>JAVJIF010005092.1:0-86111 GCA_038442645.1 Agave tequilana
TTAAAAAACAACAACTGATAAGCCCAAATATGAAATACCGTAATACTGCAATTAGTTTGGACTACCAATGCGAGTCATAGCGGTTATACAACATCCACGTCATACTCCTTCTATGTACCACAACATTGATAACCCTTACTAATTGAGTCCATAACCAAAATGACCCCTGTAATTGTCTTGTAAAGACATTTCCTGTTTAACAAACATCCATACATAATATGTGCACACATAATTGGATAACAGGAAACATAGAAACAGAACTTTTATTTGTACAATAATGTCAATTACATAAGTACCAAAATACACATTTACAGATTGCCCAAAAGACCCATTCTTACAACATGTTCCTTGAATGTCTTTGGAGGCAATCCCTTTGTCATTGGATCAGCAACCATTAAAGTGGTACTTAAACTTACAATTGACACTTTCTGTTTCTCAACTCTTTCTCTAACCACCAAGTACTTAAGTTCTATATGTCTAGAACCATTAGAGTACTTACCATTCTTAGAGAAGAATACGGCTGCTGTATTGTCACAATATATCGTCAGCGGCCTGGCAATAGAGTCAATACACCAAGTGCTGAGATAAAATTCCTTAGCCATAATGCATGATTTGTGGCCTCAAAACAAGCTATGAACTCAGCCTCCATCGTGGATGAAGCAATAATGGACTGCTTCACACTCTTCCACGAGATTGCCCACCTGCTAGCAAGAAAATAAATCCTGAGGTAGACTTCCTGCTATCTGGGCAACCACCAAAATCTGAGTCTGAATAGCCGATCACCTCCAACTGATCTGATCTCCTGTATGTGAGCATATAGTCCTTTGTCCCTTGAAGATACCGCATAACCTTCTTAGCCAACTTCCAGTGCTCCATTCCTGGATTGCTTGGTATCTTCCCAACATCCCAACACACAAAGCTGATATCTGGCCTGGTACAAGTGCTTGCCATACATCAAGCTCCCAACAGCTGATGCATACGGAACTTTCTGCATTTGACCCTTTTCTAAGTCATTTCTGGGACACTGGCTACCACTTAATCTGTCACCCTTCTGAATGGGTGCAGGACTGACTGAACACATTTCCATATGAAATCTTTCTAAGACTCGATTGATATACCCTTTCTGAGACAATCCTAGCAATCCTTGAGATCTATCCCTGAAGATCTCTATGCCAATAACATAATTTGCCTCACCCATATCAACCATCTGAAAATTCTGGTAAGATAGCTTTTAGTTTCATACAGCAAACCAAGATCACTACTGGCTAACAAGATGTCATCTACATACAGAACCAGAAAAATAAACTTGCTCCACTGATCTTTAGATATATACACTGATCAACAGTGTTTTCTGTAAATCCAAAAGAGGTAATGGTATCGTTAAACTTTATATACCATTGCCTGGAAGCTTGTTTAAGTCCATATATAGATTTCTTTAATTTGCAAGCCAAGTGTTCTTTTTCTTTAATTACGAACCCTTCAGGTTGCTCCATGTAGATATCCTCATCCAAATTTTTATTTAGAAAAGCAGTTTTCACATCCATTTGATGTAACTCCAAATCATAATGAGCTACAAGTGCCATAATGATTCTAAGAGAATCCTTCTTTGATACTGGAGAGAAGGTCTCTGTATAGTCAATGCCTTCTTTCTGAGTGAAACCTTTGGCCACAAGTTTAGCCTTATATCGTTCGATATTGCCTTTAGAGTCGCGCTTGGTCTTAAAGACCCATTTACACCCGACTTTCTTACAGTTATAAGGCAATTCAACGAGATCCCAGACTTGATTTTGGTCCATAGATTTTAACTCATCTTTCATAGCATCAACCCATTTACTAGAATCATTGCATTCTATGGCTTGTGAAAATGAAACTGGATCTTTATTTATCCCAATATCATAGTCAGATTCCTGTAGATATACCACATAATCATCTGAAATGGCAGATTTTCTTTCCCTTTGAGATCTTCTCAAAGCTGCCGGTTGTGGTGGTTCTACAATATTTTCAATGGGAATATCCTCATGGAGTGGTGAACCAACATTAACTTGTTGTTCTGGTATCTCAACTTGATGATCAAGCTGAGGGACAACAATTTCTCTTGAAAGAAAGGGTATTGAGATATTTACCCTTACCACTTCAAGATCTACCTTTCTTGGTTCAGCACTCCCACTAATTTCACCATTTTCCAGGAATCTGGCATTACCAGTTTCAACTATTCTTATACTATGGTTAGGACAATAAAATTTGTATCCTTAGACTTATCTGGATAACCAATGAAATACCCAGATATTGTTTTTAAGTCTAATTTCTTTTCTTGTGGATTATATATTCTAGCCTCTGCTAGACAACCCCAACATGTAAATGTCTTAAACTGGGTTTCCTACCAGTCCACAACTCGAAAGGAGTTGTTGGGACAGCCTTACTAGGAACCCTATTTAAGATATACATAGCAGTCTTTAAGGCTTCATTCCACAATGAATTGGGTACATTAGAGAAGCTCATCATGCTCCTAACCATATCCATAAGTGTTCGGTTCCGCCTTTCAGCAACACCGTTCTGCTGAGGCGTACCTGGCATTGTGTATTGAGCACAAATGCCATGCTTTTCTAGAAATTTGGCAAATGGGCCAGGATGTTGTCCTGACTCATCATATCTACCATAAAATCACCACCTCGATCTGATCTTATGATTTTAACCTTTCTATCTAATTGTCTCTCAACTTCTGTAATGAACACCTCTAGGATGTCAACAGCCTGAGACTTTTCATTAATTAGATACACATAACCATAACGTGACAGATCATCTATAAAGGTAATGAAATATCTCTCTCCAGTAAAACATGAAATGGAGAGTGGTCCGCAAATATCTGTATGAATTATTTCCAGGAGTTCTTTACTTCTTGTGGCACTTTCTTAGTGTGTTTGGTTTGCTTTCCTTTTATGCAATCCACACACACATCAAAATCAGTGAAGTCTAGGTTATCCAAAATCTCAGTCTTCACTAATCTTATAATTCTATCCCTGGAGATATGCCCCAGTCGCTTATGCCACAAGATTGAGGATTTTTCATTTACTAAGCCACATTTTATACCAACATTCGAATGCAGAGATAATAAAGATTGTGCAAACTCATCATTCAATGAAATTTTATATAAACCATCACATAAAATTCCATGTCCAACCGGAATTGAATTATACATTAAAGAGAGTTTTCCACAACTAATAAAACAGAATATCCAAAAACATCTAATTTGGATAAAGACATTAAGTTTCTTGAAATCGAAGGTACATAAAAAGTATCCTCAAGATCCATCTGATGACCCATCTCCAAGAGTAGTCGATAAACACCAACATATTCGACCTCCACTTTGAGACGGTTCCCCATAAAGACGAATCTCTCACTTTCCTTCGGTTTCCTGGTTGTAAGGAATCCCTGCATTGAATTAGTTATATGAGTTGTGGCTCCAGAGTCTATCCACCAAGTATTAGAAGGAACTTCAGCAAGATTTGATTCATAACATACAAAAGAAAGATTTGTACCTTTCTTTTCGAACCAAGCTTTCCTCTTGTTGCAGTCCTTCTTCACATGTCCTTTTCTGCCACAGAAGTAGCATTTGACAGTGAAAGCTTTTCTATGACCTTGGCTACTTTCCCCATGGTCATTTCCTTTCTTTGATGGAAATCTCTTACCTCTTCCATATTTACTTTCTTATGGATACCTCCTGAAGTTACTGCCAACACTGAGTGCTGTCCTTCTTGCCTCAGTCTCACTTCCTCTTGAACACACATGCCAGTTAGCTCATTCAAGTTCCACTTATCCTTATGAGTATTGTAGTGGATCTTGAATGGCCCAAACTGTGAAGGAAGTGAGTTGAGGATGAACTGTACTAAGAAGGACTCATCCACCTTCATTCCCAGTGATCCTAGCTTAGCAGCCTTATCAGTCATATTTAGAATGTGTTGTTGAACTCCTCTATTACCATCATATTTCATGGTGGTAAGTTCAGCCATAAGGGTGCCAGCTAATGACTTATCTGCAGACTTAAATCGGTCTTTAACCGCACTTAATAGTTCAGATGCATTAGTTGTAGGAGGGAGTGAAGTCTTGATGTTATTAGCTATGGTCATCTTTATGAACATAAGACTGAGCCTATTAGACCTTTCCCAAGCTTTGGCATGGCTGACCTGTTCTGCTGTACTCTCAGCAGTTACTTCATCAGGTTTGTCAACTGTTAGAGCCATGTCTAGGTCCAAAACACCCAGTGTAAACTGTACATGTTCAAACCACTCTGAAAAGTTGGTACCATCCAAGGCTGGAATGCTAGTGGCATGAGTGTGAAGGGAAGTAGGGACGTTCACTGAAACATAATAGGACATTGCTCACATTAGGGCCACTAATCAATACAAGTTTTAAATTTAATTAAGATGAACTATTGATATCACTTTGATTTCTCCTTTGGACGAAACCTAAGCATATCTAGTGTTCACTCTTTAGGTGAGAACTTTTATCACCTATGTAGGTCTAATATAATTTATGTCACTTAGTTAGTAAGTCATGTTACCTTTTGGGTATCCAATTCCACACCACTAAGTTACATAAATTACACTATCCTACCCCGGTTCATAATTATTTGAAAGAGACTTTCCTTTGGGCCAGTCCCAATCTCCTAACTAGAACCGCCATCGAGAATATTATTGTCTTTTATGTCTTCCTCATTGACAAGTCTTTTATGTAGTTGTATATTCATAAGTTTTACTAACATAGGTCACTTTGGCAACTACTAAATCAATAAGCCTTATGAATACAAAACTAACCAATAATTCTCTAATCTTTTATTTGAGTAAAGCCATAATACCTCAATACATTACTTGACCAAGCATCAATCAATACTAACACAATAACTTAAATGTGTAATATACATTAATGATTGAATATTAACAAGTATTAGTCGACTACAAGGAAAGATTAGTCGACTTGGGTCAAGTCAAGTCGACTACACATTAGGTCTAGTCGACTAGTGCAAAAGAAAATAGTCGACTATACCCATATTATTAGTCGACTACAAACTTTATTAGTCGACTTCACATTTAATTAGTCGACTCCTGAATCCAACAGAAAGTTCTCAACTTTCGGGTCACCGAATTAGTCGACTTGGAAATATGATTAGTCGACTATACCCTAATTAGTCGACTAGTCATAAAATCAACTAAAAATCAAGTCGACTCCTGCGGCAAACAGAGACCTTAAAACTTTCTGGAAAAGGGAATTAGTCGACTATACGATGGGATTAGTCGACTAATAGTCGACGAAGCAGTTGTCAAAGGCAGTTTCTGCTTAGTCGATTTTAATCCCAAAATTATCAAAAATTAGGGTTTTCAATTCCTTTGATTTTGATCCCAATTTAATTGCATAATTAGAGGAATATGAACATGATATTAGGGCTATTAAATCCTCTACAAATTCTACAATTAAAAGATCAAAAAATTCGATTTTATGAATTGTTAATCAAAAACCTAACTTTCCATAATTCCTAAATCCAAGATGTATTGATTCTTTAAACATGGCTCTGATACCAAATGTTGGAAATAACACAACTATAATGCGGATTAAATTAAACCATGGATCAAGAATCATATACATCTCAAGGGAATTAATCAAATGCATAATTGAGCAATACTTTAAATTACCATACCTGAAGCCATTGGTGAAGAGTGGATGAAAGTTGGAGAAGACTTTGATTCCTTCCTCTTGATTCTGCAAACCCTAACGCAAAGGATCCTCTTTTCTCTGTCTCCTTTTTCCTTGCACAAACTCACTGTTTCTTTTCTGATGTATATTCTCAAATGAATGAGCGTGAGATTGTTTTTCTTTGCAGGAGGAGAAAAGTGGGTCTCACATTTGCAATTAGACCCCTTGAAATAAAACCTTTACATCATGGTACCCTTTATATTTCAAGAGACTATATAACTATATAAATGTGACTTAATATGGGCATCCTCAATATCAGTCAACTTTAATAGGAATCCAATGCAAATAATCAAGGTTAAGTGGGCCACCTTTATATGAGATTAACACTTTCCGCCCATTTTTGATATCTGAAAGCGGTATCCCTTGCTGTTCTCCAGTGTCCAATCTTATCAAATGGCCGGTACTTGGTTGAATCGCCTGTGATGTTGAATGATGCCCTACTCTGTATGTTAGAGCCTGAGATACATTCACAATGAACAGAAACCTAAGACTTCAAACAAAGAGTAAAAAGAATCAGGGACCGGCTATTGATGGAAAATTCGCCAAGAAAATTTCTGCTCCTCAACTAATGTAGGTCTGCATTCTCTTATGACCATCTCTCGCGCTGCAGAACTGCGCTTTAACCAACGAGACCGTCATTCCCATCTACACGGATACTGCAAATTCCATAAGCCTGACCTTGAATAACCGCATCATCACCTACCCAGCTTCAGTATAGCTAAAAGATTACTCTCGTTTCCTGTGTGAAGTAATGAAAGCAAACTGAAACAAACAAAGCGATCTGTGATTACTTCGGAACTGCTCTGTAGTGGGAGTGCTGATTACCCAGCCATCGTTTTCGACGGAAGAGAATCACCGGAACTTCCATCACAGCAGCGAAATTCAAATCAGCATGGAAATCTCCCTGAAAAGCAAAATAAGTTAGAGAGGGAAAAACAACTAGGAGCAAAATATCGAGAAGACTTAATCCATTATTTTTATGTATTACCTCGCTCGTGCCACCATCTCCAAAGTAAGTGATAGTGCAGACATCTTTCTTATCCATCTTGAGCAAGCAAGCAGCTCCAACAGCTTGACGAAGCTGTGTACTGACAAGCCTAACTTATCAGTTGAACTGTAAAAACCTAATAATTTCAACTGAATTTACAGTATAGATTAATGTGAAGAGGTGAATAGTTGTTCACGCGATGGGCGATGACACTGTGAAGTGATTGAGCTTGTTACATCCATAATGAATTGGCACCTGCCGATCTTTCCCATTATCTGATTTGTTGCCGAAATTTTGGTTTGCGAATTCTTGCAAAGTAAAACCACGCCATAAAAGGATGCCAGGCTCCCCATACTTGATTAATGCCGTGTCTCCCAGGAGATCAGAAAGGTAAAGTTTCTGAATGATCCATGAGAAAATTAATAGTCTTTGTTAGGTTTCTAACCTGTGCGAAGACAATATTATCACCAGTTAATGCAGCAGCCGATGCAATGTTGATGGCTTCTTCACCATTGGAGGTAAGGTACAAAGAAATTCTTCATTTCCTCCATGCTTCATAAAAGATGGTATCCATGATTTGGAGAGTAACCATGTCACCGTACATTCTTATTGCAATTTCATTGGTGAGCTTTCGAAGAAAAATATAGGTAATTTGTCAATTAAATGAAATTGCAAGCGGACTAAATACCATAATGGTGCACGTACAGGTTCTATACTTGATGAAATTTCAAAGTTGTATAAAATATTGGAATTTTTAAGAAGGGTATCTGCTATCTAGGTTTTTTTTATTATGTTAATCCACTAAATTTAAGAGTTCATGCCTCTTGAAAAAGAGAGGAATCTCATTTCAGAGCCAAACATAACCTTCCCTCCAGGCAAATCTAGAGCTTGCTAGGATCACAATCTTGAATTTTAAAAAAAGAACAGATCACATTTCCCAGTAAAGATGTTTTAATTTTTTTCAAAAAATAAATTCAAGAAGTCAAGTAAGCCAATCCCTTCAGAAGATGCAAATGCTTAATTTGGAGTTATGATATATCAACTTTTAGAATAATTAGGGCAAGCAAAGAATAATTCTAAAACTCCATGCTAGCACTTTAGGATTTGATCCAAGCTCCATATTTCACTGTGTACACAACGATTATGAAATTATAACCAGAGGCTTGAAGTCTCAATATCAGTATCAGCCGTAAGTTAGCTTTTGGTACCAAAATCAATAATATAGGCAATAATCAGTTATTTCATCTCAGTCAAATCAATATCGATATTATTTCAGTAGGACCGGCCATACCAACATCAGTTGTGCATAGTGATACTTCAAATCATGCAATTAACACATCCAGGACACGGTTTTCCTAATTTATGCTACTTCATCTATAACCATTATCTAAGAACAAACTAGATACCGCCTGATTCACTTTCGAAGATAAACTCTCAAGAAGTGGTTTCCTAGCATGCATATAGGCTGAAGCTAAAATTTCTTGTTTTAAGACGGTTTCTATTCTGCAAATCCAATCAAATGAATTTAGATGCATGTACATAACCCTTGGAACTAGTAGATCAAAAAAATGTTAGATAAGATATCATTACCACACTGAAATACACTTAGAGGGAGTGAATATGTGTTTTGCTAATCAAATGTAATTTTAAAACTACTTGTGATGAATAATGCAAACGGTTACTCAAAATAAGAATTGAAGCTGAATTTCCCGTGAAGGGCTCTAAAATTTCTTCTCTTTGATTCTTTTAGATAATGAGTTGCATTGCTCAATTGCCTCCTTATTGAGATAAGTATAGACTGATAATGAGAGTGATGGAGTGAAAGCAATTATAAAACGTAAAATGAACTACTACACAAGTATGAATAATGAAAAGCAATAGAGAGAAAGATACAAACTTGAAAACTTGTAAACTTGAAGAAAGAAAAACCTTGAAGATTGAAAGCTACAAAACTTTTCTCTTTTGAAACAAACTTGAAAATTTGTAAACTTATGTTAACTTCTTTTTTTTTAAAACCAAGACCAATGACCCATATATATAAGTAATAGATAAATATTATTTGTTTATCATACTGGATCATTTGGGGCGTGTTAAGACACTTGCAAACCAAAAATGCTCATTAGAATCCACTAAAAACAAAACAGATCCAAAAACTAGCCATTATGGACAACTGGCAAGTTGTCGGTTGACTGGCCAGTCGACCGCCAGCTCATCTAGAAAAGAGCCATTGGCTCCGGTCGACCGCCCTTCAGTTCAAAGGGGAAAACAAACGGTTGGTCGACTGGCCCAACCCGAGAGCAAAGGGCTTTCGGTCGGTTGACCGCAAGGGTTAGCGGTTGATCGGTCGGTCGATCGATAACGTGGACAAATGTGCACGGCCCTTGGCCAAAGGCCTGATCGACGATTTTGTCCTGAAATAGGCATCGGTCGATAGTCTGGTCGACTGACTTGGCCTGAACCAGTTTTCTAGATATTTTTTGAGTTTCAAACATTTTTCAAAATATTTTGTATTGCTTTATAAGTAATATAGCAATGTATTAATAATGAAATATATGTTCTAAACTTATTATAAAATTTTGAAAAAATTATGAGACAGTATCAAAACTAAACATGCAAAATACCCATACTATCAAAACTTATATTTTTTGAAATCGTGTATTTTGTGTGTATAACTTCTTGAGCATTACAACTATATTCTACACTTTAACAAACTAATATTTTATAATACTCTAGGTGACTATAAGATCTTCAAGCGGGCTTCTCCTTTAGCGACATCGAGTGCATTGAGCTTCAATCCTGTACTTGAATATTCTTGAGTCTTCAATACTTTCCTTTAGATGAAAAAAAACTCATTGAATTCATTAGAATTTTGAAATATGCTTAAACACTTGAACCTGATTAGTACTAAATAACCACATATGTTTTGTTATCATCAAAACCATAAAACCGGTGATTATAACCTTGGTCTCGCATCATCTTTTTGAAGGGATTTGGCATAACAAAGCTCCTTCTATTTGTCCACAGGCTACTTCGTGGATTGCTCGGCTGTCTCCTTCACTGGTTGGGAAGAGCTTGCCACCAGCTGACCATACTGTTTCAAGTACTAATTGCTGGATCGGGTCTTCGACGTAAAAGAGCACCTGTACCAGCAGCCAAGGCAGACCACTCTTCTCCTGAACTAGTAAGGGAGCAACATCTTCCTCAGTTTCCCTGATAGAGATACCCGCCATATTACTAGAGGACACTTAAGCCTTGCCTTTAGATTCCGTATGTGTAATAGTTGTCCATTGTTGGCTTTTGATAATATCGGGGTGAACCCACATTATCTCTCCTCGAGGAGTAGTGACAAGGACAAGGCCTTTCTCATTTTTGTTGTGGGAATCGGTATTGATCACCCTAATTTTCCCTTTCGGGATGGGAACCACTCCGGTTGGTACTGACGGGAGTTCTTTGCCAAACTGAAGAGATGTCATGTTAGTCATCACCTTCTTCTGCTCTGGACAGAGTTTGAGGACATCCGCGTCAATTAGAACTTGAAGAACATCCTTGAAGATGAAGCAGTTCTTCATAGGATGCCCAACATCCTGTGATATAAATAGTAGTTGGGATCATCAGTCTTCTCGACTTCGCTAGGGCATTTGATCTTTGCTAATTTAAGTTTGTTACCCTTCTGGAGTAATTTGAACAGAAAGATCACGTGCTCATCCTTGAAGGAGTCTGATTTACTAGCACATGTTTGGCTGGGAGTACTTATTAGTCTCTAATATTGCATAATTTTTACCACATCTGCACATTTATCTTATATGAAATACTGCTAATAATGATTTTCTTGTGTGATCCTAAGTCTATGGTGTGCAATGAAGAAGAAGACCCTAAATCACCATTTAATGGGTGATTAACGGCGTACAAAGTAGTTATTGACTTTAAGAGGTGATCCTGTCCGACCAGGGAATCAAATCAGAAATTCAGAAGATCCTACTGATAGGGGACTGAAGCGACTGCACGCAACAGGCGGTGCTGCGCGCGCCGCCCTGGTACAGAGAAACGTGGCTCTAGCCGCATTTCCACGACCGTACTGGCGCGGCCGCATCAGCATCTTGGGTCAGGGGTTGTCCCCCTGGCCCCCTTTCCCCTGGTGCCTATAAATACCCCCTTGGGGGTTCTTCAGAGAGATATCTAGAGAGTTTAGGATCTTTATATTAGTTTATTTTTGGAGCTGTAGTTGTTGTGTTCTCTTCTTTTTCTAGTTTAATTTAGCCATTAGAGTGAGAGAGAGAGAGAGTGTACAAGTAGTATTTGAAGGTAACAAGCTTATACAAGTATTACTTCTCTTTCTTCTTTTCATTACTTGTTGTTTTCATTTACTTTTAAAAACTTTCATGTTTTAGTGTAATACTCTTTCTCTTACTTCTCTCTTATTGTTTCTTTTCTTACTCATGTCTAACTAACTCTTTCATTGCATGGCTAACTAACTACTAGCTCACTAATCTCTAACAACTTGATTGATAACTCAAATGAGTTAATAGTATCAAACAAGCCTTGTGCAAACGAGAGCTATGACATCTTAAGACGAGGTTCTAACTCTAACTTACTTTAAGTATTCTCTTTCTTATATTTATGCTTAACGAGTTTTTGATGATCTATATATTGTAATCTTTACTTGTCTTTGTAAGTTAGAGGTATTCCTATTAATCTTTGTCTATACCATTTGTGCACTTGTTTCTTCCCTTATTCTCACCTTCGATTGGATCTTGATAAAAAAATGTTCAAGTTTTGCCGTGTAAAGCTAAGTTAAAGGAAGACTTTCATTCGGTCTCCAACGCGAATAGTTCTTATGCATAAAGGTTATGCTTGTCTATAATCTATCGTGAGGCTACATCTTCAAAAAGTTAGAGACTAGTGGGTGCACTTAGTAGAAAGTTAGCCATGCATTTTTACCATTAAGAAAATTCAGTTTTACAAACCAACAAACCAATCCAAATGAACTTTGAAATAACACTTGTTTTCATTTCAATTCTTTATTTGAAACAAAGAACTTTTTCTTTACTTTGAACAACGAAGCCGCATCAAAGCTTCCATCGCTCTCCCTCCTTGTGGATATGACCCGTATAGCCACTTTGCTAGTACGGAAGAATCACAAAAGTGAAATCACCTAGAGGGGGGTGAATAGGTGAATATGCTAATCAATGCACAAATTTAAAAATGAGATGATGCAACGATCACTCGAAGTAAGATTAGAAGCCGAATACCTCGTGAAAGGCTCTGAACTCCTTCCTCGTGATTCCTCTAGGTGCGCAATGCAATCTTATTGTGAGAGTATAGATCGACAATATAAGAATGAATGAACATATAGTAAATAACACAAGTAAACCAATCGCAAACATAGAGATTTGTTTCGAGGTTCGAGCACCTAGCTCTACGTCCCCGCCTTCACCAAGGAGGATTTTCGATTCACTAGAATTTTTACAAAGGATTACAACCACTAGGGAGTACCTAACTCCTCAATCACACTCCTCTAGTCCAGAGGTAGTGGAGCCACAAATACAATAATCACTGCGTGATCAAAAAACCATAAACTCTCTTTGAAAAACTTTTCTTTATAAAAACCCTAGAGAATAATATATAAGATTGAAGCTCAAGGTTTTGTAAGTGATATAAAAAGAGTGAGAGATTTTAAGAACCAAAAACTTTCAGAAAACTTTTGAAAATAATAGCCCAAAACTTATACAAAAGCTCTTTCTCAAGAAAACTCAAAACTTTTGATATTTGAATTTGTTGTTGTGAAAACCTCTACCCCAATGACCCATTTATATAGGATTTAGGAAGAGTAAACATAGAAAACTTTTACTTGAATAAAGGAGGAAGAAATTGACCCTCTAATACAGCTAACCACATTTTTTTTAAACTTAAACACGTTTTAAAAGCATGTTAAAAATCAGCCTCCAGAATATTAGCTATTACTGCCAATATGGCAGATTGGTCAACTTTGAGCACATTGTTCAGGCTGCAAACGTCTGAATTCAAAATTAGGTATATAAGGATAATTTGTAAATATTTAAGTTTCTTTTTAATGCAACTGAAATCAACTTAATATCAATTTTTATTAGAAAGTTATCAATAAAATACTGACAGGTGTCAAATCAGATACTATAAGCTGTTTTCAGAACAAGAACAGAGTTCAACCAAATATTTGACATCTTTAAAATTTGAATCTGAAAAAGATTATTGAATAAGAAATTTAGGTCTGAAAGTTATCTTTGAAATGCAAGTTAAATCATGTTATTTGAATATAAGAATAAAAAGTTATGATAACAAATATAAAAGGGTGTTAAGCAGATCAGCAGAACTAAAACTGGTTCAAATCTAAAACCCGATATATGTACTTGAAATCAAAAACCGGTTAAACGAAAAACCAAGCGTATTGAATTTTTGTGTGTGTATTTGAGCTTTAAACATATATATTATTCTTTAACAAAATAAACTATATGAGTCTACAAGCAGGAGTCTCTGATAGTTGATGTTGAGTAACGTTTGAGCTAGATCCTAATATCCCATGCTTGAGAACTCTTGAGCTATCAATACCTGTATCAATCTGAAATTTATTTTTTAACTTCTATTAGTACCAAATAGCTTTTATATGGTTTGTTATCATCAAAACACATAACCCAAGGATTGTAACCTTTGGGCCAACAATCACCCCTTTTTTGATAATGACAAAACATATAAGCTGCAAAATAAAATATAGGAGGGAGGTAAAAACTCTCCCTCAAATGATGCTCTATTTTATCAAGTGTAAAACATGAAAACATATACATATATGAACATGTACAAAATATGAAACCTATATATTGAGATAAACATGTACAAAACATGAACATGTACAAAACATGAAAACATATATATATATGAACATGTATAAAACATGAAAACCTACATATATAAGATAAACATGTACAAAACATGAACATGTACAAAACATGAAATCAAAACATGAAACCACCAGTACTTCTCCCCCTTTTTGTCATACATCAAAAAGGGTTAGGAAACAACTAATAAACAATACATGCATAAACAAGATATAAACATGCATATATGCATACATAAACTAAATATCTCTTCCCTTTTTGCCAATTCATCAACAAAGGGGATAAGAAAAAACAATCAATTGTCATATCATCAAATCTTAAAGATCAAAACTTAAGTTTTTTTTATACCAATTTAAAATTTTTGATAAACATATTGATACCAATTGAAAAATATTGATACCAATTAAAGGTAAAAATCAAATTTTTAGATAAAAACTAAAATCATTTTGCAATAAGGATACCAAATAGAGAATAATACCAATTTAAGATCATTGATACTAATATTGAAAATGTTAGCATACATCAAACCAAAGTATTTTACATCAAAAATGGTGGGAGTAAGATACCAATTTAAAATAAAAACTGATACAAATTGAAAATACAACCAATACCAATTTTATATAAAATTAATTTATAAACAAGAATTTTCTTCCCCTTTATGAAATACTAAAAGAAACAATGCATAAACTTGTAATAGATACTAATTAAAAATAATTGACATGATGAACTAAATCAAGCTTAGCAAACATAATTTGTGCTTTTTCAAGAAAAATTGTAAAGACATGTGAAACAAGCATAATCAAATCATATATATGTATTTATGGATATACTAATTGAAATATGAGGCATACATATATAGAAAACACATATGAGTATACAAACATATGAAATATCAATTTTGATACCAATAAAAATATAATGAGGATCAAGTGTATAACTCATACTTACCACCCTTATCATGCACAAGTTTAAAAGATATTCAAGAAGGGTATACAAGGCATGGTCGTCCATCCAACCGTCCTTAAAAGGTAGGGGTTTTCAAAAATTATGATTTGATAGTAAATAGGTATAGTTTTGAAAACTCTACCATTTGAAGAATAGAAACTAGTTTTAAAGATATTTTTAAAAACTAGTAAGAAATCTGTCAAAATATGAAACCAAATCATACATCCCATGAAAACATAAAAATCACATAATAATTGACACTCAAAGTGTATAAAGCACACATAAGCTCATGAAAATAAAGTCATGAGTAAACACCAAATATAGAGTGTAAGAATCATGTAATCAACAAAATCAGGAAAATAAGACATTTAAGCTCAAATCAAATTTCTTTACAAACATGAAAAACATAAAAGTTTAATTTTCATCAAAACAAAACAAACCTCAAGATATATGATGTTTTGTATAAACTAGAGTATACATACTTATCCAAGCATAAACGAATCACAACAGTATATTACATGAAGGCAAGTGGTCTAAGGATGTACATGTATATCTATTAGTTTAGACAAAAGTAACATATACATGAAGTTAACACATTATCATGAAACCATGTGCAAAAATAGAAAATGCAAGTGTAAATGAGAGAATCATTAAAATTAGGTTATACAAGTACATGTAATGAGTACAAGTGAGCAATGAAGCACAAACTCATAATAACCAAGTGTAGCTCACTACTTGTACAAGTATTTACACAAGTTTTAATGAAAACTACATTTAAACAAGTAATCAAAATCATGAAGTACAAAATCAAGCACATAAACAAAACATGAATCAAACATGATCAATTATAATGAGCATTGAAACCAAAACATGCAAAAAATATTTATATGAAAGTATATGAATAAAATAGGAGTTAGAGATTGTTACCAAACCCAATAGGGTAATCTCTTAGTCTCCAAACCAAGGTGGTCCTCCCACCAAACTCTCCTTGAAAGTGATGCATCTAAAAGTGTCACCGTTTATCTCGAAACGCATTCACCTCAAGGCACCAACAACTCTCACGTCATGTGAGAGCCCACACCTATATCAAATAGACTAGGAGTGGATTTTGGTACCCATATTTTCTTGGATCTTAATATGTTAGTATTTCGAACCCAAGCATGATTATTCATACTATTTATATGATCATACAAAAATTTGGCTACATGACCATTCCGGCCGCAATATACATTTATAAATTCTTTCATATTTAAAAGCATAATGAGCATGTAGTTTATGAACATGTGATTTGTAAGCATGGGGTGTTTTAGCATGACTGACATGTGATGCGTTAGCATGATGAACATGTGGAGTTTTAGTATGATATGGTTTATCATGTTTAACATGTGAAGTGTGCATGTGTTTCTTTGAAAACATTTCTTCTAATTTAGTATTGTTAAATGCACAATCTTTTAAAATATTTTTCAAATCATTTATTCTAGATTTTAACATAGAAATCTCATTTTCATCAATTTTAGGATATTTAGCTTTGCAAGCAACTCTATAGACATCAAAATCTCTTTGTGTTGAAATAATAGTGGAAGATAATTCATCCTTTTCTTTTGAAGAAATAACAATTTGGTTTTTAAGCATTTCATTTTCCTTTTTCAATCTTAAACAATCTTCCTTCTTAGAATCAAAACTTTCTGAAAGTTCAATGAAAGCTTGTAATAACACTTCTTTACTTATCTCAATATCATCATAAGATGGTTCGGGAATTACCTTCGGTGTGTTTGCCATGAAACACATGTTAGCCGTGTCAACTTCATCTTCAGATTCACTTTCCGAATCCCAAGTAGCTTTGAACGCCTTCTTTACAAATGGCTTCTTTTGCTTCATGGAGGAATATATCTTGTTCTTGAAATCTAGACAGTCGGTCATGATATGTCTAGGTTTCCGACAGTTGTAGCATGTGATCTTCTTCTCCTCTTTCCCTTCCCATTGCTTCTATGGTTAAACTTTTTCTTGTGGTACATTCATTTTATATTTCGCACAAGAAGAGATAGCTCTTCATCATCTTCTTCATCTTCTTCATCATCGCAGATAGTAGAGGTAGACGTGAAAGCAATAGACTTTTTCTTTTGAGGCGCCGCTTCTTCTCTAGCCTTTTTCTCCATCTCATGAGTCTTAAGGTTTCCAATAAGACTTATGAGCTCCATCTCGTCTTTGTCGTTCAATTCCTTCAAGGTGGTAGCTTTGATTTCCCATGATGAAGGGAGTGCACGAATCACCTTACGCACCTTTTGGTCGTTGTTGATTTCATCACCTAGAGAAGTAAGAGCATTTGTGATTTTAGTAAACTTAGTAATCATATCATCAATAGATTCATTTTCTTGCATTTTAAAGTATTTATATTGGGAACGCAAGAGATCAATTTTATCTCTCTTGACTTATGATGTTCCCTCATGAGTGACCAATAAGTGTTGCCAAATCTTATAGGCGAACTTGCAATGGATAACCCGTGTTAAGTCATCCTCATTAATGCTAAAAGTAAGGCATTTTGAGCCTTCGAATTAGCATCAACTTTCTTAGAGGTAAGATCAGACCAAGTGTCCTCCTCACCTACGGGTTCACTAAAAGGTTGGAAAAAAGACTTAGCAACTAGGCTACCTAGAGATTGTAGAAAAATGTTCATCCTAACTTTCCATATGGGAAAGTTGAGTCCATCAAATTTGGGAGGGGTCTTAATGTTATCGGCCATCTTTACTAGTGTATGAATGAAGATATGAAAATAGTGATTAGTAATTTATAGGATCTCTCTAAGGATGTAAAGCCAAAAACTAGAGTCCTATCTCTGATACCAAATGAAATCACCTAGAAGGGGGTGAATAGGTGAACATGCTAATCAATGCACAAATTTTAAAATGAGATGATGCAACGATTACTCAAAGAAAGATTAGAAGCCGAATACCCCGTGAAGGGTTTTGAATTCATTTCTCGTGATTCCTCTAAATAAGAGTTTGAGGTGCGCAATGTAATCTTATTGTGAGAGTATAGATCGACAATATAAGAATGAATAAATAGAAAGTAAACAACATAAGTAAGCTAATCGCAAACACAGAGATTTGTTTCGAGGTTCGAGCACCCAGCTCTACGTCCCCGCCTTCACCCAGAAGGGTTTTCGATTCACTAGAATTTTCACAAAGGATTACAATCACTAGGGAGTACCCAACTCCTCAATCACACTCCTCTAGTTCAGAGGTAGTGGAGCCACAAATACAATAATCACTGGGTGATAAAAAGACTACATACTCTCTTTTGAAAAACTTTTAACACTAGAGAATAATATATAAGGTGAAGCTCAAGATTTTGTAAGTGATATAAAAATAGAAGAGAGATTTTGAGAACCAAAAACTTTCAGAAAACTTTGAAAATAATATCCCAAAATTTAAACAAAAGCTCTTTCTCAAGAAAACTCAAAATTTTTGATCTTTGAATTTGTTGTTGTGAAAATCTCTACCCTAATGACCCCTTATATAGGATTTAGGAAGAGTAAACATAGAAAACTTTTACCTGAATAAAAGAGGAAGAAATTGACCCTCTAATACAGCTAACCACATTTTTTTAAACTTAAACACGTTTTAAAAACATGTTAAAAATCAACCTCCAGAAAATTAGCCATTACTGCTAATCTGGCAGATTGGTCAACTTTGAGCACATTTTTCAGGCTACAAACATCTGAATTCTGTTGGCCCAAAGGTCTATCACCCTAGTTTTGATGATGATCAACTCATGAAGTTACATTTACTAATGATCTTGTGTTTAATTAGTGACAGATTCATTATCAAGATCTTAGTAGGTGCATAGCTCAACAAAGGACAAAATATCAAGATTTGGAGCTAGCACGGTGTGATCCAAGGAGTTTTGGATCAAGCTTGGACCAAGTCAAGAAGATGAGAAGCCTTCAAGTGAAGACTTCAAGAAGATGAAGACTTGTGTCTAGGTATAAATTTTGTTTTTGTTTTAGTTAAAAAAATGTAAAGGATAGATAGTTGGTGGATTGCTCAAGTACATATCACACACACTCTCTTGATTTTATTGTCTTTTCATAAAAGATTTTTTAGTTTAGAAAAGATTTTTCATTTTGAAAAATATAAGTTTGGTTCTTGGTATTCAAAGTTATATATTTCAACCAAAACCTTATTTAGAGCTTTATGGCAAAAACATAGATATTTCATCTTGATTGTGTAGTGGATCATATCCATACACACTATGCTTTAAAAGTATATCTTGTTTTTGTATTTGATAAAGATTTGGAAAAATATGTTTTGGAAAATATTGTTTTAGAAAAATACAGTTTTTATCATGGGCCAAATATTTCCAAGTTACAAAAATAGTCCAATCTTTTATAACATGTCTTGATTTTGTGCAAGCATGTTTGTATATCAAAGTATATTGGTTAAACTATTTTTGTAGATTTTTATGTATTTTATGGGATTTTATTTGAGCCAAAAAGACAAATTTTTTATCCCAGAAAAACTGTTTCAGGCTTTAGCCAAGTCGACTAGTCGAATTAACTAGTCGACTATACCTGAAGTCGGTCGACCGAGCCGGTCGATCGACGTGCACAAACGTGCACGCCTGTGTGTACTGTTGAACGGTCGACCGTGCTGGTCGACCGCTCCAGAGAGCAGTGCTCTCTGGAAAGTTCGGTCGACCGCACCGGTCGACCGTGGCTCCAACGGTCAGAAATCCGACCGTTGGCGGTCGACCGGGCCGGTCGACCGGCAGTACTGACAGATCCCAACGGCTATATTTTTCTGCCTATAAATTGGGGGGTCTTGTCATTGTTTTGATACAAGATTTTAGGAGAGGTTTGAGCCAGTTTTTCCCAGACTTTTTAAAGGGTTTTCTCCACAAAATAGTGAGCAAATATTTCCTATCTAAAGGGAAGTTTTATCAAAGAGTGTTTAAAAGAAAGTCTTTGAGTTTTCCTCCACCTTTCACATCCTTGTTTTTCTCACACCACACTTGAGCAACCATTGATTATTCATCCTATAGGTGTGTTGTAGTGAGAGTACTTTAGGTGATCAAAGTGTTGTGATCACCAAAGATCTTTTCCTTGTTCTTTGAGGAGACGGGCAAGTGTGCTCGTGGTTATTTAGGGTTCGGGTGCGAACTCTTGTTGATTGAGGTGCGGCCTCGGCGAGCCGGTGGGCTTGCGGTGTGTACGGGACTAGGGAGTCCGAGGGCTTGTAGGTGTTGCGGCACCGAGGAGAGATCCATTGGGATCTTGCATAGTGGAAATCCTTCGTGTGTCGAAAGCGGGGATGTAGAGCAAGTGTGCTCGAACCTCGAAACAAATCCCTTGTGTTTGCGATTGCTCACTCTCTCTCTCTCTCTCTCTCTGTCTCTTGTTATATCTTGCATGTTATTTATTGTGTTCATTTTTATATGCATGATATATTCATTGTGCTCATATTGATATATTGCTTGGGATTGTGACTAACACTTGTATTCAACTAAGAGAGCCAACGCGGCACCTCAACCCATTCAAGGGAAATCTAGAGGAGTTTGTCCAGAGCCCTTCGCGGGGAATTCGGCAACACTCTTGTGTTATACATAGTGTTTAGTGTAAAAGTTTTTATTTGGTCATAATTGCTTTTAGCTTCCGCATCATTTGCATAATTCATCATTAAGTGACCATTAGATTAGCCATCACCTATTCACCCCCCTCTAGGTGATTTACAATTGGTATCAGAGCTTGGTACTCTGATTTTGGTCTAACAACCTAGAGTAAAAGATCCTTATTTTTAGGCTAATCACATATCTTTGTACACACACCATGGACTTCATGTCACCACCCATGTTTGACATTGCTAACATCCATATATGGAAGGTGAAGATGTCCTTGTACCTCAAAGCCTTAGGTTTCCATGTATATCTTGCCACTACTAATAATGCATATTCTTTAGATGGTAAGAATTTTGAGGCTAATGCAAAAGCCCTTCATGCTATCAAATCTACCCTAGATGATGTTTATTTATCTAGAGTTGCTAATATTGATTCGGCTTTTGTAGTATGGAACACCCTCACCTCCCTTGGCGAAAAGGATCTATACTATGCGGGGAGCGATTCGGACGTTGGAAGCGACATCTCCAACATATGCTATATGGTCCAAGGGGATAACCCCCTTGAGGTAACTTCCGAATCCGAGGATGAGGATAATAATATGTCATATGAAGAGCTTTCTACATTTTGTCAATTATTGCTTGAGAAATATGACATGATTAAGAAAGATAATAAAAATTTGAAAAAGAATATTGCTTGCATGCATGTAGAACAAGACTCTTTTAAATCTAGCATTGCATGTTTAGAAAAAGATAACAAAAATTTGAAAAAGGATTTTGATTGCATGCTTAAAGAAAATGATTCTTTTAAATCTAAGATTGCATGCTTAGAAAAGGAAAATAAAGATTTGAAAAATGAGAATGTTTCCTTATTTTCAAAATTGAATGATTTGTGTGAAGGAAACAATACTTTGAAAAATAAAATTGACTTGGTGGAAAAACAAAAAGAAGTTGTTTTTCAAGAAAATATTACTTTGAAAAGAAAATTTGTTGAAAAAGAAAAAGAATTTGTTTCTAAAAAGAAAAAGAAAAATGATTCTATATCTCACCATGCTTTACATGCACAACTAATGAGATTAAGAATTTGAAAAATAAAATGGATGGTTTAAGTTCAACTTTGAACTCTTGTGGTTTTAATCATTCTAGGTTGGAGTCAATATTTTCAAAGAAACAAACTCCACATGTTCATGCACATCATAACCATGCATCTGCTTATGTTGCACAACATGATCACACTCCTACACATAAGCATACTAAGGTGTACGTATGTACACATTGTGGCCGCAAAGGTCATTTAGCAAAATATTGTTATGATAGATTAGATCATTTTAATTTTGCTAAGAATAAAAGATTTTGGGTTCCTTACAATAAAGCTAACCCCCGTGGACCCTACAAGAAAATATGGGTACCAAAACCCCCACCATTTGCTTGTGATGTAGGTGAGGGCTCTCACAAGACGTGAGAGGATTGGTGCCTTGATAGTGGATGCAATAGACTTGATGGACATACTTTTGGATGCATCGCTATCAAGGAGTTTTGGTGGAAAGACCACCATATTTGGAGCTTTGGAGTTGGTAACAATTTCTAAACTCCTACCTTTTATGTTCATGCTTGTTCATTCATAATATTCATAGCATGTTCATGTTTTATGATTTGTGTGCTTCATGTGGTATTTACATGCTTAGATGTAGAATGTGTCAAACTTGCTTTTATACATGTACACTTAGTGAGTACCAAATTGATTCATATACATTCACTCTTCATGCTCATTTGTACCCACTATATGCATATGTATAGACTAGTTTTGATGATTCTCATTTATACATGCTTTGCCAATTTCTTATGCTTTACTTCATGTATATGTATTTTAAACTCAAATTTAATAAATATACATGTATACCCGTGAGTCTCTTGCCTTCATGCAAACATCATTAATAGACTCTTTTTATATTTGGGATATGTATGTATATTATTAGATTTGGATTAATTATACATATACCATGATGATTAGTGTTTTGATTAAAAATGATTTTTCGTGTTTTTTTTTTGTTAAAAATGTGACTTTTGAGCTTCTTTGACTATTTTCATAAAAATGCTATTTACATGATCATTTAACACTCACATTTTTTATTAAAAACATTTTGAGCCTTATAGACCATGAGTGCTTAAATTTTTATGTATCTAGTTATGTTTATGAAAAACATAAGATTTGATATATTTGAAGGATCTTTAACTAGTTTTTTCAAAAACAATTTATACTAGTTATTTATTCTTCAAATAATTTTTGAGATTGACACATGATTCTATTTTTCTCAAAATTTGATGCTTCATGATTTGAATATTAGTTTATATGTTAGTTTTTGTCAACACTAAGATTTATACTTGTACATGTCGTGGGCCACAAATAAATCTATTTATATTTGTACTTGAATGCTTATTTGAACCCATGAAATGTGCTTGTATTGCTTGGTTTTGATGATACATACATTTTTAAACTTATATTCCCACTTCTTGGATTTGATTTATGATCATGTGTTTTTCATTTCATGTATATGTGTATTTTGCCAAACTTTAAGATATACATGTATACCTCTTGAGTCATTTGCCTTTAATGCAAATCTATTTATATGGACTCAATTGTGTTTAAGAGATATGTATGTATACTTATTGTGTTGTCAAAACATACATATATCTTGAAATATACATTTTTTTTAATAAAAATTTTTGTGATGATTTTCATGTTTTCTTATTTAAAAATAAATAAATATTGAGCTTTATTGACATTTTCTAGTACAAATTCTTCATTTGGTAGAGTTTTTCAAACTAAGCTTATTTTCAAATATATTTTTGAAAACCCCTACCATCAATAGGAGGATGGATGGGTGATTATGCCTTGTATGCTTCATTGAAAATCTTTTACCTTGTGCATATCAAGGGATGGTAGGTTATGAGATATACACTTGATTTTATTGTTATGTCAATTGGTATCATTGAATCGTTTCAATTGGTATCAATATGAACTTATTTTGTATATACTCATATTTTGTTTCTTATATATATGTATGTTTCAATTTCACTTGGTATACTCACTTCTCATACATATATATGATTTCCATGTGCTTAATTCACAATTGGCTCACATTTTTAAAAGCACAAAGTTTATGATGAAAAATAAAAAAAATTCATATGTTGATTTGATATCTCAAAATGTGTTTTATTAAGTAAGTTCAAAATTTTAAAGAAAAATTCAAAATGTTTGATTTGTATTTCCTATATGCAAAGAGAGCTTAACATCTCTCTTACATATGGATTCATGTTGAGTATATTATAGATTGAGGAGCTTGACAACTCTTCTTTATATGATATACGTGTGTAGGGGGAGCTTCACATCTCCTCTTATGCATTACATAATATGTGTTATGTGAGTTAGGGCTTGTCATCCCTTCTTCATGTAATGCATATGTGTAGGGAAGCTAACTTAGCGTCTTCCTCTTCATGAATGTATATCGCATATAAATCTTTATTGATTGATTTGTATTACCCCTTCTTGATCTTTTTGTTTTTGACAAAAAGGGGAGAAAAACTTTTTTGATTTGATTTTACTTTGAACCCTTTGTTGATGATTGACAAAAAGGAGGAGAAGTATTTGAGTATATATGCATGTTTTCATTGCTTAAGGGGGAGTAGTATTTGTCTTCCGTGTTATTTATGCATATATGTTTTGTTTTGCAAAGAAGAGAAAAAGATTTATTTTGTTTCATCTCCATCATTTGCATACATATTTATGAGCTTCATTGTCATATATTATTATTTATGTCTATGCATGAGTTA
The DNA here is from genome assembly GCA_038442645.1 of Agave tequilana. Lineage (NCBI taxonomy): Eukaryota > Viridiplantae > Streptophyta > Magnoliopsida > Asparagales > Asparagaceae > Agave > Agave tequilana. The sequence continues at coordinate 23,985 of JAVJIF010005092.1, forward strand.
AGGGGAAGTTTCCTTGAAGCTTTACTTTAATCCATGCATATATAACTCCATGAGTTTTGTCATCATCAAAAAGGGGGAGATTGTTGGCCCAAAGGTCTATCACCCTAGTTTTGATGATGATCAACTCATGAAGTTACATTTACTAATGATCTTGTGTTTAATTAGTGACAGATTCATTATCAAGATCTTAGTAGGTGCATAGCTCAACAAAGGACAAAATATCAAGATTTGGAGCTAGCACGGTGTGATCCAAGGAGTTTTGGATCAAGCTTGGACCAAGTCAAGAAGATGAGAAGCCTTCAAGTGAAGACTTCAAGAAGATGAAGACTTGTGTCTAGGTATAAGATTTTGTTTTGTTTTAGTTAAAAAAATGTAAAGGATAGATAGTTGGTGGATTGCTCAAGTACATATCACACACACTCTCTTAATTTTATTGTCTTTTCATAAAAGATTTTTAGTTTAGAAAAGATTTTTCATTTTGAAAAATATAAGTTTGGTTCTTAGTATTCAAAGTTATATATTTCAACCAAAACCTTATTTAGAGCTTTATGACAAAAATATAAATATTTCATCTTGATTGTGTAGTGGATCATATCCATACACACTATACTTTAAAAGTATATCTTGTTTCTGTATTTGATGAAGATTTGGAAAAATATGTTTTGGAAAATATTGTTTTAGAAAAATACAGTTTTTATCATGGGCCAAATATTTCCAAGTTACAAAAATAGTCCAATCTTTTATAACATGCCTTGATTTTGTGCAAGCATGTTTGTATATCAAAGTATATTGGTTAAACTATTTTTGTAGATTTTTATGTATTTTATGGGATTTTATTTGAGCCAAAAAGACAAATTTTTTATCCCAGAAAAACTGTTTCAGGCTTCAGCCAAGTCGACTAGTCGAATTAACTAGTCGACTATACCTGAAGTCGGTCGACCGAGCCGGTCGACCGACATGCACAAACGTGCACGCCTGTGTGTACTGTTGAACGGTGACCGTGCCGGTCGACCGCTCCAGAGAGCAGTGCTCTCTGGAAAGTTCGGTCGACCGCACCGGTCGACCGTGGCTCCAACGGTCAGAAATCTGACCGTTGGCGGTCGACCGGGCCGGTCGACCGGCAGTACTGACAGATCCCAACGGCTATATTTTTCTGGCCTATAAATTGGGGGGTCTTGTCATTGTTTTGATACAAGATTTTAGGAGAGCTTTGAGCCAGTTTTTCCCAGACTTTTTAAAGGGTTTTCTCCACAAAATAGTGAGCAAATATTTTCTATCTAAAGGGAAGTTTTATCAAAGAGTGTTTAAAAGAAAGTCTTTGAGTTTTCCTCCACCTTTCACATCCTTGTTTTTCTCACACCACACTTGAGCAACCATTGATTATTCATCCTATAGGTGTGTTGTAGTGAGAGTACTTTAGGTGATCAAAGTGTTGTGATCACCAAAGATCTTTTCCTTGTTCTTTGAGGAGACGGGCAAGTGTGCTCGTGGTTATTTAGGGTTCGGGTGCGAACTCTTGTTGATTGAGGTGCGGCCTCGGCGAGCCGGTGGGCTTGCGGTGTGTACGGGACTAGGGAGTCCGAGGGCTTGTAGGTGTTGCGGCACCGAGGAGAGATCCATTGGGATCTTGCATAGTAGAAATCCTTCGTGTGTCGAAGGCGGGGATGTAGAGCAAGTGTGCTCGAACCTCGAAACAAATCCCTTGTGTTTGCGATTGCTCACTCTCTTTCTCTCTCTCTCTTTGTCTCTTGTTATATCTTGCATGTTATTTATTGTGTTCATTTTATATGCATGATATATTCCTTGTGCTCATATTGATATATTGCTTGGGATTATGACTAACACTTGTATTCAACCAAGAGAGCCAACGCGGCACCTCAACCATTCAAGGGGAATATAGAGGAGTTTGTTCAGAGCCCTTCACGGAGAATTCGGCAACACTCTTGTGTTATACATAGTGTTTAGTGTAAAAGTTTTTATTTGGTCATAATTGCTTTTAGCTTCCGCATCATTTGCATAATTCATCATTAAGTGACCATTAGATTAGCCATCACCTATTCACCCCCCTCTAGGTGATTTACAAATTCAAAATTAGGTATATAGAAATAATTTGTAAATATTTAAGTCTTCTTTTTAATGAAACTTAAATCAACTCAATATCATTTTTTATTAGAAAGTTATTAATAAAACACTGACAGGTGTCAAATCAGATACTGTAAGCTGTTTTCAGAGCAAGAATAGAGTTCAACCAAATATTTGACATCTTTAAAATTTGAATCTGAAAATGATTATTGAATAAGAAATTTAGATCTGAAAGTTATCTTTGAAATGCAAGTTAAATCATGTTATTTTAATATAAGAATAAAAAGTTATGATAACAAATATAAAAGGGTGTTAAGCAGATCAGCAGAACTAAAACTGGTTTAAATCTAAAACCCGATATATGTACTTGAAATCCAAAACCGGTTAAACCAAAAACCAAACGTATTGAATTTGTGTGTGTGATTGAGCTTCAAACATATATACTATTTTTTAACAAAATAAACTATATGAGTCTACAAGTAGGAATCTCTGATAGTTGATGTTGAGTAACGTTTGAGTTAGACCCTAATATCCCATGCTTGAGAACTCTTGAGCCATCAATGCCTGTATCAATCTGAAATTTATTCTTTAACTTCTATTAGTATCAAATAGCTTTTTTATGGTTTGTTATCATCAAAACACATAACCCGGGGATTGTAACATTTGGGCCAACAAAAAACAGTAACATCGACCTGCTTTTCTTTACTTATATTTGTGCATGCTTTTTGCCGATCAAATTTTGGCGCCGTTGCCGGGGAGGGAACAAATTTATTGTTCAATACTAAATATTTTTTTTGTTTTTGTGTGTTGGAGAAGTACTAAGGAGCTAGCTATTATGGAAAGCAAGAGTGGTGGCCAAAGACACAGCACGAAGAATTCATTTGCCCTCGGAAAATTCATGTAAAAGCGAATTTTTCCAATTGAAGTACTAATAGAAGTTTTTTTGCAGGGTTGTTGAAAATTGCTCAAATTGCTTTCTCATATTTTTAGTTCATTTCTATGCTTCACCTTTACACTTGTCATAATTCAACAGAAATTCATTTGTTGTTAAATTGAAAATCGAGATCAATTCCATTGAAAACTTGACTAGTGAGTATGAAGAAAGCATAGAGATGGAAACATAGAGTGTGTTTGATCTGGAGTCTGAGTATTTCAATCTGGATCAGATCATAGACTCAGTAGTGGACTGGGCATCAAGCCCAAGTGTACCCCATCACAGGACTGAAATTTCAGATATCACCTCCAATGAATCAACTCCTTCTCTAGAGTTAAATGCCTTACCTGAACACCTCAAGTACGCCTATTTGGGTGGAAGAGAAACCCTGCCAGTCTTCATAGCATCCCATCTGACTGAGCAACAAAAGGACAACTTGACGTCTATTCTGAAGAGACATAGGGAAGCAATTGATGGACAATGAAAGATATCAAGGGGATTAGTCCAGCAATAGTTTAACATCGAATTCACTTAACTGATGAAGCGGTTCCTAGGAGGGACCTGCAGCGCAGGCTTAACCCACTCATGCAAGAGGATGTAAAAACAAAAATTTTGAAACGATTAGACAATGGGATCATTTATCCCATTTTTGATAGTCAATAGGTTAGCCCGGTTCAAGCAGTCCCCAAGAAAGCTGGTTTTATGGTGGTAGAGAATGAGCAGAAAGAGTTGGTACAAATGTGACTGCCTACCAAGGTTCGTGTTTGTATTGACTATAGAAAATTGAATGCGGCCAATTATAAAGACCACTTCCCGCTACCCTTCGTTGACCAAATGCTTGAATGCTTGGCTGGACATGAGTACTATTGTTTCCTTAATGGGTACTCGGGATACAATCAGATCCCCATTGATGCAGAAGACCAGGAGAAGACTACGTTCACCTGTCCACTCGGAAGCTTCGCTACCAACGCATGCCCTTTGGATTATGCAATGCTCCCGCGACATTCCAATGGTGCATGCTCAGTTTGTTCTCCAGCATGGTGAACGTTTTCTTGAGATTTTTATGGATGACTTCTCCATCTACGGAGATTCATTTGATCAATGTCTTCATCTCTAGAGTTCTACAAAGATGCAAGAAAAAGAATCTAACTCTGAACTGAGAGAAATGTCGTTTCATGGTGAGACAGGGGATTATCTTAGGCCATGAGATTTCTAAGAGAGAAATTAAAGTGGACAAGGCAAAAGTAGAAGAGATTGCTAAGCTTCCACCACCCAAAAGCATCAAGGATATCAGACTCGCCAGAGCAGATGACCGGTTGCTTCTTCTTGGACTTGCTCGGTGTAGTGCATGGACCTACCATATTTGAAGTTAGCTCAGTGTACTCCATGTCAGAGGACTTCTTCAGCGTCTGTTGGTTGAGTTAGAGACTGGGGCGATTGACAACCGATTGAACACTGACGGCTTGCTCGTATGAGAGTTGCAGTGGCATTCAGAGAGTTTTGTCTTGATAAGTCATTCACAATAGCATTGGGGAGTAATTTGATGGACACTCCTCTTCTTTGTTAAGAGTCTCTTAAATCGTTGTAGGAGTATCCAAAGGACTACCCTCAAATTATTGGGGGTAAGGGCTTTTTGGTTCAATATGTTTCAAAGCATATCAGACTGTACGCCGACCTTGTGTTTCTGTGATGAAACACGAGTTTGAGCCTCGCATTTTGGTAGAGTCTGCTTCAGAACGCAGGCTTCACATTGAGCTGTTGAAATGCAAGAGTCGCATCCTGGCACAGATTTGACGCTGGCCTCGTGTTTCAGCGTTTAGATATGCATTTGAAGAACATGGGTTTCGTGTTGCTTCAAAGAAACACGGGTCTGAATCTTGCATTGCGTTTGCATGGATGCGGGTCTCGTGTTTTGGAACAAAAATGCGGACCTCGCGTATGGGGCATTGAGACGCGCGTCTAAAGAACACGGGTCTCGTGTTGCTTCATAGAAACGCGAGTCTGAGCCTCGCATTCTATACCTGCAAAATAGATTGCAACTACTGATCTTTGATTTGTTGTCGACGGGCGCGATGACTTCATTAACGTTCAGCATTTCGGTTGAGTCTCAGGAGTTGCTGGGAACCCTCGGTAACCTCTTGGAGTCTGGAGAGGAGAGAGATGGTGGGATTGGCCTTCATCATCATTCTGCCTGTGAGCTAGCACACTGGCCCGCGGGTCTTCTGAGAGACGTTGATGCGGGCCGTGTGGGCTACATGGGAGGTTTTCAAAACCTCGCTGGCCATGATGCTGGTTGCGTTGTGAGCAATGACACAGGCCAGTTTTGGAGAAGCCGCCAAAGAGACTTACAAGCGGGTCCTCGAAGAGACTCTGCGGTATTGTTGCGTTGCTTTTGGGCTTTTAGAGCTTGAAAACAGAAACACTTCAAATTTTTCTTGGTCAATTTCGACGACGATCGACTCGACCGTTGAACCAATAAGCTTGACGTCGGCTTGCGTCACGTCATTCTCATTGGTCGAGAAGCTGGTCCCCAGCAGAGTCACCATCTTTTATTTGGTCAGAAAAACGCAAAGTAAAATTCTTATTAATTGTGAAGAAAACTACAATGGATACAATCTGATTACGAAATAGGGGAGGATATTTAAATCTCCCCTTTATTTAAAATTGGGTTCTTTGTGTGTTGATGAAGAGTGAATCTTGTTCTCCGTTGACCGGCCGAACGACAAGTTTCTCTTGGACCATTTTGAGGATGCATATTAACTCCACTTGGACACCGCAAGTGTTGGAGATCTCCTTTTGAAGAAGAAATTTCTTTCTTTCGCTTTTTCTTTTTGATTGCTCAAAGTTTCTGAACTTTGTAGTTGTTCTGCTCCTTCTAAAAAAGAAACAACCGCCCCCCGTTCAATAGCTTTCATAGCTATTTATAGGAGTATTCAGGGATAATATTATCCCCTAGGATCTCTCCATAATAAGGATTGACTCCCCACATTATTTGAGCGTTACCCAGTAATGGAGCAGTTACAACAAAAATGTGACCCTCATGGGTTCTTTTCTATTGTTGAAATGCGAAGCTCGTAGGCTTGCATTTGAATTAAGGCACGGGTGTGGCTGAGCTCCGCGTTTAAGTTGAGAAGCGGGTGTGGCTGAGCTCTATGTTTGAACTGGAACGCAAGCTTGGCTGAGCTCCGCGTTTGAACTGGAACGCGAGCTTGGTTGAGCTTCGCGTCTGAGTTGGAATGCGGCCTTGGTTGATCTCCGCGTTTGAGTTGAGACAATGGACAAGATGAGGTCCGCGTTTATAATTGGGTGTTAGTTTCGTATTTATATTAAATGCAATCTTCACGTTGGAGTGAAGTATGCATCTGAAGACTTACCTTTAGTGATTTTTAGACAGTCTACAGTAAGAAACTGATAATTTAGGATTTTATAACTGATTTAAGATCACTATAAAATTTTGTATGAATATTTGAAATATTAAGATTTTGTGAGAAACTATGTAATAATTTGAGTAAAGAAAATCTTATAAGAATATTTGAAATAGTTTTAATCAAAAGGATTTTGAAAGGATAAATAGTTCCTTTGCAAGAGTTCAATTAATTGCAGGGAAAGGGAATAGATTAAATGAAAATGTTGTTTTAATCCTTTAGACTGTTGGTAAATATTGACATTATTTTCTAAACATGTAAAATAAAATTTGGGCAAAGACAAATGAATTAAATTTCTAGCAAATTACTATCAAAATAAAAGCAAGGAAATAATAAATCTATGTTGGAAAAATTGGGTACTATTTCCTTTTGATTAAAATATGTAATTCAGAATTTAACATTGCACGAAACAAATAAAGTTATAACAAAGCCTAGCACGCATTACTAGAATTTAAAGCACAAAAATAATAGGCTGGTCTGGAGAATACACTTGTGATGTTGCCACCCTAGAGAATCAAAAGCCTGCCTCAATCGTCCGGGTGTTGAACTGGCAGTCGTCCCCTAGCGGTGAAAGACCCCCCGGAATCACCGGCACCTGGCCTAGGACAGTAGATCAGGCCACTGCTCAGACGAAGAATGATTGCCCATAAATTAAGATAAAAAATAAAATTTTTCTTTAATACTGAAGCCATTCTCACGAATAGTAGACTTCATTTTTAGAGGAAAATAGAAGAATAATTTTTTTGCATTTTAAAACTATGCTGGGAGGCTCTATTTATAGCATTAGAGCCCCTAATTGTTGTAACAAACTCCATCGAAAAATCCGAAAAGTTGAGAGATTTTGTATCCCAAAATTTGGTCTTTATTTGACTTGGTCATACTAACTGAAATGAAAGTTTTTATTTGATTTTAATTCAAAAATTCAACAGGTGGAGATTCTATTGGGAAAGAAATAATTCAAAAAAGGGCTAACCCAGAAGAAAAGTGAACAGGGAATTAACATGATGATTTTAAGAATCAAACATGAAAACTAATCTATTTCCATTACTCCGACATTTAGTGACTTCTTACAATTCCAGACAAAATTTATGGATACATTTGGAGCTAAAATTCACAATGTATATCAAAAATAAATCGAACATTATTCCCTCTCAAAAAGGGGAAAAAAATGAAGACAAACAAGAAAATAAATAGACAGTGCTACTGTGGACAACTTCAGGTACTAACTAAAGTTCATAAAAAAGAACTCAAAATTCTGTAGCTATTCACCAACCCCCATATTGACTCTGCTTTCATGCAGGTTAAAACTACAGACTGACATAATAACCTGCATACTATTTGCATCTTGACATGAAAACAAATAGGGCATAATTCAAAACTTCAGCTTGGTGAAATCTGCAGTCGCCAACACCCACAGAAGAAATCCATCAGCAACACTCCAAATCTCTTCATGTCGACTTGCAACAAAATCGTCATCCCATAATCGCTTATTGATACACTCTTGCAAAAGAGCTTCAGCATCATTGAGCACTCAAAGAAGATCTTTGACAGCAATATCTTCATGTGTCGAAGAAGCATCATCATTATCGTCTGTGAATCTGAGACTGATTAACAGTTTCCTAATATCAGCATCATCAAAGCCAAGATCAAGAACATTAGCACAAAGAATCTCTGTTTCAAGATCGGAATCTGCTGCCTAAACCAAACTCAGCCAAATCTTGGGCTTTTGGGAGAGATGCGTCATTGACATTAGTACCGAAATCTTGAACAAAGTCCATGAAATTAACTAGCTAGTTGGTCTTGATCAAACTGGAACTTTCTAAATTCAGTGAATCAGAATTGGGCCTTAATTAAGTGTACTTTATGTAGAAGCTAGCAAGGTTAAATTGTAATCATAATTGGATTATGTTAGGATTTAAGCAGATATATGAGATCCTTATCATTAATTACTACAAGGATAATTATTACCCCTAGTAGGATTAGACTTGGTACCCAAAAATTACAAGCCAATGATACCTCTGCTTTGGTGTTCAAACATTGTGGGTTGGGCTTCCACAATTGTATGGAGTCCTTTATGAAATCACCTAGAGCGGGGGTGAATATGTGATGACTATACTAAATAGTAAATAATGCGGAATTAAAATTTACTTGATAGCAACCTAGCAAAAACCAATCACAACTTAAGGAATACATGCAAATAAGTAAACAATATGAGAATGTAAGAAATAAAAGAGAGAGTAGAGTGAAGAGAGAAAGAGTAAGCAATCGCAGACATGATGATATGCTTTGAGGTTCGAGCCACTGCTCTACGTCCTCGTCTTCAACGCTATGAAGGATTTTCACTATGACCGATCTCACTAGATCGTCAATCATTACAAGTTCTCACTAGAACTCAATAGACTCATAAGTTCTCTCTCACGGTGCCGCAACGCCAACACGGAGTTCACTAGCTTACTTAAGGCCGCAACCTCTACAACTTCTCAATAGAACAAAAACAGAGATTTTCACTTGATAACAAATGGCTCACAAGTAAAATCTTATAACCAAGATGAGGAGGTGAAACTCTTTGGGATTGTATAGTGAAAATAGCTTGTAGAGATGTAGAGGGAAGGCTCAAGCAAAAATTGAGAATATGAAATTTTGGCTCAAAAAGAAATCTTTGAAGAAAAAGCTAAATGTTGATGTAAACTTGAAAACACTTGATCTAAACTTTAGAAATTTTGTTGTAAAATTTTCTATAATCCCACTATTCATAGGGGATGAAAACATGAGTAGAAGACCAAAATGAGTCGTTGGGAAAAGACCCAGAAAAAGACAAAAAAAATATAACCGTTTGGAAAAAATACAGAAGAAAATTCTTCTGTCGGTCGACCGACCGGTCGACTGCCAACGGTCAAATTTTCAACCATTGGGGATAACGGTCAACTGGTCGGTCGACCGTTGTTCCCAACGAGAGAGCTAGACTTTCTGTCGGTCGAGCAAGGTGGTCGACTGGACCCAACCGAGAGCAAGGCTCTTGCAGTTGGTTGACCGAAGTGCACAAATGCACTTTGGTGCATGTCGGTCCGATCGACCGACAGATCAATTTTGCTCTGCCTATGGTCGACCGGTTGGTCGACGGATAATGGGCCAAAAGTAGGGTATTGAAATCTTTGTGAAACCATTTTTTCTGACAAAATAACTTTTGATCTTTAAACACAAAATAGAGTTCTAGGGACTTGTAGAAACATGTATGATCATGGATCAACACAAAACCGAGTTAGAACCATATTTTCATAAAACACTTTTCTGAATCGAAAACTCAATTTTTCCGAAACTCATTTTTCTGAAACTCGATTTTGAAATCGATAAAGAGAATAGTTATGAATTCTTTTTTAAAAACATAGAGGATATATGTGTATGTGTGTCAATCTTAAAAGCTATCGACCTATATCATCTTGGTTTTAACAAATGACTATAAATCCTATCTAAAATACAAAAAGTAAAAATATAAATCTTGATAAAGTCTTCTCTTGTATACTTGAGCTTTGAGCTCTTCTATGTGCTAGGCTTTAGAATCTACATCTTCTTGGCTTCCAAATGTATGAGTCTTGTGATGGAGCCGAAATGTAACAAATAGTTAACCTGAAATTTTATTAAACAAAATTATTAGAAACATAGCTACATATGTTTTATTATCATCAAAACTAGGGCTAATGGCCTTTGGGCCAACAATCTTTCCCTTTTTGATGATGACAATATATAGAGTTATCACAAATAATTTGGGAAGAGACTTCAAGCGAAGCTCCCCCTAAACACATGCATATATCAAAATATGACATATAACTTAGATGCATCAATAAAAGCATATGAATAAGATATGTCAATGAAGATCTATGCGACCTATCTATGCATACCAAGAATACAAACTTACAACAGTGTATGCACAAACGGTTTCCTCTAACCAACCAATAACCTCCAACCTCCAAAACAAGTGGTAGATGGTTAGTTTACAAAGGATACATAAAAAATACAAACATGCCGCATACCACACGAAGATATGTATCAAATATACCAACAGAAAGAAGGAGATACATAATTTCTCAAAGACAATAGTGATATCATAAAATACATTTGTCCATACAGAGGTTCGTGTCAGCCTCAAAACAAGTTACATACCATAAAATAAGTACTGCAATGTAAAATCACACACATGTCCACCAAATGCTACAAGTCCACAAATAAAAAGTACATAAATATAAACTCAAATAAAAACACCCAAGATAACTCCCAAGATAACTCCATAGAATCTCTCTTCCCCCCTTTGTCATCAACAAAAGGGGTCAATCTTCCTGAAAGTCGGGATCTTTAAGAGGAGCAGGTGCCTAGGAAGGAACTGGAGGAGGTACCCAAGTGTTAAACGGAGGACCCGATGTAGGAAGGGGCTGCGAATGGCCTCTTGAAAGTGAAACAGGAAAAGCGTTCCTACTATAGACCTCGTCAACACAAGTCTACAGATAGAGAATAGAAGCGCAGATGTACTGCAGGACATTGTCAACTCTGTGCTCTATCTGTTAAAAATTTGCAGTCATCTTCAGGTCATGCTTTCAAAGCTGAGCAGATAGAGCTGAGTATGGATCAAAAGAGGCTGAAGAGGATCCATGGACAACAACAGGAATGATAGGAGGGGGCTAAGGAGCAGGAACACGCTCCCTAGCATGCGTCCTCTTTAGGAGAGTGTTGTTGATATCAACTGACAGTTCGATAGACCGTTCAGTAAAGAGATCAAATTTTAGTTGTTTGAGGAGACAGGTAATGAGCATCCCAAATGGCAAGTGCCGGTTTGGGATCAGGAGGTGCTCAGAAGCCATATAATCAATGATGAGCTTCAGAATATTAACTCTAATGCCTTTCAAAAGGCAATAGATCAAGAGGGGAGTAGAACCCCGTACGTGAATATATTCTCCTAAATTTGGTAGCAGATTATAGAACACGATTTTAGTTAGGACTTGGGCGGTGAGTGTGTAATACTTTACCTCCTCATTCCTAACTAAAGCGGGGTTGTCATCATCGTGAAGCAGAGAGATGCGGTGAGGATAGATTCATCGTCAAGATAGTCAAAATTATGAAGATCAATATTGTAAATATCTACACTCTCACAGGAGAGGTATAGCAGATGGACAAATCGATCTAGAGAAATGTTAATGTCCTTACCCAGACCCTAGATCTGACGTGATTATTTTGGAAAGTCAGATTAGAGTAAAAATAGTTCATAAGCTTAGGGTAAACTAGTTTCTTAATGGTAATAAGATGTTCAAGGAAGCTTGTATTCAAAATGCTAGCTAGATTCAGGTGCTCAAAATTAGCAACCAAAACAGTTCAGTTAGAAATAACATGCTTATTATGGATCACTGAAAATCTATGAGAAGCACTTTAAGAAATAAAAGGGTTAGAAGATGGTTCAGGTCATTTAGCCTTCTCAGATCTAGCCCTTTTGACATAGTGAAGATGATAAACAATGATTTGACATGAAATATAGAAATATTTCTGGCAAACGATGAAATCAAGAAGATTTTGAGAGATGAGAGATTATACCTTGAAAAAACCAAAAAATTTCCTTAAAATCAAACAGATCTGGAGTGTTGAGGAGAGATCCAACCAATTTTAGAGTTTAATTTAGGATTAGAGGTGATTTGGAAGGATTAGAGTGAAGGGGGTGAAGAAAAACAGGGAGGAGGAAGAGAGAGTTAATGGAGGAAGAGAAATGAGTGAAAAATTGGGATTTAGGGCTTTTAAAAAAAGGTAAAACATATTTCCATAAAAGAAAAACTAGCTAATCCTAAGCATGTATAGATCTAGCTAGAAATGAAATTTTTAAGTGAAAAAGTTACCAAATCATGAACAATCTCCAAAATAGGTGCCTCTTGATAGTGATGCAATGTGACGGTTGATCTTTTGAGCTTTGATGCATCCACCACCAAGCCACCATCTCCCCTTAAGTCTTGGAGGAGGAGGACACACATGCATCAATCAAGTTTGGTGTGTTCTTTGATACACAAATCTTTTTGGGTCCTATGGGTTAGTATTTTCTCGAACCCAAATATTTTATTTAACATATTTAACTTAGCATAACAAAATTTTGCCAAATAGCCTTTGCGGCCGCAATGTGCACATGTGTACACTTTGTCATACATGAAAGCATGCTTATGTTGATGTGTGCATGTGCATGTTGTACATGTTTTTTATGGTGCGTGTGAGATGAATGAGGTGTATGCTTCCTTTGAGTTTTTCCCTTTGAAAACATAGAAGCAAATTTGTTCATGGCACACTTTTTCAAGGCGGTATCTAAAACATCATTATGTTTTTGGATATCCGAAAATTCATTTCTGCTAAAAGTAATATTTGAGATTTTACCCTTACAAACAAGTTTGTATTTATCAAAATTCTTTTTCATTTTCTCAAAAGAAATGGATTAGTCATTTTTATCTTTAACAATAATTTCTAGCTTATTCTTTAGAAAATCATTTTTCTTTTTTAATTTTTTATTTTGTGCGAGAGAAATTTCATATCTATTTTGTAATTTTTTAACAAATTGTGCAAGTTCATCCATAGTTAAATTATTATCTTCTAAAGAGGTTTCGAGATTTACCATAGAAGCTTCCTCTCTTTTGCCATGAAGCAAACATGTGCGACATCAATCTTCTCTTCGGAATTTTTTTCCGAATCATCTCAAGTGGCTACCATCGCCTTTTTCTTCTTATGCACATTCTTGGAGGTAGTAGCTTGAAGTGAGGGACAATTCGCAATTAGATGGCCCGTCTTCTTAAATTGAAAGTAAGGACCCATCTCCTCCTTATTTTCGAATCTTCCTTGATGTCTTTCTCTTCGGAAGCTGCTTTGTCTTCCCTTTTTATAAAACATCTTTCCCACTTTCTTAATGAGCAATGCGAAGTCCTTATCACAGTCTTCTGACGATTCTTCTTCATCAAGGGATGATGGAGTAGCCTTGAAAGCTATTGTTTTTTTCTTTGGAGTCTCTCTTTCTTCTCTCACCTTCATTTCCATCTCATGGGTTTGTGGTTTTCTATGAAGCCGGAGAAGTCCATCTCCTCTCTATCATTGAGCTCCTTGAGGGTTGTTGCCTTGACTTCCCAAGCTTTGAGAAGAGCTCTAATGACCTTGTGAATTTTTTGGTCATTGTCAATGGTGTCACCTAAAGAAGATAAACTATTAGTGATCTTAGTGAACCGAGTAAGCATCTCATCGATATAATTTTCAAGCATATAAAAATTCTGATATTGAGAACGGAGCAAGTCACCTTTAAATCTCTTGACTTGCGATGTCCCCTCGTGAGTAATGATGAGATCATTCCAAACCTCATAAGTGAATTTGCAATTAATTACACAAGAAAGATCATCATCATTTAATGCTTATGTAAGTGCATATTAGGTTTTAACATTGGCCTTATAGTCCTTAGCGGTTGCTTCGGACCATGTGTCCTCATCACCGTGAGGTTCAACAAATTCTTTAGTAATGGCCTTGGAAACTCTAACTCTTAGGGACTTAAGAAATATATTCATTTTAACCTTCCAAATGGGAAAGTCCAACCCATCAAATTTGGGTAGGGACTTGATGCTAGAGAAGTCGTGTGATGCCATAAAAACTAGTATAAGTGCACAAACAAATAACAAATGAAACAAATGAATATCTCCAAATGAAAGGATCTCCCTAAGGTGGTTAAACCAAAACTAGGGTTAGGCTCTAATACCAATTGTAAATCACCTAGAGGGGTGAATAGGCGTTGGTTATACTAAATGGCAAATAATGCGGAATTAAAATTTACTTGCTAGAAACCTAGCAAATATCAATCACAACTTAAAAATTACTTGCAAATAAGTAAACAATATAAGAGTGCAAGTAATTAAAGAGAGAGTAGAGTAAAGAGAGAAAGAGTAAGCAATCACAAATACGATGATATGTTTCGAGGTTCGAGCCACTATTCTACGTCCCCACCTTTAACACTATGAAGGATTTTCACTATGACTGACTCACTAGATCGTCAATCATTACAAGTTCTCACTATAACTCAATAGACTCACAAGTCCTTTCTCACAGTATCGTAATACCAACACGGAGCTCACTAGCTCACTTGAAGACGCAACCCCTACAACTTCTCAATAGAAGGAAATCGGTGATCTTGACTTGATCACAAATGGCTCACAAGCACAATCTTATAATTAAGATGAGAAGGTGAAACTTTTTGGGATTGTATAGTAAAAATAGCTTGTAGAGATGAAGAGGGAAGGCTCAAGCTAAAAATCAAGAATATAAAATTTGACTCAATAAGAAATCTTTTAAGAAAAAGCTAAATCTCGATGTAAATATGTAAAACTTGATCTAAATTTTAGAAATCTTGTTGTAGAATTTTTTTACAGTTCTACTATTTATAGGGGATGAAAACATAAGTAGAAGACCCAAAAGCGTCATTGGGAAAAGACCCAGAAAAGACAAAAAGAATATAGCTGTTGGAAAAAATACAGAAGAAAATTCTTCTGTCGATCAACCGGCCGGTCGACCGCCAATGGTCAGATTTTCGACTGTGGGCATAGCGATCGACTGGTCAGTCGACCGTTGTTCCCAACTAGAGAGATAAACACTCTGTCGGTCAACCGGGGTGGTCGACCGGCCCTAACCGAGAGTAAGGCTCTTGCAGTCGGTCGATTAAAGTGAACAAATGGACTTTGGTGCATATCGGTTGACCGATCGGTCGACCGACTGAGAAATTTTGCTCTATCTACGGTCGACAAGTCGGCCGACCGACAATGGCCAAAAGCAAGGTATAGAAATCTTTTTGAAACCATTCTTTTTCTGACAAAATAACTTTTGATTTTTAAACAAAAAATAGAGTTCTAGAGATTTGTAGAACCAGTGTGTGATCATGGATCAACACAAAACAAAGTTAGAACCATATTTTGCAAAAAACACTATTCTGAATCAAAAACCCAGTTTTTCCGAAACTTGTTTTTCTAAAACTCGATTTTGAAAACGATAAAGAGAATAATTATGAACTCTTTTTTAAAAACACATAGGAATATGAAATATGTGTGTGCATCAATCCCAAAGCTATCAACCTATATCATCTTGGTTTTAACGAATGACTATAAATCCTATCTAAAATATAAAAAGTAAAAAATACAAATCTTGATAAAGTCTTCTCTAGTATACTTGATCCTTGAACTCTTCTATGTGCTTAGGTTCTGGGATCTACATCTTCTTAGCTTCCAAATGTGTGAGTCTTGTGATGGAGCCGAAATGCAACAAATAGTTAATCTGAAAGTTTGTTAAGTAAAATTGCTAGAAATATAACTACATATGTTTTGTTATCATCAAAACTAGGGCTTATGGCCAACACTTTGTCACTTGTCCAAGTCGGGCCCAAAATATTTAGGGCTTAAAATTTAAAATAGGTGTTAGCCACCGGCCCAAATGATTATATTAACTTACAAAATATTTCATTTTTTTCAGATTTTGTTAATATGCACTTGAGGTTTTTTTTTCTAGGCAAACAAAGAAAGAAAAAATACAAAAGAAAAAACAAAAGGAGATGATTAATCATTGCCAATTGGCAGTCAATTTCTTCAGGGGGCTAAAGAGCTATCAAGTAGAGCACCAAGGAAATGATTTGAATCTGAGATGGCACCGGATTTGGAAGATGTTGTTGTCTTGATAGTAGACTTGGATTACTTTGTGGACTTCATTAGTAAGAATTTCCTTTCTAGGTATATGATTTCATTAGGTAGTATACTGATTGCCCCTATGTTATGAGTAAGATTTTGGGGGTTTTCACTACAGCCCCCTATATTAAACTGTAATTAGAAAAAAAAGCCAATTTTATAATTTAATTTTCTACAGTTATCACTTTTTTAAACTAATCAGGTGCACTCACGTGTCAAGCGGTGAAGCATTCCTTAGTGGTAAAAGACGCAAATGTCCTGTAGTAATCGCCTTGAAAAGCAGACCGGTTCGAAAATGCGAACTGCTAGTATATAGAGGACTGCGGCCATGAACGTAATCTTCACAAAAATACCATTTTTCTGAATCTTTATAGGATTGCGATCATGATCGCAGTCCTCACAAAAATGCCATGTTCTGAGTCTTTATAGGATTACGATAATGATCGATGTCCTCACAAAAATACCTTATTTTTGAGTATTTATTAGGACTGTGTCACAGTTCTCACAAAAATACAATTTTTAGCCTATATTGAGACTACAACAATGATCGAAGCCCTCTCAAAATGCCCTAATTTTCAATTAATAAAAAGAGTGTGACTATAGTCGCAGTTTTCTAATATAGGACTGTGGCCATAGTTACAGTTCTTATAGAGGATGACGATCATGAGTCACAATCTTCATATTAGCTTCACCATCATCAGCAGACTTCCATTCACCGATATCGAATGATACCCAATGCTTTTTAGATCTAAAAACTAAATCGATTACAAACACAAACGAAATTCATCGTGATCACGAACAAACAAGATCTGCAAAAGGTTAATCCCAAAAAAAATTTGGTCCAGGGATACCCTCAGGAGGGGGACTCCCCGCCTCCCTTCCAACCCCCACGATGACCTGACGGCACAGGTCAATCTGCGAATTACTCTGCGTCGGGGTCAAGATTGAGGGAGAGCAACGTCAGGAGTGATGAGGAAGGGTAAAAGAGAAAATGAAAATATACAAAGAAGTGATTGTTGGGAAGAATCAATTTATGCTGACATGGATGAGGCTGTAGCGGAAAAAAAAAAGAGGGATGAGTTTTTTTCCTAACTATGAAAGAAAGAAAATGGCTGTAGCAAAATTTTCCTAGAATTTTTTTCTATAAATTATGAGTATTGCTTTTGCTTTTTTGCTTCTTATTTAGGTAGAAAGTGCCACTATAGTACAATAGTAAAACCTCTTTAGTAGTAGCAAGAAGTCTGTGATTCAAATCCTCTTGCACCAGGCTACGACCTATATTTCAAAAGAAATAAAATCCTTATTTTGGTATATTTATCAACGTGTAGGGTATGAGATAGTATCATAAGTCATAACTGTAAAAAATAATATTTTGAATTAAACACATTGTGTGTTCTAATATGAAATTAGGGTAGTTTGTTATTAGAAATATTATAAAAATAAATGCATATGGTTATTAGTTTTTATTAGAATTAGAAAGAATGAGATGGTTTCAATTTTGGAATATCTATAGAAAAGTTTGTTATAAGAAAATGTTCTGTATTAGATATCTTTACTAGTTATCCAAGTAGTAGAATCTTATTATTAGTTTTTTAAGAAACAATTGATTTTCCACCGCGCAGAGTTGCATGTGTGAATGTGTCCATAATTAGCACTAAAAATGTGTTATAGAATTTAGGTAATAAGATGACTAGTGTGTAAACTTGCTCCACAATATCCAGACAACATATAGATGTCAAACTAAATTATACTGCAAAAGATGCTATTGTTGTGCAGAAAAGATTTAAATGAAATCTTTTGAGAAAAAGAAATTAAGGGGAAGGAAGAATCGACGTGATGATTTGAAAGGACCAAACATGAAAAATAATTTATTTCAGCAACTGAGTACAATTCCAGATCATAAAATTTACTGGATACCCTTGACATTTAAAATTTCTTGGAATATCAACAAAAAATAAATCAATAAAATTGTGAGACAAACAGAACAATATTCTTTCTCTCACAAGGGAATTAAAAAGAAAAACAAGAAGATTAGAGAAAAAGGGGAAGAAATTTTCTATTTCCTCAAATCTTACATGCAACTTAAACTACTGCTACTACCTGCAGACATACTACCTGCAGAAATCTACTGGCTAGCACACGAACTTCGTCAAGTCTGCAGTCGCCAACAGCGACAGAAGAAATCCATCACGAGCACTCCACAACTCTTCATGCCTGCTCGTAGAAGACCCACCATCTACGAACAGCTTCATGCCCTCTCGTAGAAGAGCGTCAGCATTGAGCTTTGAAAGGTTTTTGACTCCTTCGCGAACAATAGAAGCAATAATCTCTCTTGCAGCATGATCAGCGCCGAGTTTAGGAGACTCCGCTGCTTCCACGAAACCGAACTCAGCCAAATCCTGGGCTTTGGGAAGAGACGCGTCACTTACATCATCAGCACCGAAATCTTGACGCGACTCCATGGAAATTAATTAACTGAAACTTTCTTATTCCGTGAATTGATCAGAACGAGGGCTAACTATTATATATAGATTATATGTGAAAGTGTAATCGGAGTCGGAGTCGGAATCAAGTTGTGGTAGGATTTAATTAGTAAATTGATAACTGCAAGGATCCATGTATTAGTCCTAGTAGGGTTCGGCATCCAAATATTTTGTGCTTCATTGTTTAACATTAATTATGGGTCGGGCTTCCTCCAATTGTTTTGGTTTGCATTTTGAGGGTTTCTTCACAATATATATCAGAAATAAATAGAATAATATTCTCTCTCTCAAAAAGGGGAAAAGAAACAAAGGAAAACAAGATAAAAAAGAAACGGTGCACAATGGACAACTTCAGGTACTAACTAAAGTTCAAAACAAGAACTCAATGGATGGTCCAAAATAGAAATTAATAACAAGATGCACTATAATTCTTCATGATCTGGAGAGTAACCATGTCACCGTACATTCTTATTGCAATTTCTTTGGTGAGCTGTTGAAGAAAAATTTAGGTAAAATGTCAATTAAATGAAATTGCAAGCGGACTAAATACCATAATGGTGCACGTACAGGTTCTATACTTGATAACATTTCAAAGTTGTATAAAATATTGGAATTTTATAAGAAGGGTATCTGCTATCTAGGTTTTTTTTATTATGTTAATCCCCTAAATTTAAGAGTTCATGCCTCTTGAAAAAGAGAGGAATCTCATTTCAGAGCCAAACATAACCTTCCCTCCAGGCAAATCTAGAGCTTGCTAGGATCACAATCTTGAATTTTAAAAAAAGAACAGATCACATTTCCCAGTAAAGATGTTTTAATTTTTTTCAAAAAATAAATTCAAGAAGTCAAGTAAGCCAATCCCTTTAGAAGATGCAAATGCTTAATTTGGAGTTATGATATATCAACTTTTAAAATAATTAGGGCAAGCAAAGAATAATTCTAAAACTCCATGCTAGCACTTTAGGATTTGATCCAAGCTCCATATTTCACTGTGTACACAACGATTATGAAATTATAACCAGAGGCTTGAAGTCTCAATATCAGTATCAGCCGTAAGTTAGCTTTTGGTACCAAAATCAATAATATAGGCAATAATCAGTTATTTCATCTCAGTCAAATCAATATCGATATTATTTCAGTAGGACCGGCCATACCAATATCAGTTGTGCATAGTGATACTTCAAATCATGCAATTAACACATCCAGGACACGGTTTTCCTAATTTATGCTACTTCATCTATAACCATTATCTAAGAACAAACTAGATACCGCCTGATTCACTTCTAATCGAAGATAAACTCTCAAGAAGTGGTTTCCTAGCATGCATATAGGCTGAAGCTAAAATTTCTTGTTTTAAGACGGTTTCTATTCTGCAAATCCAATCAAATGAATTTAGATGCATGTACATAACCCTTGGAACTAGTAGATCAAAAAAATGTTAGATAAGATATCATTACCACACTGAAATACACTTAGAGGGAGTGAATATGTGTTTTGCTAATCAAATGTAATTTTAAAACTACTTGTGATGAATAATGCAAACGGTTACTCAAAATAAGAATTGAAGCTGAATTTCCCGTGAAGGGCTCTAAAATTTCTTCTCTTTGATTCTTTTAGATAATGAGTTGCATTGCTCAATTGCCTCCTTATTGAGATGAGTATAGACTGATAATGAGAGTGATGGAGTGAAAGCAATTATAAAACGTAAAATGAACTACTACACAAGTATGAATAATGAAAAGCAATAGAGAGAAAGATACAAACTTGAAAACTTGTAAACTTGAAGAAAGAAAAACCTTGAAGATTGAAAGCTACAAAACTTTTCTCTTTTGAAACAAACTTGAAAATTTGTAAACTTATGTTAACTTCTTTTTTTTTAAAACCAAGACCAATGACCCATATATATAAGTAATAGATAAATATTATTTGTTTATCATACTGGATCATTTGGGGGAGTGTTAAGACACTTGCAAACCAAAAATGCTCATTAGAATCCACTAAAAACAAAACAGATCTAAAAACTAGCCATTAAGGACAACTGGCAAGTTGTCGGTTGACTGGCCAGTCGACCGCCAGCTCATCTAGAAAAGAACCATTGGCTCCGGTCGACCGCCCTTCAGTTCAAAGGGGAAAACAAATGGTTGGTCGACTGGCCCAACCCGAGAGCAAAGGGCTTTCGGTCGGTCGACCGCAAGGGTTAGCGGTTGATCGGTCGGTCGATCGATAACGTGGACAAATGTGCACGGCCCTTGGCCAAAGGCCTGATCGACCATTTTGTCCTGAAATAGGCATCAGTCGATCGTCTGGTCGACTGACTTGGCCTGAACCAGTTTTCTAGATATTTTTTGAGTTTCAAACATTTTTCAAAATATTTTGTATTGCTTTATAAATAATATAGCAATGTATTAATAATGAAATACATGTTCTAAACTTGTTATAAAATTTTGAAAAAATTATGAGACAGTATCAAAACTAAACATGCAAAATACCCATACTATCAAAACTTATATTTTTTGAAATCGTGTATTTTGTGTGTATAACTTCTTGAGCATTACAACTATATTCTACACTTTAACAAACTAATATTTTATAATACTCTAGGTGACTATAAGATCTTCAAGCGGGTTTCTCCTTTAGCGACATCGAGTGCATTGAGCTTCAATCCTGTACTTGAATATTCTTGAGTCTTCAATACTTTCCTTTAGATGAAGAAAAACTCATTGAATTCATTAGAATTTTGAAATATGCTTAAACACTTGAACCTGATTAGTACTAAATAACCACATATGTTTTGTTATCATCAAAACCATAAAACCGGTGATTATAACCTTGGTCTCGCATCATCTTTTTGAAGGGATTTGGCATAACAAAGCTCCTTCTATTTGTCCACAGGCTACTTCGTGGATTGCTCGGCTGTCTCCTTCACTGGTTGGGAAGAGCTTGCCACCAGCTGACCATACTGTTTCAAGTACTAATTGCTGGATCGGGTCTTTGACGTAAAAGAGCACCTGTACCAGCAGCCAAGGCAGACCACTCTTCTCCTGAACTAGTAAGGGAGCAACATCTTCCTCAGTTTCCCTGATAGAGATACCCGCCATATTACTAGAGGACACTTAAGCCTTGCCTTTAGATTCCGTATGTGTAATAGTTGTCCATTATTGGCTTTTGATAATATCGGCGTGAACCCACATTATCTCTCCTCGAGGAGTAGTGACAAGGACAAGGCCTTTCTCCTTTTTGTTGTGGGAATTGGTATTGATCACCCTAATTTTCCCTTTCAGGATGGGAACCACTCCGGTTGGTACTGACGGGAGTTCTTTGCCAAACTGAAGAGATGTCATGTTAGTCATCACCTTCTTCTGCTCTGGACAGAGTTTGAGGACATCCGCGTCAATTAGAACTTGAAGAACATCCTTGAAGATGTAGCAGTTCTTCGTAGGATGCCCAACATCCTGTGATATAAATAGTAGTTGGGATCATCAGTCTTCTCGACTTCGCTAGGGCATTTGATCTTTGCTAATTTGAGTTTGTTACCTTTCTGGAGTAATTTGAACAGAAAGATCACGTGCTCATCCTTGAAGGAGTCTGATTTACTAGCACATGTTTGTAGGCTGTCCAAAAGTTACTGGAGGACAAGCCATTGAAAAGCAAAATTTTAAGCTCTAGACGCGAGGGATTATCACCCGCGTCTCAGCATCAAGGCGCGTTGGCTCGACACCCGCGTCTCAGCATCAAGGCGCGTTGGCTCGACACCCGCGTCTCAGCATCAAGGCGCGTTGGCTCGACACCCGCGTCTCAGCATCAAGGCGCGTTGGCCTGACACCCGCGTCTCAGCCTCAAGACGCAAAGGTCTAAAACCCGCGTCTCAGTTATAACCGCCTTGGTTAAGGGACCAATCACTGCCCACACGTAAGGGAAATCAGCCCCCATCGTGGCATGTCTTTAGCAGGCACGTGGGTTAGTTACCGCCCATGTAGCGGGGAAGTTGGCCCTCATTGTGGAGCGTTTTCAGGGGGCACGTTCACCCCTAGGACCTCTATAAATAGCCTCGTTTACTATGAGGTCGAGGCAATCAGCAATCAGAAGGAGAGATCGGAGAGAATCAATCAGGCGAAGAGAGACAGAGGGCGACACAGAGAGAGAAGAAGCAGATCAACTCTTCAGCAAGTTCGCTGCGTACGAGCTAGCTTTCGCCTACCTTCTCTTTTAGAGTTTTGGTAGACAGAGCTGTGTCACTCTTTCTACCGGCCGAAGAGGAGATCCCTGAAGGACGGTCATCTGGTCAACGGAGAACAAGATTCACTCTCCACCACCACACGAAGAACCCAGCCTTAAACAAAGGGGGAATTCAAGATTCAATATTCTCCCTCCCTTGTAACCGGAAAGAACAGTTTTTATTGTAATCCTTTTCATTTGATTCAAGGAAAACTTTTACTACAATCACTGTCTCCCTCTTTCCCGGGTCATACAATGTTTGGCCGGGAGTACTTATTAGTCTCTAATATTGCATAATTTTTACCACATTTGCACATTTATCTTATATGAAATACTGCTAATAATGATTTTCTTGTGTGATCCTAAGTCTATGGTGTGCAATGAAGAAGAAGACCCTAAATCACCATTTAATGGGTGATTAACGGCGTATAAAGTAGTTATTGACTTTAGGAGGTGATCCTGTCCGACTAGGGAATCAAATTAGAAATTCAGAAGATCCTACTGATAGGGGACTGAAGCGACTGCACGCAACAGGCGGTGCTGCGCGCGCCGCCCTGGTACAGAGAAACGTGGCTCTAGCCGCATTTCCACGACCGTACTGGCGCGGCCGCATCAGCATCTTGGGCCAGGGGTTGTCCCCCTGGCCCCCTTTCCCCTGGTGCCTATAAATACCCCCTTGGGGGTTCTTCAGAGAGATAACTAGAGAGTTTAGGATCTTTATATTAGTTTATTTTGGAGCTATAGTTGTTGTGTTCTCTTCTTTTTCTAGTTTAATTTAGCCATTAGAGTGTGTGTGTGTGTGTGAGAGAGAGAGAGAGAGAGAGAGAGAGAGAGAGAGAGAGTACAAGTAGTATTTGAAGGTAACAAGCTTATACAAGTATTACTTCTCTTTCTTCTTTTCATTACTTGTTGTTTTCATTTACTTTTAAAAACTTTCATGTTTTAGTGTAATACTCTTTCTCTTACTTCTTCTCTCTTATTGTTTCTTTTCTTACTCATATCTAACTAACTCTTTCATTGCATGGCTAACTAACTACTAGCTCACTAATCTCTAATAACTTGATTGATAACTCAAATGAGTTAATAGTATCAAACAAGCCTTGTGCAAACGAGAGCTATGACATCTTAAGACGAGGTTCTAACTCTAACTTACTTTAAGTATTCTATTTCTTATATTTCATGCTTAATGAGTTTTTGATGATCTATATATTGTAATCTTTACTTGTCTTTGTAAGTTAGAGGTATTCCTATTAATCTTTGTCTATACCATTTGTGCACTTGTTTCTTCCCTTATTCTCACCTTCGATTGGATCTTGATAAAAGAATGTTCAAGTTTTGTCGTGTAAAGCTAAGTTAAAGGAAGATTTTCATTCGGTCTCCAACGCGAATAGTTCTTATGCATAAAGGTTATGCTTGTCTATAATCTATCGTGAGGCTACATCTTCAAAAAGTTAGAGACTAGTGGGTGCACTTAGTAGAAAGTTAGCCATGCATTTTTACCATTAAGAAAATTCAGTTTTACAAACCAACAAACCAATCCAAATGAACTTTGAAATAGCACTTGTTTTTGAAAAAACACCTAGAGGGGGGGTGAATAGGTGTTAGTGCTAATCTAAGAAACTAATTGCAAAACTAAGTGCGCTAATGACGGAAGCTAATGCAAATTATGCACAAACTAATACAATACAACAAGTGTAGCCGAATTCCCCTTGCGAGGCTCTGGACTAACTCCCCTTGATTCCCCTTGAAATGGGTTGAGGTGCTATGTGAAGCTCTTGTTGGATGAGTATAAGTTAGGCACACACACACAAGCAATCCAAGCAATATGAAATACACACAATCACGCCAATCATATAAGAATGAATTGCAATATAAAAGATGCAAGGCAACACAAGCAATGTATAAGATATGTATGCAATGAAGGAATGATGCTTGAATGAAATGATGCTTGCACAAAGTAAAGAGAGTAGAGTTGAGAGAAATTGGATCAAACGCTAACACAAATATTTGTTCGAGGTTCGAGTACCCAACTCTACATCCCCGCCTACACCACCGTGTAGGATTTTCAATCCACTATCTCCCACCGAGGGAACCTCTACCGAAGAGGATTTGTTATAACTCTAGGAGTACCAAACTCCTCTCTCAAACAACCACCTCACAACCGAGGGATGGGCCCGTAGCCAATACAACAACCAACACCTCTACCGAAGAGGTCTACAACCAAACTCAATCACCTCTACCGAAGAGGGATCCAAACCAACAAACCAATACAACAATCTCCACCTCTACCAAAGAGGGAGCAACTCAAGAAATCAAGAGTTTACAACAAGTGGTATATTTCAACCACAAACCTCTTTCCTTTTTCTTTTCCACAAAAACAAGATCCTAAATAGTTTAGGATAGAAGATATAGCTCAAGTGTGGAATCAAAGTGTTTTGGAAACAAGCAACAAAGAAAAACTACTTGGGAAATCTCTTGTATATGATAGAAAATGAAATACCAAATCAAAATCCCAAAACCTAGTTTTCTTTGATTTTTCAAAAACCCAAAACAAATAAAGATGAGAAGTTTTAAAGCCCAAAAACTCTTTTTAAAACTCTTTTAAAACACTTCAGAAAACTGGAAATTTTTCTCTTAGAAAACTTGGCAAAAATCCCCAAAGAGATGGGGTTTATATAGCCCCTATACAAAACTAGCCGTTAGGCTGATGTGGCAGCCTGACAGGCCACCGGTCGACCGGTCCGGTCGACCGCCAACGGTCAGAATTATGACCGTTGGGCAACTGCGGTCGACCTGCCCGGTCGACCCAGAAAACCCGAGAGCAGAGCTCTCAACTCGGTCGACCGTCCCGGTCGACCGTGTCTGTGCCTAACAGACGTGCACGTCTGTGCACGTCGGTCGATACGGTCGACCGGCCCTTGGTGCGGTCGACCGTCAGGGTCGACCGACCAGCCTGTCAGCACAAAAATAAGGTCAGAAAATTTGGAAAAATATTTTCTAAAAAATCTTTTATCTCTTATAAAAATACCATAAAAATTGTTTTATCATTTTATATTGAAACTCAAACAAGTGATAAAAATTTCAAGACAATATATCAACATATCAAATCATTTTTGTGTCTTGCCAATTTTATCAAAAACAAAACTTGTATTTTTATCAAACTTGATTTTTCAATAGGAAATCTGATTTTCCTAAAAACTTATAGAAATACAAAAACATGATATTTGAACATTATTAAGCATGATGCATATGGACATAGGTCTAATACACATTCAACAAATATATCATAGTTTTTGTCTTTAATTACAAAAATATGTTTTATACCAAAACATAAAACTACATGAATAGGTATGTCAAACTAAGTTTGTATAAGTCATATAAGCATGTATGTATATAGAGCACATCTAATATACATATAAAACATGTAAACTTGTTTGATCAAACTATTCATGAAAACTCATATCGGTTAAACTAAAAACCGAAAAACCAATATCCAAACATGTGTGTGTTTTGTGCACTTGAGCATATCAACTATACTAAGCTTTACAAATGGATCTAAAACACACTAAACTAAACTAGGATACCTAAGTCTTTGTGTCATCAAGAAGACTTGCTCCAAAACTCCATCCATGGGCTAGGCAAAGTGTGATCTTGAAGCTTTGGCCCTGGAATCAACATGGAAAGCTTATAAACTCGTTGAAGCTAATCACCAACTAATATCCTGTTAATGATCTGAAACTTAGAAACACAAGAATATTAGTAAACATAACTACATGAGTTGATCATCATCAAAACTAGAGTGGAAGGCCATTGGGCCAACAATCTCCCCCTTTTTGATGATGACAAAACTCATGGTGTTATATATGCATGGATTAAAGATAAGCTTCAAGGAAGCTCCCCCTTAACTCATGCATAGGGATAAACAATAAATATATGCAATGAATATTAAACATGAAACATGCATATGCATAAACAATAAATGGTTCTAGATATCAAATGGAATATTCAAAACAAAATAAGCTCTAGATACCAATTACAAAGCAAACTCTATAAATCAATTAAACTTAGTATTCTTGAGATTAAAACATAATATATGCATAAACATAAGCATGCATATAAAACTTCATAAATATATGCATAAACATTAGCATGCATATAAAACTTCATAAATCTTTCTCCCCCTTTTTGTCAATCATCAACAAAGGGGTAATCAAAACCATAAATAAAACGAGGGGTAAAAATCTTTCTTCCCCTTTATGTCAAACAAAACAATAAAAGACAATGTTCTCCCCCTTTTTGTCTAAAACAAAAACAAAGTCAATAAGGGGTGACTTTAAAAACATGATATCAATTGAAAATATGTCAATGAAGCATCTTGATACCAAAAGAAAATAAACAAGGATCAATAGATGTTATATGCTATATACATTCATGAAGAGGAAGACGCTAAGTTAGCTTCCCTACACATATGCATTACATGAATTAGGGATTTCATAACACACATTATGTAATGCATAAGAGGAGATGTGAAGCTCCCCCTACACACGTGTACCACATAAAGAAGAGATGTTAAGCTCTTCAATACACAATACACTCAACATGAATTTATATGCATATAGTCAATACAAATCAAAACTTTGAATATTTTCTTTAAACAAAATTTTGGAAATACCAATTGTAATTAAACATAAGTCTTGAATTCTTAAACATGAATCTTGAAATCAAAACAAATTTTGAATTTCTTCAATATGATACCAATTGTAAAATTTCTTAGAAACATTGATACCAATTGTAAGAATTGTTCATTTTAAAACATATAAACAAATTTGATGTTGATATCATATGTTTAAAATAACACTTTTAATCATAAAGTGTGGGAGTACAAAAACCAATTGAAATACAAAATCAAATTTTCTCCCCCTTTATGAAATACAAACTAAAATATGCATAGTCTTGATACCAATTTAAAAGTAATTAATTGAAACAAAAGTGAAACTCAAGGTGTTGGGTCATGCTAGAGCTTGAGTAAACAAAAACTAAAATTTGTGATTTTTTTTTTGAACACAAATAAAACATATATGTATGAAAATTTAGATACCAATAGAAATTGATACCATTGAAATTGAAGCATACATACATAAACAAATATATGAGTATACCAAAAATGTCAAAATTGATACCAATTGAAAGAGTTCAATGATACCAATTGAATCAACAATAATAATCAAGTGTATATCTCATATAATCTACCACCCAATCAAGGCTCAAGTTTTAAATGATTTTCATTTAAAGCATACATGACCATGATCTCCCATCCAACCGCCCTTGGATGGTAGGGGTTTTCAAAAATTAGATTTGAAAATAAGTTTTGTTTGAAAAACTCTACCAAATGAAGAATACCGTAACTAGTTATAAGAAAAAGTTGTAAACTAGTACGAAATCCTTCAAGTAAGGAATTAAATAAAGTAATTTTTCATGAAACATGAAATCCACATGATAATCAACACTCTAATTCAATTAAGCATAAATATAACTCATGAAAACAAAACATGAGCAAGCGATAAATGTGAGTGTACAAGAACAATGTGAATATCAATATCATGAAAGATAATCAATAAGCTCATTTATTCCTTAAAACATTGAAAACATGAAAAACCATCTAAACTATTTAATCTTCAAGGCATATGTATGTCTAATACAAACTAAGGTATACATACATATCCAAAACTCAACGAGTCCACAAAATATATGCATTAAGGCACGTGGCTCAAAAGGATACTCATGTATAGTCAATAGTTTGGATAAGATGGACATATACATGAAGTTAAATATTGACACAATAAACATGACAATCATGAAAACATGAAAAGCTAAATTTTCATAACAACAATTTTCATTTCAAGGTATATGTATAAATTGTCAATCACAATAAGTATTCATACATATCCCTAAACACATATGAGTCCATATATATAAATTTGCATGAAAGGCAAATGACTCAAGGGGTATACATGTATATCTTAATGTTTTTGACAAAATGCACATATACATGAAATGCAAACTCATAACACAAAACAAATTCAAAAATGGGAATACAAGTTTAAAATGTACGAATCATCAAAACTAGACTATACTAGCACATCTAATGGGTTCAAATAAGCGTTCAAGCACAAATATATATATATATAGATTTATTTGTAACCCACTCTATGTACAAGTATATCACTAGTCTTAATGAAAACTAACATCTAAACATATATTCAAAACATTAAGCATCAAAACAAATATAAAAGTCATCATGATAAAGCTAAAACATGATTACTATGTAAATTCACATGTATTAGATTCATGATATACACTATAGCTTAAACAAAAGTGAGAACACTAAGTATGGGTTCATATAAGCAAGTGTGTCTCAAATACTATACATGTATGTCAAGGATCTAAGAAACATGGCATGTACATACTAATTCATAGACAATGAAAACATGCTATAAAACAAATGAATATGAAAGCATGTAAATAAATAATACGGAGTTAGGAATCGTTACCAAAACCTAGAAGGCAACTCTCCTTGTCTCCAAAACTTGGTGGTCCTCTCCACCATCTCTTCCCTTGAAAGTGATGCATCCATATGATTTCCTTTAAGTACGGAACGCATCCACTCCAAGGTGTCATCACTCTCACGTCATGTGAGAGCCCACACCTACATCAAAAATAGGAGGGGTGGTCTTTGGTACCCATTGTCTTTTGGGTCCATGGGGGTTAGTCTCATTTCTAACCCAAACAAAATTCTTTGCTAAATTTGGAGTATGTAATCTATCATAGCAAAATCTAGCAAGATGGCCCTTACGACCACAATGTGTACAAGTGTACACATGAGCATACGTGTGATGGTGTCCGTGAGGAGCATGTGTATGCCGTGGAGGGTGTGCATGAAAAGATGGAACTTGTTTCTTACGAAATAAAGTTTCCAAACGTGTATGCCCTTCTACACATTGGCTCAAAGTGGAGCCCAAACAATCTACACTCTTCTTAAGCAAACAAATATCATCATTGATTTTAGAAGAAGAGGTACATGCATTAGGTGATGGAACTACCCTAGCATGGCAAACATGTGCATCAATCTTATTTTGTAAAACATCCTTTTTCTTCAAACATGCATCTAAATCATTAGAAATAGAAATAATTTTATTTTTCAAAGCAACATTCTCTTTTAAAACAAAATTAATTTTTGAAGACAAGTTTTCATTTTTCTTCAAAAGTGTATCACAATCATTTTTAGATTTTAAAAATTCATTTTCTTTTAGTGCAAGTTCCAATTTAGATCTCAATGAATCCCTTTCATTATAGACCTCAACCTTTTCTTGAAAAACATTATCAAGTTTAGAATGCAAACTCTTATTTTCATTTTCAATTTCTAGACTTTTCTTTTTCAAAATCTTATATTTTTCAATCAATTTTTCACATACAATAGATAGTTCTTCATTTAAAGCATAGGCATCAAAATCATCACATGAAGAACTAGCATCATCACTATCTAAGTGGGATTCCGAATGTACCTCAAGGGAGTCATTCCCTTGGACCATGAAGCATTGTGAATCGGATTCGCCACTAGTCTCCTCCTCTTGTTGAATAGGCATTTGAAGCTCGGAGGTGGTGGTTGTTGATAATAGATTCCACACTGCAAAAACGGAATCAATGTTAGAAACACACATAAGATAATCTTTAGGTAATGTGCTTCAATAGCCTCAAGGGCTTGTGCGTTGGCCCCTATATGATTACCATTACCAAGATAGCATTTCTTGGTAGCGGCAAGAAAGACATGCAAGCCTAGGGTTTTCAAATACATGGACATCCTATACTTCCAAATGTCAATGTTGGAAGGGTCAAAGTTAGGTGGGGTCATGAAGTTCATGGTAAACTATATGTATGCAAACAAGCAAATGCAAATGAAAGATTAGCAAGCAAATGGATCTCACTCCTAGGATGTTAAGCCTAATATCAGGAGCACTAGCTCTGATACCAATTGAAAAAACACCTAGAGGGGGGTGAATAGGTGTTAGTGCTAATCTAAGAAACTAATTGCAAAACTAAGTACGCTAATGACGGAAGCTAATGCAAATTATGCACAAACTAATACAATACAACAAGTGTAGCCGAATTCCCCTTGCGAGGCTCTGGACTAACTCCCCTTGATTCCCCTTGAAATGGGTTGAGGTGCTATGTGAAGCTCTTGTTGGATGAGTATAAGTTAGGCACACACACACAAGCAATCCAAGCAATATGAAATACACACAATCACGCCAAGCATATAAGAATGAATTGCAATATAAAAGATGCAAGGCAAACACAAGCAATGTATAAGATATGTATGCAATGAAGGAATGATGCTTGAATGAAATGATGCTTGCACAAAGTAAAGAGAGTAGAGTTGAGAGAAATGGATCAAACGCTAACACAAAGATTTGTTTCGAGGTTCGAGTACCCAACTCTACATCCCCGCCTACACCACCGTGTAGGATTTCCAATCCACTATCTCCCACCGAGGGAACCTCTACCGAAGAGGATTTGTTACAACTCTAGGAGTACCAAACTCCTCTCTCAAACAACCACCTCACAACCGAGGGGTGGGCCCGTAGCCAATACAACAACCAACACCTCTACCGAAGAGGTCTACAACCAAACTCAATCACCTCTACCGAAGAGGGATCCAAACCAACAAACCAATACAACAATCTCCACCTCTACCAAAGAGGGAGCAACTCAAGAAATCAAGGGTTTACAACAAGTGGTATATTTCAACCACAAACCTCTTTCCTTTTCTTTTTCCACAAAAACAAGATCCTAAATAGTTTAGGATAGAAGATATAGCTCAAGTGTGGAATCAAAGTGTTTTTGGAAACAAGCAACAAAGAAAAACTACTTGGGAAATCTCTTGTATATGATAGAAAATGAAATACCAAATCAAAATCCCAAAACCTAGTTTTCTTTGATTTTCCAAAAACCCAAAACAAATAAAGATGAGAAGTTTTAAAGCCCCAAAAACTCTTTTTAAAACTCTTTTAAAACACTTCAAAAAACTGGAAATTTTTCTCTTAGAAAACTTGGCAAAAATCCCCAAAGAGATGGGGTTTATATAGCCCCTATACAAAACTAGCCGTTAGGCTGATGTGGCAGCCTGACAGGCCACCGGTCGACCGGTCCGGTCGACGCCAACGGTCAGAATTATGACCGTTGGGCAACTGCGGTCGACCGGCCCGGTCGACCCAGAAAACCCGAGAGCAGAGCTCTCAACTCGGTCGACCGTCCCGGTCGACCGTGTCTGTGCCTAACAGACGTGCACGTCTGTGCACGTCGGTCGACCCGAACGGTCGACCGGCCCTTGGTGCGGTCGACCGTCAGGGTCGACCGACCAGCCTGTCAGCACAAAAACAAGGTCAGAAAATTTGGAAAAATATTTTCTAAAAAATCTTTTATCTCTTATAAAAATACCATAAAAATTGTTTTATCATTTTATATTGAAACTCAAACAAGTGATAAAAATTTCAAGACAATATATCAACATATCAAATCATTTTTGTGTCTTGCCAATTTTATCAAAAACAAAACTTGTATTTTTATCAAACTTGATTTTTCAATAGGAAATCTGATTTTCCTAAAAACTTATAGAAATACAAAAACATGATATTTGAACATTATTAAGCATGATGCATATGGACATAGGTCTAATACACATTCAACAAAATAATCATAGTTTTTGTCTTTAATTACAAAAATATGTTTTATACCAAAACATAAAACTACATGAATAGGTATGTCAAACTAAGTTTGTATAAGTCATATAAGCATGTATGTATATAGAGCACATCTAATATACATATAAAACATGTAAACTTCTTTTGATCAAACTATTCATGAAAACTCATATCGGTTAAACTAAAACCGAAAAACCAATATCCAAACATGTGTGTGTTTGTGCACTTGAGCATATCAACTATACTAAGCTTTACAATGGATCTAAAACACACTAAACTAAATTAGGATACCTAAGTCTTTGTGTCATCAAGAAGACTTGCTCCAAAACTCCATCCATGGGCTAGGCAAAGTGTGATCTTGAAGTTTTGGCCCTGGAATCAACATGGAAAGCTTCTAAACTCCTTGTTGAAGCTAATCACCAACTAATATCCTGTTAATGATCTGAAACTTAGAAACACAAGAATATTAGTAAACATAACTACATGAGTTGATCATCATCAAAACTAGAGTGAAGGCCATTGGGCCAACAGTTTTCATTTCAATTCTTTATTTGAAACAAAGAACTTTTTCTTTACTTTGAACAACGAAGCCGCATCAAAGCTTCCATCGCTCTCCCTCCTTGTGGATATGACCCGTATAGCCACTTTGCTAGTACGAAAGAATCACAAAAGTGAAATCACCTAGAGGGGGGTGAATAGGTGAATATGCTAATCAATGCACAAATTTAAAAATGAGATGATGCAACGATCACTCAAAGTAAGATTAGAAGCCGAATACCTCATGAAAGGCTCTGAACTCCTTCCTCGTGATTCCTCTAGGTGCGCAATGCAATCTTATTGTGAGAGTATAGATCGACAATATAAGAATGAATGAACAGATAGTAAATAACACAAGTAACCAATCGCAAACACAGAGATTTGTTTCGAGGTTCGAGCACCCAGCTCTACGTCCCCGCCTTCACCAAGGAGGATTTTCGATTCACTAGAATTTTTACAAAGGATTACAACCACTAGGGAGTACCTAACTCCTCAATCACACTCCTCTAGTCCAGAGGTAGTGGAGCCACAAATACAATAATCACTGCGTGATCAAAAAACCATAAACTCTCTTTTGAAAAACTTTTTTTTATAAAAACCTAGAGAATAATATATAAGATTGAAGCTCAAGGTTTTGTAAGTGATATAAAAAGAGAAGAGAGATTTTAAGAACCAAAAACTTTCAGAAAACTTTTGAAAATAATAGCCCAAAACTTATACAAAAGCTTTTTCTCAAGAAAACTCAAAACTTTTGATATTTGAATTTGTTGTTGTGAAAACCTCTACCCTAATGACCCATTTATATATGATTTAGGAAGAGTAAACATAGAAAACTTTTACTTGAATAAAGGAGGAAGAAATTGACCCTCTAATACAGCTAACCACATTTTTTTTAAACTTAAACACGTTTTAAAAGCATGTTAAAAATCAGCCTCCAGAATATTAGCTATTACTGCCAATATGGCAGATTGGTCAACTTTGAGCACATTGTTCAGGCTGCAAACGTCTGAATTCAAAATTAGGTATATAAGGATAATTTGTAAATATTTAAGTCTTCTTTTAATGCAACTGAAATCAACTTAATATCAATTTTTATTAGAAAGTTATCAAAAAAAAACTGACAGGTGTCAAATCAGATATTGTAAGCTATTTTCAGAACAAGAACAGAGTTCAACCAAATATTTGACATCTTTAAAATTTGAATCTGAAAAAGATTATTGAATAAGAAATTTAGGTCTGAAAGTTATCTTTGAAATTCAAGTTAAATCATGTTATTTGAATATAAGAATAAAAAGTTATGATAACAAATATAAAAGGGTGTTAAGAAGATCAGCAGAACTAAAACTGGTTCAAATCTAAAACCCGATATATATACTTGAAATCAAAAACCGGTTAAACGAAAAACCAAGCGTATTGAATTTTTGTGTGTGTATTTGAGCTTTAAACATATATACTATTCTTTAACAAAATAAACTATATGAGTCTACAAGCAGGAGTCTCTGATAGTTGATGTTGAGTAACGTTTGAGCTAGATTCTAATATCCCATGCTTGAGAACTCTTGAGCTATCAATACCTGTATCAATCTGAAATTTATTTTTTAACTTCTATTAGTACCAAATAGCTTTTATATGGTTTGTTATCATCAAAACACATAACCCAAGGATTGTAACCTTTGGGCCAACAATCTCCCCTTTTTTGATAATGACAAGACATATAAGCTGCAAAATAAAATATAAGAGGGAGGTAAAAACTCTCCCTCAAATGATGCTCTATTTTATCAAGTGTAAAACATGAAAACATATACATATATGAACATGTACAAAATATGAAACCTATATATTGAGATAAACATGTATAAAACATGAACATGTACGAAACATGAAAACATATACATATATGAACATGTATAAAACATGGAAACCTACATATATAAGATAAACATGTACAAAACATGA
The DNA here is from genome assembly GCA_038442645.1 of Agave tequilana. Lineage (NCBI taxonomy): Eukaryota > Viridiplantae > Streptophyta > Magnoliopsida > Asparagales > Asparagaceae > Agave > Agave tequilana. The sequence goes on from JAVJIF010005092.1 coordinate 59,088, forward strand.
ACATGTACAAAACATGAAATCAAAACATGAAACCATCAATACTTCTCCCCCTTTTTGTCATACATCAAAAGGGTTAGGAAACAACTAATAAACAATACATGCATAAACAAGATATAAACATGCATATATGCATACATAAACTTAAATATCTCTTCCCCTTTTTTCCAATTCATCAACAAAGGGGCTAAGAAAAAACAATCAATTGTCATATCATCAAATCTTAAAGATCAAAACTTAAATTTTTTTATACCAATTTAAAATTTTGATAAACATATTGATACCAATTGAAAAATATTGATACCAATTAAAGGTAAAAATCAAATTTTAGATAAAAACTAAAATCATTTTGCAATAAGGATACCAAATAGAGAATAATACCAATTTAAGATCATTGATACTAATATTGAAAATGTTAGCATACATCAAACCAAAGTATTTTACATCAAAAATGGTAGGAGTAAGATACCAATTTAAAATAAAAATGATACAAATTGAAAATACAACCAATACCAATTTTATATAAAACTAATTTATAAACAAGAATTTTTCTCCCCTTTATGAAATACTAAAAGAAACAATGCATAAACTTGTAATAGATACTAATTAAAAATAATTGACATGATGAACTAAATCAAGCTTAGCAAACATAATTTGTACTTTTCAAGAAAAATTGTAAAGACATGTGAAACAAGCACAATCAAATCATATATATGTATTTATGGATATACTAATTGAAATATGAGGCATACATATATAGAAAACACATATGAGTATACAAACATATGAAATATCAATTTTGATACCAATAAAAATATAATGAGGATCAAGTGTATAACTTATACTTACCACCCTTATCATGCACAAGTTTAAAAGATATTCAAGAAGGGTATACAAGGCATGGTCGCCCATCCAACCGTCCTTAAAAGTAGGGGTTTTCAAAAATTATGATTTGAAAGTAAATAGGTATAGTTTTGAAAACTCTACCATTTGAAGAATAGAAACTAGTTTTAAAGATATTTTTAAAAACTAGTAAGAAATCTGTCAAAATATGAAACCAAATCATACATCCCATGAAAACATAAAAATCACATAATAATTGACACTCAAAGTGTATAAAGCATACATAAGCTCATAAAAATAAAGTCATGACTAAACACCAAATATAGAGTGTAAGAATCATGTAATCAACAAAATCAGGAAAATAAGACATTTAAGCTCAAATCAAATTTCTTTACAAACATGAAAAACATAAAAGTTTAATTTTCATCAAAACAAAACAAACCTCAAGATATATGATGTTTTGTATAAACTAGAGTATACATACTTATCCAAGCATAAACGAATCCACAACAGTATATTACATGAAGGCAAGTGGCCTAAGGATGTACATGTATATCTATTAGTTTAGACAAAAGTAACATATACATGAAGCTAACACATTATCATGAAACCATGTGCAAAAATAGAAAATGCAAGTGTAAATGAGAGAATCATTAAAACTAGGCTATACAAGTACATGTAATGAGTACAAGTGAGCAATGAAGCACAAACTCATAATAACCAAGTGTAGCTCACTACTTGTACAAGTATTTACACAAGTTTTAATGAAAACTATATTTAAACAAGTAATCAAAATCATGAAGTACAAAATCAAGCACATAAACCAAAACATGAATCTAAACATGACCAATTATAATGAGCATTGAAACCAAACATGCTAAAAATATTTATATGAAAGTATATGAATAAACTAGGAGTTAGAGATTGTTACCAAACCCAATAGGGTAATCTCTTAGTCTCCAAACCAAGGTGGTCCTCCCACCAAACTCTCCTTGAAAGTGATGCATCTAAAAGTGTCACCGTTTATCTCGGAACGCATTCACCTCAAGGCACCAACAACTCTCACGTCATGTGAGAGCCCACACCTATATCAAATAGACTAGGAGTGGATTTTGGTACCCATATTTTCTTGGATCTTAATATGTTAGTATTTCGAAACCAAGCATGATTATTCATACTATTTATATGATCATACAAAAATTTGGCTACATGACCATTCCGGCCGCAATATACATTTATAAATTCTTTCATATTTAAAAGCATAATGAGCATGTGGTTTATGAACATGTGATTTGTAAGCATGGGGTGTTTTAGCATGACTGACATGTGATGCGTTAGCATGATGAACATGTGGAGTTTTAGTATGATATGGTTTATCATGTTTAACATGTGAAGTGTGCATGTGTTTCTTTGAAAACATTTCTTCTAATTTAGTATTGTTAAATGCACAATCTTTTAAAATATTTTCATATCATTTATTCTAGATTTTAACATAGAAATCTCATTTTCATCAATTTTAGGATATTTAGCTTTGCAAGCAACTCTATAGACATCAAAATCTCTTTGTGTTGAAATAATAGTGGAAGATAATTCATCCTTTTCTTTTGAAGAAATAACAATTTGGTTTTTAAGCATTTCATTTTCCTTTTTCAATCTTAAACAATCTTCCTTCTTAGAATCAAAACTTTTTGAAAGTTCAATGAAAGCTTGTAATAACACTTCTTTACTTATCTCAATATCATCATAAGATGGTTCGGGAATTACTTCGGTGTGTTTGCCATGAAACACATGTTAGCCGTGTCAACTTCATCTTCAGATTCACTTTCCGAATCCCAAGTAGCTTTGAACGCCTTCTTTACAAACGGCTTCTTTTGCTTCATGGAGGAATATATCTTGTTCTTGAAATCTAGACAGTTGGTCATGATATGTCTAGGTTTCCGACAGTTGTAGCATGTGATCTTCTTCTCCTCCTTCCCTTCCCATTGCCTTCTACGGTTAAGCTTTTTCTTGTGGTACATTCATTTTATATTTCGCACAAGAAGTGATAGCTCTTTCATCATCATCTTCATCTTCTTCATCATCGCAGATAGTAGAGGTAGACGTGAAAGCAATAGACTTTTTCTTTTGAGGCGCCGCTTCTTCTCTAGCCTTTTTCTCCATCTCATGAGTCTTAAGGTTTCCAATAAGACTTATGAGCTTCATCTCGTCTTTGTCGTTCAATTCTTTCAAGGTAGTAGCTTTGATTTGCCATGATGAAGGGAGTGCACGAATCACCTTACGCACCTTTTGGTCGTTGTTGATTTCATCACCTAGAGAAGTAAGAGCATTTGTGATTTTAGTAACTTAGTAATCATATCATCAATAGATTCATTTTCTTGCATTTTAAAGCATTCATATTAGGAACGCAAGAGATCAATTTTATCTCTCTTGACTTATGATGTTCCCTCATGAGTGACCAATAAGTGTTGCCAAATCTTATAGACGGACTTGCAATGGATAACCCGTGTTAAGTCATCCTCATTTAATGCTAAAAGTAAGGCATTTTGAGCCTTCGAATTAGCATCAACTTTCTTAGAGGTAAGATCAGACCAAGTGTCCTCCTCACCTACGGGTTCACTAAAAGGTTGGAAAAAAGACTTAGCAACTAAGCTACCTAGAGATTGCAGAAAAATGTTCATCCTAACTTTCCATATGGGAAAGTTGAGTCCATCAAATTTGGGAGGGGTCTTAATGTTATCGGCCATCTTTACTAGTGTATGAATGAAGATATGAAAATAGTGATTAGCAATTTATAGGATCTCTCTAAGGATGTAAAGCCAAAAACTAGAGTCCTATCTCTGATACCAAATGAAATCACCTAGAAGGGGGTGAATAGGTGAACATGCTAATCAATGCACAAATTTTAAAATGAGATGATGCAACGATCACTCAAAGAAAGATTAGAAGCCGAATACCCCGTGAAGGGTTTTGAATTCCTTTCTCGTGATTCCTCTAAATAAGAGTTTGAGGTGCGCAATGTAATCTTATTGTGAGAGTATAGATCGACAATATAAGAATGAATAAATAGAAAGTAAACAACACAAGTAAGCTAATCGCAAACACAGAGATTTGTTTCGAGGTTCGAGCACCCAGCTCTACGTCCCCGCCTTCACCAGAAGGATTTTCGATTCACTAGAATTTTCACAAAGGATTACAATCACTAGGGAGTACCCAACTCCTCAATCACACTCCTCTAGTTCAGAGGTAGTAGAGCCACAAATACAATAATCACTTGGTGATCAAAAGACTACATATTCTCTTTTGAAAAACTTTCTTTACAAAAATACTAGAGAATAATATATAAGATTGAAGCTCAAGATTTTGTAAGTGATATAAAAATAGAAGAGAGATTTTGAGAACCAAAAACTTTCAGAAAACTTTAAAAATAATATCCCAAAATTTAAACAAAAGCTCTTTCTCAAGAAAACTCAAAATTTTTGATCTTTGAATTTGTTGCTGTGAAAATCTCTACCCTAATGACCCCTTTATATAGGATTTAGGAAGAGTAAACATAGAAAACTTTTACCTGAATAAAAGAGGAAGAAATTGACCCTCTAATACAGCTAACCACATTTTTTTTAAATTTAAACACGTTTTAAAAACATGTTAAAAATCAACCTCCAGAAAATTAGCCATTACTGCTAATCTGGCAGATTGGTCAACTTTGAGCACATTTTTCAGGTTACAAACATCTGAATTCAAAATTAGGTATATAGAAATAATTTGTAAATATTTAAGTCTTCTTTTAATGCAACTGAAATCAACTCAATATCATTTTTTATTAGAAAGTTATTAATAAAACACTGACAGGTGTCAAATCAGATACTGTAAGCTGTTTTCAGAACAAGAATAGAGTTCAACCAAATATTTGACATCTTTAAAATTTGAATCTGAAAATGATTATTGAATAAGAAATTTAGATCTGAAAGTTATCTTTGAAATGCAAGTTAAATCATGTTATTTTAATATAAGAATAAAAAGTTATGATAACAAATATAAAAGAGTGTTAAGCAGATCAGCAGAACTAAAACTGGTTTAAATCTAAAACCCGATATGTACTTGAAATCCAAAACCGGTTAAACCAAAAGCCAAACGTATTGAATTTGTGTGTGTGATTGAGCTTCAAACATATATACTATTCTTTAATAAAATAAACTATATGAGTCTACAAGTAGGAGTCTCTGATAGTTGATGTTGAGTAACGTTCGAGCTAGACCCTAATATCCCATGCTTGAGAACTCTTGAGCCATCAATGCCTGTATCAATCTGAAATTTATTCTTTAACTTCTATAGTATCAAATAGCTTTTTTATGGTTTGTTATCATCAAAACACATAACCCGGGGATTGTAACATTTGGGCCAACAAAAAGCAGTAACATCGACCTGCTTTTCTTTACTTATATTGTGCATGCTTTTTTGCCGATCAAATTTTGGCACCGTTGCCGGGGAGGGTGTTGGCCCAATGGCCTTCCACTCTAGTTTTGATGATGATCAACTCATGTAGTTATGTTTACTAATATTCTTGTGTTTCTAAGTTTCAGATCATTAACAGGATATTAGTTGGTGATTAGCTTCAACAAGGTGTTTAGAAGCTTTTCTTGTTGATTCCGGTGCCAAAGCTTAAAGATCATACCTTTGCACTTGGAGGATCACGCGTTTGGGATCGAGTCTACTTGAAGATGATGATCGTCAAGAAGACTTAGGTATCCTAGTTTAGATAGAGTTTTAGATCTATTTGTAAAGAGTTTAGTTGATATGCTCAAGTGCACAAAACACACACGTTTTATGATTTGATATTTGGTTTTTATGAATAGTGATCAAAACAAGTTTACATATGTTATATGTATAGTAGATGTTTTCTATTTATACATACATGCTTTAACTTGGTAAACAAACTTATTTTGATATCCCTATTCATGTTTTGGAAAAATCAAGTTTGACAAAATACAAGGTTTTGTTTTTGATAAAATTTGCAAGACTCAAAAATGAATTGATATGTTGATATATTGTCTTGAAATTTTTATCACATGTTTATGTTTCAACATAAAATGATAAAACAAGTTTTATGGAATTTTCAGAAATGATAAAAGGTTTTTATAAAATATTTTTCCAAAATTTCTGACCTTGTTTTGTGCTGACAGGCTGGTCGGTCGACCGTGACGGTCGACCGCACCAAGTGCCGGTCGACCGTTGGTACTTCGACCGACGTGCACAGACGTGCACGTCTGTTAGGCACAGACACGGTCGACCGGGACGGTCGACCGAGTTGAGAGCTCTGCTCTCGGGTTTTCTCGGTCGACCGGGCCGGTCGACCGCAGTTGCCCAACGGTCATATTTCTGACCGTTGGCGGTCGACCGGACCGGTCGACCGGCAGTCTGTCAGACTGCCAGCTCAGCCTAACGGCTAGTTTTGTTTAGGGGCTATATAAACCCCATCTCTTTGGGGATTTTTGCCAAGTTTTTTAAGAGAAAAATTTTCAGTTTTCTGAAGTGTTTAAAAGAGTTTTCAAAAGAGTTTTAAGTGCCAAAAACTTCTCATCTTTATTGTTTTAGGGTTTTTGGAAAATCAAAAAAATAGGTTTTTGGGATTTTTGCTTAGATCTTCAATTCTATCATATTGCAAGTATTTTCCCAAAGATTTTTCTTTGTTGCTTGTTTCCAAAAACACTTGTTTTCCACACTTGAGCTATCTTCTATCCTAAACTATTAGGATCTTGTTTTTTGTGAAAAAAGATAAGAGAAAAAGAAAGAGAAGTGTTTGAGGTTGTTTGTTGTAAACCTCATTGTTGTAAACACCCTTATACTTGTGAATTCCTCTTCGGTAGAGGTGATCGGGTGATTGTGTTGTGGATCCCTCTTAGGTAGAGGTGATAGTGTTTGGTTGTGAGCCTCTTCGGTAGAGGTGTGTGGATTGGTTGTTGTATTGGCTACGGGCTAAACCCTCGGTTGTGAGGAGGTTGTTGTTGTGAGAGGAGTTTGGTACTCCTAGTGTTGTAAGAAATCCTCTTCGGTAGAGGTTCCCTCGGTGGGAGTTGAGATAGTGGAAATCCTACACGGTGGTGTAGGCGGGGATGTAGAGCAAGGTGCTCGAACCTCGAAACAAATCTTGGTGTTTGCGTTTTGATCCATTGTCTCTCTAACTCTCTCTCTCATAATTGTGCAAAGCATCATACTCATCATCATATCATACTGCTTGTGTTGAGCATTGATTCATTCATATCATATATTGCTTGTGTTGTGCCTTGCATTTCTTATTGTCATATCTATTATATGCTTGGCTTGATTGTGTGTATTTCATATTGCTTGGATTGCTTGTGTGTGTGTGCCTAACTTATACTCATCCAACAAGAGCTTCACATAGCACCTCAACCCATTTCAAGGGGAATCAAGGGGAGTTAGTCCAGAGCCTCGCAAGGGGAATTCGGCTACACTTGTTATATTGTATTAGTTTGTGCATAATTTGCATTAGCTTCTGCATTTAGCGCACTTAGTTTGCATTTAGTTTCTTAGATTAGCACTTACACCTATTCACCCCCCCTCTAGGTGTTTTTCAATTGGTATCAGAGCCAGTGCTCCTGATACTTAGGCTTAACATCCTAGGAGTTAGATCCTTTGATTGCTAATCTTATTTGCATTTGTTTGCTTGTTTGCACACATATAGTTTACCATGGACTTCATGACCACACCTAGCTATGATCCTTCCAACATTGATATTTGGAAGTATAGGATGTCCATGTACCTAAAAACCCTAGGTTTGCATGTCTTCCTTGCCGCCACCAAGAGATGTTATCTTGGTGATGGTAATCATATAGGGGCCAATGCACAAGCCCTAGAGGCCATTAGAAGCACTCTTCCTAAAGATTATCTCTTATGTGTTTCTAACTTTGATTCCGCCTTTGCAGTGTGGAACAAATTGACAACCACCACCACCTCGGAGCTTCAAGTTCAAATTCAAGAAGAGGAATCTAGTGGAGAATCCGAACCACAACAATGCTACATGGTCCAAGGGAATGACTCCCTTGAGGTACAATCGGAAACTCAACTAGATAGTAATGATTGTGCTAGTTCTTCAAATGATTTTGTTGATCCCCATGCTTTAAATGAAGAACTATCTATTGTTTGTGAAAAACTAATAGAAAAATATAACTTGTTGAAAAAGAAGAGTCTAGGCATTAATAATGAAAATAAAATTTGATTGCTAGACTTGATGTTGTTTTGCAAGAGAAAGAGGAGATTGCTAATGAAAGGGATTCATTAAAATCTCAACTTGGTCTTGCACTTAAAGAAAATGAGTTTTTGAAAAATAAAAATGATTGCCATGTTCTTTGAAGAAAAATGAAAACTTGTCTTCAAAAATTGATTTTTGTTTTAAAAGAGAATGTTGATTTGAAAAATAAAATTATTTCTATTTCAAATGATTTAGATGTGTGTTTAAAGAAAAACATTGTTTTGCAAAATAAGATGGATGCACATGTTTGCCATGCTAGTGTAGCTTCTTCATCTAGTCTACCTAATGCATGTACCTCTTCTTCTAGGATCAATGATGATATTTGTATGTTAAAGAAGAGAGTAGATTGTTTGGGCTCCACTATGAGCCAATGTGCCATGAACCACACACGGTTGGAAACCTTGGTTCGAAAGAAACAAGTTCCATCCTTTATGCATGCACACCCATCACGGCATACACATGCTTCACACAGACACCATCAACACAAGTATGTTCATGTGTACACATGTACACATTGTGGCCGAAAAGGCCATCTTGCTAAATTTTGCTATGATCGTTTACATGTTGAAAATTTAGCCAAGAAGTTTGTTTGGGTTAGAGAAGGGACTAACCCCATGGACCCAACAAGATGTGGGTACCAAAGACCACCCCTCCTTTGTTTAATGTAGGTGTGGGCTCTCACATGACGTGAGAGTGATGACACCTTGGAGTGGATGCGTTCCGGACTTAAAGGAAATCTATTGGATGCATCACTTTCAAGGGAAGATTTGGTAGAGATGACCACCATGTTTTGGAGACAAGGAGAGTTGCTTCTTCGGTTTTGGTAACAATCCTTTACTCCCATTTATATTTACATGCTTTCCACTTCATTGTTTATAGCATGTTTTGATAATTTATAGCATATTTTTATTGTCTATGGATTAGTATGTTCATTCCATGTTTATTAGATCCTTGACATACATGTATAGTATTTGAGACACATATGCTTATATGAACCCATATTTAGTGTTCTCACTTTTGTTTAAGCTATAATGTACATCATGAATCTAATACATGTGAATTTACATAGTAATCATGTTTTAGTTTTATCATGATGACTTTTACATTTGTTTTGATGCTTCATGTTTTGAATATATGTTAGATGTTTGTTTTCATTAAGACTAGTTATATACTTGTACATAGAGTGGGCTACAAATAAATCTATATATGTTGAGCTTGATTGCTTATTTGAACCCATTAGATGTGCTAGTATAGTCTAGTTTTGATGATTCATACATTTCAAACTTGTATTCCATTTTTGGATTTGTTTTATGATTGTGTGTTTCACTTCATGTATATGTTTGTATTGCCAAACTTTAAGATATACATGTATACCCCTTGAGTCATTTGCCTTTCATGCAAATCTATATTTGGACTCAATTATGTTTAGGGATATGTATGTATACTTCATGTTTGACAATTCATACATATACCTTGAAATGAAATTTGTTGTGATAAAAATTTAGTTTTTCATGTTTCATGTATTTATGTTTAACTTCATGTATATGTCTATCTAGTTCAAACTAATCTTATACATATACATCTTTTTGAGCCACGTGCCTTCATGAATATACATTTAGTGGACTCGTTGAGTTTGGATATGTATGTATATTTTAGCTTGTATTAGACATACATATGCCTTGAAGATTAAATAAGGAGTTTTATATGATTTTTCATGTTTTTGATGGAATTATGTTTTAAGGGATAATTGAGCTTAATGAAATATTTTTTCATGATTATGATCTTCACATATTATTTGTACGCTCATATCTATTGCTCATGTTTTGTTTCTCATGAGTTATGCTTTATTGGTTAGAGTGATGATTATCATGTGAATTTCATTTGTGTTTTATTCCTTGCTTGAAGGATTTCGTACTAGTTAACAAGTTTTCCATTTAACTAGTTGCGATGTTCTTCAAATTTGGTAGTGATTTTCAAACTAAGCTATATTTTTAAATCTATTTGAAAACCCCTACCATCCAAAGGGCGGTAGGATGGGAGATCATGTTCATGTATGCCCTAAATTGAAAATCTTTAAAACTTGAATTATGATTGGGTGGTAGAGAATATGATGTATACACTTGAACTTATTGTTATGTCAATTGGTATCATTGAACTCTTTCAATTGGTATCATTTTGATCTTCTTGTATACTCATATATGTTTTGTATGTATGTATGCTTTAAATTCCAAGTATATCAATTTCTATTGGTATCTATTTTTCATACATATATATGTTTGTGTCTATGCTAGTGCTTGAGTTTCAATTTTGTTTAAATTGATTACTTTTAAATTGTTATCAAGACTATGCATGACCTTAGTTTGTATTTCATAAAGGGGGAGAAAATTTGATTTTGTATTTTAATTGGTATTTGTACTCCCACTCTTTATGATTAAAAGTTGTTATTTTAAACATATGATATCAACATCAAATTATATGTTTTAAAATGAACAATTCTTACTATTGGTATCAATGTCTCTATGTAAAATCTTTTCAATTGGTTAAACATAACAAATTTTGAATACTTTAGTATCAAGATTCATGTTTTAGGAATTCAAGATTTATGTTTAATTACAATTGGTATCTCATATGTTGTTTAAAGAATATATTCAAAGTTTTGATTTGTATTTCCTATATGCAAGGAGAGCTTAACATCTCTCTTACATATAGATTCATGTTGAGTATATTATAAATTGAGGAGCTTGACAACTCTTCTTTATATGATATACGTGTGTAGGGGGAGCTTCACATCTCCTCTTATGCATTACATAATATGTGTTATGTGAATTGGGGCTTGTCATCCTTTCTTCATGTAATGCATATGTGTAGGGAAGCTAACTTAGCGTCTTCCTCTTCATGAATGTATATAGCATATAACATATATTGATCCTTGTTTATTGGTATCAAGATACTTCATTGACATATTTTTTAATTGATATCATGTTTGTAGTCACCCCTTATTGATTTTTTTTGTTTTAGACAAAAAGGGGAGAACATTGTTTGCATTGTTTTGATTGACAAAAAGGGGGAGAAAGATTTTTAACCCTCATTTTATTTATGGTTTTGATTGTTTACCCCTTTGTTGATGATTGACAAAAAGGGGGAGAAGTATTTGAGTTTTATATGCATGCTTATGTTTTATATGCATATATTATGTTTTAATCTCAAGAATATTAAGTTTAATTGATATATAGAGTTTGCTTTATAATTGGTATCTAGAGCTTATTTTGTTTTGAATATTCCATTTGATATCTAGAACCATTTATTGTTTATGCATACGCATGTTCATGTTTAACATTCATTGCATATATTTATTGTTTATCCCTATGCATGAGTTAAGGGGGAGCTTCTTGAAGCTTATCTTTAATCCATGCATATATAACTCCATGAGTTTTGTCATCATCAAAAAGGGGGAGATTGTTGGCCCAATGGCCTTCCACTCTAGTTTTGATGATGATCAACTCATGTAGTTATGTTTACTAATATTCTTGTGTTTCTAAGTTTCAGATCATTAACAGGATATTAGTTGGTGATTAGCTTCAACAAGGTGTTTAGAAGCTTTTCTTGTTGATTCCGGTGCCAAAACTTAAAGATCATACCTTTGCACTTGGAGGATCACGCGTTTGGGATCGAGTCTACTTGAAGATGATGATCGTCAAGAAGACTTAGGTATCCTAGTTTAGATAGAGTTTTAGATCCATTTGTAAAGCTTAGTTTAGTTGATATGCTCAAGTGCACAAAACACACACGTTTTATGATTTGATATTTGGTTTTTATGAATAGTTGATCAAAACAAGTTTACATATGTTATATGTATAGTAGATGTTTTATTTATACATACATGCTTTAACTTGGTAAACAAACTTATTTTGATATCCCTATTCATGTTTTGGAAAAATCAAGTTTGACAAAATACAAGGTTTTGTTTTTGATAAAATTTGCAAGACTCAAAAATGAATTGATATGTTGATATATTGTCTTGAAATTTTTTATCACATGTTTATGTTTCAACATAAAATGATAAAACAAGTTTTATGAATTTTTCAGAAATGATAAAAGGTTTTTATAAAATATTTTTCCAAAATTTTCTGACCTTGTTTTGTGCTGACAGGCTGGTCGGTCGACTGTGACGGTCGACCGCACCAAGTGCCGGTCGACCGTTACGGTCGACCGACGTGCACAGACGTGCACGTCTGTTAGGCACAGACACGGTCGACCGGGACGGTCGACCGAGTTGAGAGCTCTGCTCTCGGGTTTTCTCGGTCGACCGGGCGGTCGACCGCAGTTGCCCAACGGTCATATTTCTGACCGTTGGCGGTCGACCGGACGGTCGACCGGCAGTCTGTCAGACTGCCAGCTCAGCCTAACGGCTAGTTTTGTTTAGGGGCTATATAAACCCCATCTCTTTGGGGATTTTGCCAAGTTTTTTAAGAGAAAAATTTTCAGTTTTCTGAAGTGTTTAAAAGAGTTTTCAAAAGAGTTTTAAGTGCAAAAACTTCTCATCTTTATTTTTTTAGGGTTTTTGGAAAATCAAAGAAAAATAGGTTTTTGGGATTTTTGCTTAGATCTTCAATTCTATCATATTGCAAGTATTTTCCCAAAGATTTTTCTTTGTTGCTTGTTTTCAAAAACACTTGTTTTCCACACTTGAGCTATCTTCTATCCTAAACTATTAGGATCTTGTTTTTGTGGAAAAAGATAAGAGAAAAAGAAAGAGAAGTGTTTGAGGTTGTTGTTGTAAACCTCATTGTTGTAAACACCCTTATACTTGTGAATTCCTCTTCGGTAGAGGTGTTTCGGGTGATTGTGTTGTGGATCCCTCTTAGGTAGAGGTGATAGTGTTTGGTGTGAGCCTCTTCGGTAGAGGTGTGTGGATTGGTTGTTGTATTGGCTACGGGCCTAACCCTCGGCTGTGAGGAGGTTGTTGTTGTGAGAGGAGTTTGGTACTCCTAGTGTTGTAAGAAATCCTCTTCGGTAGAGGTTCCCTCGGTGGGAGTTGAGATAGTGGAAATCCTACACGGTGGTGTAGGGGGGGATGTAGAGCAAGGTGCTCGAACCTCGAAACAAATCTTGGTGTTTGCGTTTGATCCATTGTCTCTCTAACTCTCTTCTCATAATTGTGCAAGGCATCATACTCATCATCATATCATACTTGCTTGTGTTGAGCATTGATTCATTCATATCATATATTGCTTGTGTTGTGCCTTGCATTTCTTATTGTCATATCTATTATATGCTTGGCTTGATTGTGTGTATTTCATATTGCTTGGATTGCTTGTGTGTGTGTGCCTAACTTATACTCATCCAACAAGAGCTTCACATAGCACCTAAACCCATTTCAAGGGGAATCAAGGGGAGTTAGTCCAGAGCCTCACAAGGGGAATTCGGCTACACTTGTTGTATTGTATTAGTTTGTGTATAATTTGCATTAGCTTCCGCATTTAGCGCACTTAGTTTGCATTTAGTTTTTTAGATTAGCACTTACACCTATTCACCCCCCCTCTAGGTGTTTTTCAGAGGGAACGAATTTATTGTTCAATACTAAATATTTTTTTTGTTTTTGTGTGTTGGAGAAGTACTAAGGAGCTAGCTATTATGGAAAGCAAGAGTGGTAACCAAAGACACTGCACGAAGAATTCATTTGCCCTCGGAAAATCATGTAAAAGCGAATTTTTCCAATTGAAGTACTAATAGAAGTTTTTCTGCAGGGTTGTTGAAAATTGCTCAAATTGCTTTCTCATATTTTTAGTTCATTTCTATGATTCACCTTTACACTTGTCATAATTCAATAGAAATTCATTTGTTGTTAAATTGAAAATCGAGATCAATTCCATTGAAAACTTGACTAGTGAGTATGAAGAAAGCATAGAGATGGAAACATAGAGTGTGTTTAATCTGGAGTCTGAGTATTTCAATCTGGATCAGATCATAGACTCAGCAGTGGACTGGGCATCAAGGCCAAGTGTACCCCATCACAGGACTGAAATTTCAGATATCACCTCCAATGAATCAACTCCTTCCCTAGAGTTAAAAGCCTTACCTGAACACCTCAAGTACGCCTATTTGGGTGGAAGAGAAACCCTGCCAGTCTTCATAGCATCCCATCTGACCGAGCAACAAAAGGACAACTTGACGTCTATTCTGAAGAGACATAGGGAAGCAATTAATGGACAATGAAAGATATCAAGGGGATTAGTCCAGCAATAGTTCAACATCGAATTCACTTAACTGATGAAGCGGTTCCTAGGAGGGACCTGCAGCGCAGGCTTAACCCACTGATGCAAGAGGATGTAAAACAAAAATTTGAAACGATTAGACAATGGGATCATTTATCCCATTTTTGATAGTCAATAGGTTAGCCGGTTCAAGCAGTCCCCAAGAAAGCTGGTGGTTTTATGGTGGTAGAGAATGAGCAGAAAGAGTTGGTACAAATGTGACTGCCTACCAAGGTTCGTGTTTGTATTGACTATAGAAAATTGAATACGGCCAATTATAAAGACCACTTCCCGCTACCCTTCGTTGACCAAATGCTTGAATGCTTGGCTGGACATGAGTACTATGTTTCCTTGATGGGTACTCGGGATACAATCAGATCCCCATTGATGCAGAAGACCAGGAGAAGACTACGTTCACCTGTCCACTCGGAAGCTTCGCTACCAACGCATGCCCTTTGGATTATGCAATGCTCCCGCGACATTCCAATGGTGCATGCTCAGTTTGTTCTCTGGCATGGTGAACGTTTTCTTGAGATTTTATGGATGACTTCTCCATCTACGGAGATTCATTTGATCAATGTCTTCATCCTCTAGAGTTCTACAAAGATGCAAGAAAAAGAATCTAACTCTGAACTGAGAGAAATGTCGTTTCATGGTGAGACAGGGGATTATCTTAGGCCATGAGATTTCTAAGAGAGAAATTAAAGTGGACAAGGCAAAAGTAGAAGAGATTGCTAAGCTTCCACACCCAAAAGCATCAAGGATATCAGACTCGCCAGAGCAGACGACCGGTTGCTTCTTCTTGGACTTGCTCGGTGTAGTGCATGGACCTACCATATTTGAAGTTAGCTCAGTGTACTCCATGTCAGAGGACTTCTTCAGCGTCTGTTGGCTGAGTTAGAGACTGGGGCGATTGACAACCGATTGAACACTGACGGCTTGCTCGTATGAGAGTTGCAGTGGCATTCAGAGAGTTTTGTCCTGATAAGTTATTCACAATAGCATGGGGAGTAATTTGATGGACACTCCTCTTCTTTGTTAAGAGTCTCTTAGATCGTTGTAGGAGTATCCAAAGGACTACCCTCAAATTCTTGGGGGTAAGGGCTTTTTGGTTCAATATGTTTCAAAGCATATCAGACTGTACGCCGACCTTGTGTTTCTGTGATGAAACACGAGTTTGAGCCTCGCATTTTGGTAGAGTCTGCTTCAGAACACAGGCTTCACATTGAGCTGTTGAAATGCAAGAGTCGCATCCTGGCACAGATTTGACGCTGGCCTCGTGTTTCAGCGTTTAGATATGCATTTGAAGAACATGGGTTTCGTGTTGCTTCAAAGAAACACGGGTCTGAATCTTGCATTGCGTTTGCATGGATGCGGGTCTCGTGTTTTGGAACAAAAATGCGGACCTCGCGTATGGGGCATTGAGGCGCACGTCTGAAGAACACGGGTCTCGTGTTGCTTCATAGAAACGCGAGTCTGAGCCTCGCATTCTATACCTGCAAAATAGATTGCAACTACTGATCTTTGATTTGTTGTCGACGCGCGTGATGACTTCATTAACGTTCAGCATTTCGGTTGAGTCTCAGGAGTTGCTGGGAACCCTCGGTAACCTCTTGGAGTCTGGAGAGAGAGAGAGATGGTGGGATTGGCCTTCATCATCATTCTGCCTGTGAGCTAGCACACTGGCCCGCGGGTCTTCTGAGAGACGTTGATGCGGGCCATGTGAGCTACATGGGAGGTTTTCAAAACCTCGCTGGCCATGATGCTGGTTGCGTTGTGAGCAATGACACAGGCCACTTTTGGAGAAGCCTCCAAAGAGACTTATAAGCGGGTCCTCGAAGAGACTCTACGGTATTGTTGCGTTGCTTTTAGGCTTTTAGAGCTTGAAAACAGAAACACTTCAAATTTTTCTTGGTCAATTTCGACGACGATTGACTCGACCGTTGAACCAATAAGCTTGACGTCGACTTGCGTCACGTCATTCTTGTTGGTCGAGAAGCTGGTCCCCAGCAGAGTCACCATCTTTTATTTGGTCAGAAAAACGCAAAGTAAAATTCTTATTAATTGTGAAGAAAACTACAATGGATACAATCTGATTACGAAATAGGGGAGGATATTTAAATCTCCCCTTTATTTAAAATTGGGTTCTTTGTGTGTTGATGGAAGAGTGAATCTTGTTCTCCGTTGACCGCCCGAACGACAAGTTTCTCTTGGACCATTTGAGGATGCATATTAACTCCACTTGGACACCGCAAGTGTTGGAGATCTCCTTTTGAAGAAGAAATTTCTTTCTTTCGCTTTTTCTTTTGATTGCTCAAAGTTTCTGAACTTTGTAGTTGTTCTGCTCCTTCTAAAAAAGAAACAACCGCCCCCCGTTCAATAGCTTTCATAGCTATTTATAGGAGTATTCAGGGATAATATTATCCCCTAGGATCTCTCCATAATAAGGATTGACTCCCCACATTATTTGAGCGTTACCCAGTAATGGAGCAGTTACAACAAAAATGTGACCCTCATGGGTTCTTTTCTATTGTTGAAATGCGAAGCTCGTAGGCTTGCATTTGAATTAAGGCACGGGTGTGGCTGAGCTCCGCGTTTAAGTTGAGAAGCGGGTGTGGCTGAGCTCTATGTTTGAACTGGAACGCAAGCTTGGCTGAGCTCCGCGTTTGAACTGGAACGCGAGCTTGGTTGAGCTTCGAGTCTGAGTTGGAATGCGGCCTTGGTTGATCTCCGCGTTTGAGTTGAGACAATGGACAAGATGTGGTCCGCGTTTATAATTGGGTGTTAGTTTCGTATTTATATTGAAATGCAATCTTCACGTTGGAGTGAAGTATGCATCTGAAGACTTACCTTTAGTGATTTTTAGACAGTCTACAATAAGAAACTGATAATTTAGGATTTTATAACTGATTTAAGATCACTATAAAATTTTGTATGAATATTTGAAATATTAAGATTTTGTGAGAAACTATGTAATAATTTGAGTAAAGAAAATCTTATAAGAATATTTGAAATAGTTTTAATCAAAAGAATTTTGAAAGGATAAATAGTTCCTTTGCAAGAGTTCAATTAATTGCAGGGAAAGGGAATAGATTAAATGAAAATGTTGTTTTAATCCTTTAGACTGTTGGTAAATATCGACATTATTTTCTAAACATGTAAAATAAAATTTTGGGCAAAGACAAATGAATTAAATTTCTAGCAAATTAGTATCAAAATAAAAGCAAGGAAATAATAAATCTATGTTGGAAAAATTGGGTACTATTTCCTTTTGATTAAAATATGTAATTCAGAATTTAACATTGCACGAAACAAATAAAGTTATAACAAAGCCTAGCACGCATTACTTGAATTTAAAGCATAGAAATAATAGGCTGGTCTGGAGAGCGCAGTTGTGATGTCGCCACCCTAGAGAATCAAAAGCCTGCCTCAATCGTCCGGGTGTTGAATTGGCAGTCGTCCCCTAGCGGTAAAGACCCCCCGAAATCACCGGCACCTGGCCTAGGACAGTAGATCAGGCCACTACTCAGACGAGAAATGATTGCCCATAAATTTAGATAAAAAATAAAATTTTTCTTTAATACTGAAGCCATTCTCACGAATAGTAGACTTCAGGAATTTAGAGGAAAATAGAAGAATAATTTTTTTGCATTTTAAAACTATGCTGGGAGGCTCTATTTATAGCATTAGAGCCCCTAATTGTTGTAACAACTCCATCGAAAAATCCGAAAAGTTGAGAGATTTTGTATCCCAAAATATGGTCTTTATTTGACTTGGTCATACTAACTGAAATGAAAGTTTTTTATTTGATTTTAATTCAAAAATTCAACAGGTGGAGATTCTATTGGGAAAGAAATAATTCAAAAAAGGGCTAACCAGAAGAAAAGTGAACAGGGAATTAACATGATGGTTTTAAGAATCAAACATGAAAACTAATCTATTTCCATTACTCCGACATTTAGTGACTTCTTACAATTCCAGACAAAATTTATGGATACATTTGGAGCTAAAATTCACAATGTATATCAAAAATAAATCGAACATTATTCCCTCTCAAAAAGGGGAAAAAATGAAGACAAACAAGAAAATAAATAGACAGTGCTACTGTGGACAACTTCAGGTACTAACTAAAGTTCATAAAAAAGAACTCAAAATTCTGTAGCTATTCACCAACCCCCATATTGACTCTGCTTTCATGCAGGTTAAAACTACAGACTGACATAATAACCTGCATACTATTTGCATCTTGACATGAAAACAAATAGGGCATAATTCAAAACTTCAGCTTGGTGAAATCTGCAGTCGCCAACACCCACAGAAGAAATCCATCAGCAACACTCCAAATCTCTTCATGTCGACTAGCAACAAAATCGTCATCCCATAATCGCTTATTGATACACTCTTGCAAAAGAGCTTCAGCATCATTGAGCACTCAAAGAAGATCTTTGACAGCAACATCTTCATGTGTCGAAGAAGCATCATCATTATCGTCTGTGAATCTGAGACTGATTAACAGTTTCCTAATATCAGCATCATCAAAGCCAAGATCAAGAACATCAGCACAAAGAATCTCTGTTTCAAGATCAGAATCTGCTGCCTAAATCAAACTCGGCCAAATCTTGGGCTTTTGGGAGAGATGCGTCATTGACATTAGTACCGAAATCTTGAACAAAGTCCATGAAATTAACTAGCTAGTTGTTCTTGATCAAACTGGAACTTTCTAAATTTAGTGAATCAGGATTGGGCCTTAATAAGTGTACTTTATGTAGAAGCTAGCTAGGTTAAATTGTAATCATAATTGGATTATGTTAGGATTTAAGCAGATATATCAGATCCTTATCATTAATTACTACAAGGATAATTATTACTCCTAGTAGGATTAGACTTGGTACCCAAAAATTACAAGCCAATGATACCTCTCTGCTTTGGTGTTCAAACATTGTGGGTTGGGCTTCCACAATTGTATGGAGTCCTTTATGAAATCACCTAGAGGGGGGGTGAATATGTGATGACTATACTAAATAGTAAATAATGCGGAATTAAAATTTACTTGATAGCAACCTAGCAAAAACCAATCACAACTTAAGGAATACTTGAAAATAAGTAAACAATATGAGAATGCAAGAAATAAAAGAGAGAGTAGAGTGAAGAGAGAAAGAGTAAGCAATCGCAGACATGATGATATGCTTTGAGGTTCGAGCCACTGCTCTACGTCCTCGCCTTCAACACTATGAAGGATTTTCACTATGACCGATCTTACTAGATCGTTAATCATTACAAGTTCTCACTAGAACTCAATAGACTCACAAGTTCTCTCTCACGGTGCCGCAACACCAACATGGAGTTCACTAGCTTACTTGAGGCCGCAACCTCTACAACTTCTCAATAGAACAAAAACAGAGATTTTACTTGATCACAAATGGCTCACAAGTACAATCTTATAACCGAGATGAGGAGGTGAAACTCTTTGGGATTGTATAGTGAAAATAGCTTGTAGAGATGTAGAGGGAAGGCTCAAGCAAAAAATTGAGAATATGAAATTTTGGCTCAAAAAGAAATCTTTGAAGAAAAAGCTAAATGTTGATGTAAACTTGTAAACACTTGATCTAAACTTTAGAAATTTTGTTGTAAAGTTTTCTATAATCCCACTATTCATAGGGGATGAAAACATGAGTAGAAGACCAAAAAGAGTCGTTGGGAAAAGACCCAGAAAAAGACAAAAAAATAACCGTTTGGAAAAAATACAGCAGAAATTCTTCTGTCGGTCGACCGACCGGTCGACTGCCAACGGTCAAATTTTCAACCATTGGGGATAACGGTCGACTGGTCGGTTGACCGTTGTTCCCAACCAGAGAGCTATACTTTCTGTCGGTCGATCAAGGTGGTCGACTGGACCCAACCGAGAGCAAGGCTCTTGCAGTTGGTTGACCGAAGTGCACAAATGCACTTTGGTGCATGTCGGTCCGATCAACCGACAGATCAATTTTGCTCTGCCTATGGTCGACCGGTTGGTCGACGGATAATGGGCCAAAAGTAGGGTATTGAAATCTTTGTGAAACCATTTTTTCTGACAAAATAGCTTTTGATCTTTAAACACAAAATAGAGTTCTAGGGACTTGTAGAAACATGTATGATCATGGATCAACACAAAACAGAGTTAGAACCATATTTGCATAAAACACTTTTCTGAATCGAAAACTCAATTTTTCCGAAACTCGTTTTCTGAAACTCGATTTTGAATTTTTCTTGGTCAATTTCTATGATGATCGACTCGACCGTTGAATCAATAAGCTTGACGTCGGCTTGCGTCACGGCATTCTCGTTGGTCGAGAAGCTGGTCCCCAGCAGAGTCACCATC
The DNA here is from genome assembly GCA_038442645.1 of Agave tequilana. NCBI lineage: Eukaryota > Viridiplantae > Streptophyta > Magnoliopsida > Asparagales > Asparagaceae > Agave > Agave tequilana. Next base: position 79,807 of record JAVJIF010005092.1, read on the forward strand.
TTTTATTTGGTCAGAAAAATGTAAAGTAAAATTCTTATTAATTGTGAAGAAAACTACAATGGATACAATCTGATTACGAAAGAGGGGAGGATATTTAAATCTCCCATTTATTTAAAATTGGGTTCTTTGTGTGTTGATGGAGAGTGAATCTTGTTCTCCGTTGACCGGCCGAACGACAAGTTTCTCTTGAACCATTTTGAGGATGCATATTAACTCCACTTGGACACCGCAAATGTTGGAGATCTCCTTTTGAAGAAGAAATTTCTTTCTTTCGCTTTTTCTTTTTGATTGCTCAAAGTTTCTAAACTTTGTAGTTGTTCTGCTCCTTCTAAAAAAGAAACAACCGCCCCCGTTCAATAGCTTTTATAGCTATTTATAGGAGTATTCAGGGATAATATTATCCCCTAGGATCTCTCCATAATAAGGATTGACTCCCCACATTATTTGAGCGTTACCCAGTAATGGAGCAGTTACAACAAAAATGTAACCCTCATGAGTTCTTTTCTATTGTTGAAATGCGAAGCTCGTAGGCTTGCATTTGAATTAAGGCAGGGTGTGGCTGAGCTCTGCGTTTAAGTTGAGAAGCGGGTGTGGCTGAGCTCTATGTTTAAACTGGAACGCAAGCTTGGCTGAGCTCCGCGTTTGAACTGGAACACGAGCTTGGTTGAGCTTCGCGTCTGAGTTGGAATGGGGCCTTGGTTGATCTCCGCGTTTGAGTTGGGACAATGGACAAGATGAGGTCCGCGTTTATAATTGGGTGTTAGTTTCGTATTTATATTGAAATGCAATCTTCACGTTGGAGTGAAGTATGCATCTGAAGACTTACCTTTAGTGATTTTTAGACAGTCTACAGCAAGAAACTGATAATTTAGGATTTATAACTGATTTAAGATCACTATAAATTTTGTATGAATATTTGAAATATTAAGATTTTGTGAGAAACTATGTAATAATTTGAGTAAAAAAAAATCTTATAAGAATATTTGAAATAGTTTTAATCAAAAGGATTTTGAAAGGATAAATAGTTCCTTTGCAAGAGTTCAATTAATTGCAGAGAAAGGGAATAGATTAAATGAAAATGTTGTTTTAATCCTTTAGACCGTTGGTAAATATCGACATTATTTTATAAACATGTAAAATAAAATTTTGGGCAAAGACAAATGAATTAAATTTCTAGCAAATTACTATCAAAATAAAAGCAAGGAAATAATAAATCTATGTTGGAAAAAATTGGGTACTATTTCCTTTTGATTAAAATATGTAATTCAGAATTTAACATTGCACGAAACAAATAAAGTTATAATAAAGCCTAGCATGCATTACTAGAATTTAAAGCACAGAAATAATAGGCTGGTCTGGAGAATACACTTGTGATGTTGCCACCCTAGAGAATCAAAAGCCTGCCTCAATCGTTCGGGTGTTGAACTGACAGTCGTCCCCTAGCGGTGAAAGATCCCCCGGAATCACCGGCACCTGGCCTAGGACAGTAGATCAGGCCACTACAGACGAAGAATGATTGCCCATAAATTAAGATAAAAAATAAAATTTTTCTTTAATACTGAAGCCATTCTCACGAATAGTAGACTTCAAGTTTTTAAAGGAAAATAGAAGAATAATTTTTTGCATTTAAAACTATGCTGGGAGGCTCTATTTATAGCATTAGAGCCCCTAATTGTTGTAACAACTCCATCGAAAAATCCGAAAAGTTGAGAGATTTTGTATCCCAAAATTTGGTCTTCATTTGACTTGGTCATACTAACTGAAATGAAAGTTTTTTATTTGATTTTAATTCAAAAATTCAACAGGTGGAGATTCTATTGGGAAAGAAATAATTCAAAAAAGGGCCAACCCAGAAGAAAGTGAACAGGGAATTAACATGATTTTAAGAATCAAACATGAAAACTAATCTATTTCTATTACTCCGACATTAGTGACTTCTTACAATTCCAGACAAAATTTATGGATACATTTGGAGCTAAAATTCACAATGTATATCAAAAATAAATCAAACATTATTCCCTCTCAAAAAGGGGAAAACAATGAAGACAAACAAGAAAATAAATAGACAGTGCTACTGTGGACAACTTCAGGTACTAACTAAAATTCATAAAAAAGAACTCAAAATTCTGTAGCTATTCACCAGCCCCCATATTGACTCTGCTTTCATGCAGGTTAAAACTACAGACTGACATAATAACCTGCATACTATTTGCATCTTGACATGAAAACAAATAAGACATAATTCAAAACTTCAGCTTGGTGAAATCTGCAGTCGCCAACACCCACAGAAGAAATCCATCAGCAACACTCCAAATCTCTTCATGTCGACTTGCAACAAAATCGTCATCCCATAATCGCTTATTGATACACTCTTGCAAAAGAGCTTCAGCATCATTGGGCACTCAAAGAAGATCTTTGACAGCAACATCTTCATGTGTCGAAGAAGCATCATCATTATCGTCTGTGAATCTGAGACTGATTAACAGTTTCCTAAACAGCATCATCAAAGCCAAGATCAAGAACATCAGCACCAAGAATCTCTGTTTCAAGATCAGAATCTGCTGCCTAAACCAAACTCGGCCAAATCTTGGGCTTTTGGGAGAGATGCGTCATTGACATTAGTACCGAAATCTTGAACAAAGTCCATGAAATTAACTAGCTAGTTGTTCTTGATCAAACTGGAACTTTCTAAATTTAGTGAATCAGGATTGGGCCTTAATTAAGTGTACTTTATGTAGAAGCTAGCTAGGTTAAATTGTAATCATAATTGGATTATGTTAGGATTTAAGTAGATATATTAGATCCTTATCATTAATTACTACAAGGATAATTATTACTCCTAGTAGGATTAGACTTGGTACCCAAAAATTACAAGCCAATGATACCTCTCTGCTTTGGTGTTCAAACATTGTGGGTTGGGCTTCCACAATTGTATGGGGTCCTTTATGAAATCACCTAGAGGGGGGGGAATATGTGCTGACTATACTAAATAGTAAATAATGCGGAATTAAAATTTACTTGATAGCAACCTAGCAAAATCCAATCACAACTTAAGGAATACTTGCAAATAAGTAAACAATATGAGAATGCAAGAAATAAAAGAGAGAGTAGAGTGAAGAGAGAAAGAGTAAGCAATCGCAGACATGATGATATGCTTTGAGGTTCGAGCCACTGCTCTACGTCCTCGCCTTCAACACTATGAAGGATTTTCACTATGACCGATCTCACTAGATCGTCAATCATTACAAGTTCTCAGTAGAACTCAATCGACTCACAAGTTCTCTCTCACGGTGCCGCAACACCAACACGAAGTTCACTAGCTTACTTGAGGCCGCAACCTCTACAACTTCTCAATAGAACAAAAACAGAGATTTTTACTTGATGACAAATGGCTCACAAGTACAATCTTATAACCGAGATGAGGAGGTGAAACTCTTTGGGATTGTATAGTGAAAATAGCTTGTAGAGATGTAGAGGGAAGGCTCAAGCAAAAAATTGAGAATATGAAATTTTGGCTCAAAAAGAAATCTTTGAAGAAAAAGCTAAATGTTGATGTAAACTTGTAAACACTTGATCTAAACTTTAGAAATTTTGTTGTAAAGTTTTCTATAATCCCACTATTCCTAGGGGATGAAAACATGAGTAGAAGACCAAAAAGAGTCGTTGGGAAAAGACCCAGAAAAAGACAAAAAAAATATATCCGTTTGGAAAAAATATAGAAGAAAATTCTTCTGTCGGTCGACGACCGGTCGACTGCCAACGGTCAAATTTCAACCATTAGGGATAACGGTCGACTGGTCGGTCGACCGTTGTTCCTAACCAGAGAGCTAGACTTTCTGTCGGTAGAGCAAGGTGGTCGACTGGACCCAACCGAGAGCAAGGCTCTTGCAGTTGGTTGACCGAAGTGCACAAATGCACTTTGGTGCATGTCGGTCCGATCAACCGACAGATCAATTTTGCTCTGCCTATGGTCGACCGGTTGGTCGACGGATAATGGGCCAAAAGTAGGGTATTGAAATCTTTGTGAAACCATTTTTTCTGACAAAATAACTTTTGATCTTTAAACACAAAATATAGTTCTAGGGACTTGTAGAAACATGTATGATCATGGATCAACACAAAACAGAGTTAGAACCATATTTTCATGAACACTTTCTGAATGAAAACTCAATTTTTTCGAAACTCGTTTTTCTGAAACTCGATTTTGAATTTTTCTTGGTCAATTTCGACGACGATCGACTCGACCGTTGAACCAATAAGCTTGACGTCGGCTTGCGTCACGGCATTCTCGTTGGTCGAGAAGCTGGTCCCCAGCAGAGTCACCATCTTTTATTTGGTCAGAAAAACGCAAAGTAAAATTCTTATTAATTGTGAAGAAAACTACAATGGATACAATCTGATTACGAAATAGGGGAGGATATTTAAATCTCCCATTTATTTAAATTGGTTCTTTGTGTGTTGATGGAGAGTGAATATTGTTCTCCGTTGACCGGCCGAACGACAAGTTTCTCTTAGACCATTTTGAGATGCATATTAACTCCACTTGGACACCGCAAGTGCTAGAGATCTCCTTTTGAAGAAGAAATTTCTTTCTTTCGCTTTTTCTTTTTGATTGCTCAAAGTTTCTGAACTTTGTAGTTGTTCTGCTCCTTCAAAAAAGAAACAACCGCCCCCCGTTCAATAGCTTTCATAGCTATTTATAGGAGTATTCAGGGATAATATTATCCCCTAGGATCTCTCCATAATAAGGATTGACTCCCCACATTATTTGAGCGTTACCCAGTAATGGAGCAGTTATAACAAAAATGTGACCCTCATGTAGGGGCGCCATAGGATCGGATACAGATCAGATATTACCTCTACCATATCTATATCCGCACCCACTTCGGATACGGATACGGATACGGATATTGGCGAATGTGAAAAAATGATATCCGTATCCGCCAAAATCAGATATCATATATAAATCGGATATTAGCGGATCGGATGCGGATACTAATCGGATATGTTAAAAATGGATATGGTTAAAGATAAATTAAACAGAAATACTTATATTACTTTTTATCTCATCTACTACAATATTAAATGTGATACATACTATGATATTATTGTGTACATATCAATACATTCATCGTATTCATTATCATTTGACTTCTATAACAATAGATTACACGTCCTCTGGTGCTAAATGCAGATTCGGATGCCATGGTTGATGTCGAAATACTCAAAATATCTTGTGATGCTCTTGCAAGAATCGAATACTTTCCACTATTACTTTTTCACCAACTCAAAATATCAAAATTTAATGCCTTATTCCATTGAAGATTAGTCTTCTGCATACCGATATCATTATGAAGCACGCAACATTCGGATATCGGATCGGATACGAATAAAATATACTTTACCATATTCGTATCCGCACCTACCTTTCGGATACGGATACGGATACGAATATTGACGGATGTGAAAAAATGATATCGTATCCGGATGGAGGCGGATTCGGATGCGGATATCCACGGATAATCCGTATCCGGTGGGCACCCCTACCCTCATGGGTTCTTTTCTATTGTTGAAATGCGAAGCTCGTAGGCTTGCATTTGAATTAAGGCACGGGTGTGGCTGAGCTCTGCGTTTAAGTTGAAAAGCGGGTGTGGCTGAGCTCTATGTTTGAACTGGAACGCAAGCTTGGCTGAGCTCCGCATTTGAACTGGAACGCGAGCTTGGTTGAGCTTCGCGACTGAGTTGGAATGCAGCCTTGGTTGATCTCCGCGTTTGAGTTGAGACAATGGACAAGATGAGGTCCGCGTTTATAATTGGGTGTTAGTTTCGTATTTATATTGAAATGCAATCTTCACGTTGGAGTGAAGTATGCATCTGAAGACTTACCTTTAGTGATTTTTAGACAGTCTACAGTAAGAAACTGATAATTTAGGATAAAATAACTGATTTAAGATCACTATAAAATTTTGTATGAATATTGAATATTAAGATTTTGTGAGAAACTATGTAATAATTGAGTAAAGAAAATCTTATAAGAATATTTGAAATAGTTTTAATCAAAAGGATTTTGAAAGGATAAATAGTTCCTTTTGCAAGAATTCAATAATTGCAGGGAAGGGAATAGATTAAATGAAAATGTTGTTTAATCCTTTAGACTGTTGGTAAATATCGACATTATTTTCTAACATGTAAAATAAAATTTTGGGCAAAGACAAATGAATTAAATTTCTAGCAAATTACTATCAAAATAAAAGCAAGGAATAATAAATCTATGTTGGAAAAAATGGGTACTATTTCCTTTTGAT
>JAVJIF010005093.1:0-107738 GCA_038442645.1 Agave tequilana
ACCTCCTGTGAGGCATGTGGTTTATTGTATATGAACCTCTTGTAGATGTAATTCAGCCTGAATTGCAATCAACTTTAAATCAAAACTAGAGTTTTAAAATTTGAAATTGAGAACAAAACAGAATTTCGGGTTTCCGCCCTTGCACGGGCTTCACACCCAAAACTCAAGAGCAAATAAACTCAGGAAATTAACTGAATTTTTGGGAAAATTTTAATCATTCAATGAATCCAATGAATAGTCAAAGGGGCCTTTCATAGACTTTATAAGAAAAAACTTTTAGGAAATAACCGATGTGTATTAAACGCTCACAAAAAAAGAACACCCACTGCATCAACAAAATGACATAAAATAAGTCTAAAATAAAATTAGACTAAAGCCAAAGAATTGCATTACACCGCTTACTAGAACAGACTCGATCGAATCATCCCCTAAGCAGCGTGATGTCCTCATCAATTCCCCGTGGGAAAAACTCGACCCTTTTGAGTGTAGGGAGGGCTGCTGCTAGCTGTGATAGCGCTCTAGTAAGTCGGGGTCAAGCTGCCAGAAAGTCCTCGATAATTCAAAATTTTCTGAATCAGGTCTTCCTTTCACTTAATGAGATATTATCGCGTTCCTCCATCTCTAGTAGAGACAATCTGATCATCCAAAATAGAATCTATATTTTCTGCTGCATAGGATAATTTTGGAGGAAGTGAAGGTAGCGGTAGCTCTCAGAAAGAAGGTCCTGGGTAGGCTCATCCATAAATAAATCAAAAGGGGTATCGAAAATACCTCTATATGGAATCAAGTCCTCAACATTAAAAGTGCAACTGATGCCAAAGTCCGGCGGGAGATCCACCACATAAGCATTTGAATTGATTTCCTTGAGAATTTGGAATGGCCTTGCGTTTCGAGCGTGTAATTTCTTCACGATTCACAGAGGAAACCGCTCGGGTCTCATGCGGGCCATCACATAATCACCGATATTAAATCTCTTTAATTTACGATGTAAATCTACAGAAGCTTTATAATCAGTATTATTTTTCATTATCTTCTCTCTAATCTCCTCATGTAGTGCACGTATATGAGATGCAAATGCTGATGCAGAGTCTGATACTCAAGAATGATGATGAGCCATAAGAATTAAATCAACTGGCTGCCTAGATTTAAAGCAGTTTATTACTTCAAATGGACTAAGACCTATAGTCTTATTGATAAAACCATTGTATACAAATTTAGCCATAGGCAAAATGAGATCCCAAGTTTTCAAATTTTCTCCAACAAGACACCTAAGGAGACTGCCTAGAATTCTGTTGACTACCTCAGTTTGGCCACCCGTTTGTGGATGAAAAACTGTCAAAAATTTCATTTTGGTGCCTGTAGACTGTCTAAAAATCACTGAAGATAAGTCATCAAATACAGGATCCATACTTCAAACGCATGGCTAATCAAAATCATTTTATGTAATGGTCAGACGCGGGGCTCAAGGCTCGCGTCTCAGCATCATTGCAATAGCCAAGACGCAGAACTTAAGGTCTGCGTCTCAGCAATAGCCAGACGCCGGGCTCAAAGCCCGCGTCTCAACATTCTTACAATAGCCAGACGCAGGGTTTGAGGTTCGCATCTAGTATCATATCAGCGAGTAACAGGAGATTGAAGTCTGAGTTTCAGTGTTCAGACGCGAGGCTCGAGACCCGCGTCCAACACCATCTCAATGGCTAAACGCAGGGCTCAAGCCCGCATTTCAACTGCAACTGAGCCCTGCGTCTCAGTTATAACTGCCCTCATTACTGGGTTAATTACTGCCCACGTAATGAGGGGAGTTAACTCCCATTATGGAAGGTTTTTAGAACATTTTACCCCTAAAACCCCATATAAATAGCTCAGTTTGCTATTTAAAGGGGTTGGAAATCAGTTGATCAAGATTAGCATTCTAATCAAGCAGAAATCCAACAAGAGAGGATTTTCAAAGAATTGAACTCTTCTATAAACTTGTGTTCAAGTTCTTAAAAATCTCTATGAGATTTTCATTGGCGATCCAAAGAGAATACTCCCAGAGAAGCTTGACGCTCACCTCATCAACAGAAAATAAGACTCACTTTCCACCGTCACCCGAAGAACCCGACATTAAATAAAGAGGAGATTTGAGCTTGAATATCTCCTCTCCCTTGTACTTGGAATTTGAGTTATTGTAATCTTTCATTGATTTCAAGGAAACTTTACAATATTTTCAATTTTCCTGCTCCGTACAAGAGATGGTGACTCCACTGGGAATAACTTTCTTGACAGATGAGCAAGTGGTGGCACAAGGCGACATCAACTTCATGAGAAAGACAGTTGAATCACTCATGGTGGAATTCGACCAAGCGAAGTGTGAAGATCTACTCTCTTCAAGCTCCAAGATAGCGCGGCAATACCCCAGGGTGTCCTCAGAGATCCGCTTTCAAGCCTCTTCAGAGGCTTCTCCAAAATGGTCTGCACAAGCAATGCCAATTCGCCGCGTGGCCCGCGTCGTCTCCCACGAGACGCGAGGCCAGCAATGGTGAAGGCCATCCGTGCCGCACCTCCCCTCTCCAGACTCCTCAACTCTGGGTTATCGTAGGTTCCTAACAGCCTGCGAAGCGTAATCGGAACGTTGAACGTCGACAAAGGCGTCACGCACGTCGACAACAGATTGAAGAAACTGGAAAAGCTATCTGTCCGGCAGATAGAAGACGCGAGGCTCAAGCTCGCGTTTTTCCTGAACAACATCAGACACGCGAAGTCCACGTCTGGATACCAAAATTCGGAGCTCATGAAGCTCGCGTTTCTGAGGCCCTACCTCACAGACGCGACGTTCAGCAACGCGAGGTCCCGTCTCTTCTTAGATACACGAGGCCCGCGTCTCTACGTCAGAACGCGGGACATGGACTCCACGTTTCTCAAGTGTCGCCAGACAAACACGACAATCAGCAACGCGAGGTCTGCATCTCTTCTCAGCAGAGACATGAGACCCGCGTCTCAAAGCCAAAATACGAGAGCCGCGTCTGTCCTACAAAACGTGAACTCCGCGTCTCTGAACCTTGCGTCCCTGAGACTTGCGTCTCGGAGTTGACATATGGTTAATATTCGCTCTCCGACGGCTAAGTTTAAAAGGGAGTTGAGAAGTCCTCATCCTCAGAGACTCGAGGCTGGTCTCCTCGATCCCCCTGCAACGGATCTATGAGACTACTTAATAAAGAAGATGAGTGTTCATCAGATCACCCACAATGCTGCTATGAACGACTCATCACAACAGTGCTCTCTGAATGCCACTGCAGCTCACATGCAAGTAAACAGTCGGTGTTCAACCAGTTATCAGTAGCGCCACCCTCGCCGCCTAGCCGTCACTCCTGTAAGAAGAGAACCTTTCTGACACGGAGTACCCTGAAGTCATTGCAAATATGGTGGGTCCAAGCACCACGCCAAGTAAGACTAAGGGAAAGCAGCCGATAGTCTGCTACGACGAGTCTGACACCAAGCCGGAAGGAGTGTATCGGCATACCCGTACTCGGACTGGAACAATAGCCCCAGTGGACTACAATGCCCTAGCCCGGGGCATTGAAGTAAACGAGGCAAACTCTGCCATCGCGGAATCACAGGCATCAAAACTCTTCCGTAGAGAAAGAAGCCTTCGTGCACATGGCAGGCTCTCCTGAAGAAATGACCAGGCGCTTTAAACACAAGTCCAGATTCAGAGGGAGCAACACGATATGATTATTGCCAACAAGAATCTATCGATACCCTTAAACAGATGCTTTCGCGTTTGCTTGAGGACAAAAAGAAGTCGAAGACCAAGACTCCTTCCAAGAAGTCCAAGGGCAAATAGAAGGAAGGGGAGAGCTCATCTTCTGCGAACACCGAGGAGGAAGAGCATTCCAACTCTGAGCCATCCAAGCCTCCAGTAATTCAGCGAACGGGAGCACTCATTCTAAAAGAATGAGCAAACTGGAGCAACGCTTTGAGGCCCTCGCTAACCCGAAAGGCCTCCAAGAAGCAGGAGTGATTCGGTCGTACCCGACTGAGTGGGATCTTGTCCCTTACCCTCATAAGTTTAAAGCTCCAACCCTGCAGGCTTTCGACGGCAAGGGGTCACCGAACCAGCACATATACTACTTCAAGTCTCAGACTGGAAACGTAGAATCAAATGATGCCATCCTGACACATTTGTTCATTGACATCCTGAAAAGAATTACTTTTGAATGGTTCATGAAGCTCTCAGAAGGTTATATCAAGAACTGAAGTGATCTGGAGAAGCTTTTCCTCGCCCGTTTCTTCGAAGATGATTCAGAGATTACTATGCCAACTCTCCTGACGAGGAGGAACGGAAGGGAGAGCCAGTTAAAGCGTTTGTGGAGAGATTTCGGAATATGGCACTCCGATATCCCAGTGGTATGACTTAGGCCACCTTGGTAGAAACATGCGCCACAATTTGCAAACCTTACTCTTAGCTCAGATAGGAGTAGCTGAAAGCCGTACCAGGAAGCTTGGCCACAAGGCAGAAGAAAGCAAGCCCAGACCCGAGAAGTCAAGGAGGCGTACGCCAGAAGCGTCTTTCAAGCTAAAAGGAAGGACATACTGGCAATAGAGACGAAGTCTCCCTTTAAGCCCCAACCGACTAGAGGTGGTAGTTCTTCAAACCAGCCACCCGCAACAAACAGTACTTCTTCAAGGACGAGCATGTTGATTCGTTATTCAAGTTACTCAACAAGAGTAACAGACTGAAGCTTCTTGAAGCTAGACGTCCTGAGGAGATGGGCAAGACCGACAATCCCAATTACTGTTTGTACTACAGGATGCTGGTGCAACCTATCAAGAGTTGTTTCTTCAAAGACATCCTCCAAGTTTTGATTGATGCAGAGGTGCTCAAGCTCCGCCCGGAGCAGAAGGTGACAACTAATATGACGTCATTTCTTCAGTTAGGGGTACAGCCTCCAACGCCACCGGAGCGGTTCCCATCCCGAAAAGGGAACTAAGGGTGATCAATACAAATCCACACCACCAGCGAGAGAAAGGTCTCGTACCTGTTCCAACTCCTCAAGGAGAGACCATGCGGGTTCATCACGACGTCATGGAAGGCCAGCAGTGGACTACTGTTATCAATAAGAAGTCCAGAGGTAAAGCAAGAGCCTCACCTTGCAATGTGGTGTGTGCTTTCTCTAGAAAAGCAGAAACCGATGTCGCCTCGCTAACTAATTCTGAGGAGGAGACAATCGCCCTTGCTGCAGACCGAATGCACCACTCGTAGCAGGGGCTAGTTCGGGTCAGTCGTACTTGAAGAAGTATGATGAAGTGGTGGAAAATCCGCCTAAATCCACCCAAGAGCCAACCAAGCAATTCACGAAGCAACCCGTGGAGAAACAAAAGGAGCTCCGGTATGCCAAAACTCTCCCAGAAGACAAAGCGGAGGGATCTTTGGCACCTTACCGCTTTGATGTTTTGACTCAATTGGCCAACATCCCGGCCAGGTTACCCTCTATGAGCTCCTGAGATTGTCCAAGGCAACAAAAGAAGCTCTTAGAGAAGCTTTAACCGATGCTGAGTCCTTTACGGCCCGAATTCTGGCTAAACCAGAGGAGGAAGATGAAGAAAATTGCCTCCACACCTCTCAATATATCCCCTGCATAACTTTCACTTTAGACGACATGCAGGTCAAAGGGAAGCACGATAGGTCCCTGTACTTCATAGGGTACATTGGATCATCTGAGGTGAGCCGCATTCAGGGGGATCCTGGATCCGCGTTGAGCATCATGCCCTGCCGGGTCATTCAACACCTGGGAATCCCCTCTCATCGATTGAGCACCACTCAAACTATCATTTATGGCTTCAACGCTAATGGAACGCGCCCGATGGGGAAGATGAAACTCAAATGCCAGATCGGGGACCTGAAATCCAAGGTAACGTGTTATGTTATTGACGTCGACAATTCGTATAATTTGCTGCTGGGACGATTATGGATTCATCGCAATTCCATCGTCCCCTCTACTCTCCATCAAGTGATGAAGTATGTTGACGGAGATGAAAAAGTTCGAACGTTGATATCCGAAAGACATCCGTTCAAGGGGGTAGAGAATTATTTTACAGACTCCCTTCTTTATCAGGATTCTCTGGAAGCAGACGAGAATACCTAGCCAGAACAACCAGACTCTGGTAATGAAGCTGATGTCGAACCAGAGGCAGAAGAAGAATGTCTTTAGGAGTTGAATCCTCTTGTAATGAGCATTAATAAACCCGATGTCAATACACCGCCAATGATGTAGGCGAGTAGTATATTAATGAAAGTTAGATTTGGCTTATTTTTCTGTGTTTGCTTATAACTCTGTACCATCAGACACTAGTACCGATATAGATGATGACTCCTGGTCGGCAATAGATGCTCTGACATCATTGAATGCACCGGTGAGATAATCTTTCATGGCATGTCAAAGCGTCAGTGATGTGCAAGGAACCTTCTTCGAGGTCCCAGTAAGACGCAAAGATCAAAAGTCGATCCTTATCGGAAGAGTCGAGTCCAACCAATGATTCGTAAAGACTCAGAAAGCGAGATCGAACCCCCTCAATTCTCTCATTACGAGCCAAATATACTCAAAATGATGAAAAACATAGGGTATGACCTAACAAGTGGTCCTGACTTGAACTTTGACAAAGGAAGGCGAACTCTACTTCGGCGTTTTGTTCCCAGAGGGAAAACACCTGACTATTATCACTGAACTCGGAGGAGGTTGGGCTATGTGTCAACTCCAATCCCGTCACCCTCTGAGTCCAAAGAGTCATTATATCATGACCACTCGTCAGGCACGTCATCGTGGGAGTCAGATGTCAATGTTGGCAGCATCTTCAAAGACCTTTTGGTAAATATAGTTTCAACAAGCCACCCGAAAGATAGAGATTGAAGAAATGATCCAGTAAGATACAAATTTCTGTATCAAACACCTGAATACTCTCTGGGATATTCGCTTTGAACAACATGAACCACCAACAGAGGATAAGGTAACTCAGATCAATCTGGGAGATGAGGCTAATCCTAAGCCCATCTTCATAAGCAAAAACTTATCACCTCCGAGAAAGAAGATCTAATATGTCTCGTGCGAGAGTTTATAAATGTTTTCACTTGGAACTACGAGGATATACCTGAACTTGATCCTCAGGTGGCTATGCATCGTCTCAACATCAATCCAGATGCAAAGTCCGTCAAGCAACAGCAACGACGGCTTCACCCAGAGATTATGGAAGCGATTCAATCGGAGGTCAAGAAGCTCATAGACTCTGATTTCATCAGGGAAGAACTACACCCTGATTGGATAGCTAATATCGTCCCCGTCACCAAGAAGAACGAGAAGATCCAGGTTTGCATTGATTTTCGTGATCTAAATGAAGCTTGTCCTAAAGATGAGTTCTCTCTTCCAACCACGGATGTCATGATCGACAATACGTGTGGGTTTGAACAGATGTCTTTCATGGATGAATTTTCTGAATACAATCAAATTAAGATGTACCCTGACGATGAGAAGCATACATCCTCCAGAATACCACATGGAGTGTATTGCTATACTGTGATGCCCTTCGGATTGAAGAATGTGTTGGGCGACATAACAGAGAGCTATGAATACAATCTTCTACGAGCATATACGCAGAACAAGGAGTGCTACGTAGATGATATTGCAGTGAAAAGTCGTGCCAAAGGTGATCACATAGCAGATCTGAAGACAATATTCGATATCATGCGGACGCATCAATTGAAGATAAATCCCACCAAATCCTTCTTGGGGGTAGCCAGCGGTAAATTCCTTGGGTTTGTCGTGGAATCCAAAGAATCCACCTCGACCCAGAGAAAGTCCGCGCCATCCAGGAGATGCAACCTCCAAGAAACCTTAGAGAACTTAGAGGATTGCAAGGGGGACTAGCCTACATCCGGAGGTTTATCTGAAATCTCTCAAGACGATGCCAACCCTTCACCAAATTGATGAAGAAAGGTGTCCCATTCATCTGGGATGACGCTTGCCAACAAGCGTTCGAGGAAATCAAGCGGTACCTCACGCATTCACCTATCCTTACAGCTCTGGTGTTAGGAAAACCTTTTCTGATATACATCCGAGCTATGGATCATTCTCTAAGAGCTTTGCTAACCCAGAATAATGATCAGGGGCACGAGCAAGCAATCTACTACCTGTGTAGAACCATGATTGAAGCTGAACATCGATACAACCCGATCGAAAATGAATGCCTCGCATTGGTGTTTGCTATTGAGAAGATGTGACACTACTTGATGGGCCAAACCATACATGTCATATCAAAAGTCAATCCTTTAAGATTGCTTATGACGAAGCCATCATGCTGAATGATCGATTGGTGAAATGGGTCATATTGCTCTCCCAATACGAGATGCAATTCCGACCACAAAAAGCTGTGAAGGGACAGGCGGTAGCAGACTTCTTGGCTGAACATCCAGATTCAAGAACGACCAAACTTTATGAAGATCTCCTAGATGAGATCGCTGAAGTTTACATGACTCAGACATCTTTTGAGGAACGGTGTGGCAACTCTTTTTCGACGGTACATCAACGATCCTCGAGAGAATATGATAGCGGGAGTGGGGGTAGTACTTGTCTCCCTACAGAACTATGTAATCCCTCGTGCATTCTCATTAATTGAGCCGTGTTCCAACAATGTAGCGGAATACAATGCTCTCTTAATCAGAATGCAAATTGCCGATGAGATTGGCGTTAAAAATCTCGAAACATACGGTGATTCAAAGCTCATCGTTAATCATCCGACATGAAGACTTAGTACCCTATCACAATATAACCATCTACATGGCGGAGAGGTTCAGAAACTTCTACATTGACTTTGTACCTCACCAACAAAATGCGCATGCAGATGCACTGGCGTCCCTCGCCGCTTCCTTGGCCCCTCCAGCCGAAGCGACAGAGAAGGTACTCGTTTACTGTCATGACTTGTACTGTCCAAAATTCGCCCTTGAAGATAACCAAACACCAACAGGAGACCTTCAAGTCAAAGAAGCTCTACAGACTTCAGCAGATTCAGAGCTCAGGGGTTGGCGATTCTCATACATCGACACGCATTGTACGACTTACTGCCCGATGACCCTAAAGAGGCGACTGTCATTAGAAGGAAGGTCCCTAGATTCTACTACAACGCGATCACGCGAACACTGTATCATCGATCACATGATGGAATGCCTGTTATATAAAAAGGCATAGGAGGCACTTAAAGAAGCTCATGACGATATATACGGAGCTCACCAACCTGGTCGAAAGCTTGGTGATCGACTCTGAAGGCTTGGATATTATTGGCCAAAGATGATCCCTTACGCCATCGCTTACGCTACACGATGCCATGACTGTCAGATTCATGGTGATTTCATTCATCAGGCACCAAGACATCTTCGTCCTACGACTTCTTGACCATTTGTGGAGAATGAACGTGGTTGGCCCTATCAGCCCACATTCATCCTAAGGACATCGGTTTATCTTAGTCATAACCGATTACTTATCCAAATGGGTGGAGGCTATCCCTCTGAAGGAAGTGAAGACGTCTGAGGTGATCAAGTTTATCAAACATCATGTAATCTACCACTTTGGCGTGCCATAATAGATTGTTCACGATAATGGGCCTCAGTTCGTCAGCCAAGTATTCCAGAGATTCTGCAATAAGTTCAGAATCCAAAGTGTGTATTCGACGGCATACTACCTAGCCGCTAACGGTCCTTGCAGAAGCTTTTAAAAAAACCATTGGGAAGCTTCTCAAGAAGTTCATCTCAAAAAGCCAACGCGACTGGGTGAATGATTATAGGCTTATCGCACAATGGTGAGAACCCCGGTGAAAGCTACATCGTTCTCTTTGGTATACGGTGTAAAGCCGTACTCTCGCTGGAAATTCAGATCCCATCTCTGCGCGTTGCTTTGACAACAGAAATGACCGATGAGAAGCATCAACTGCGACTCCAGAAGTTAGAAGCTTTAGATGATAAGAGTCTACAAGCCCAACAATAAATCAAGCTTTATTAAGCTCGAATTTCCAGAGCCTTCAACAAGAAAGTTGAGTGAACTTTCAAGAAAGGCGACCTCGTCTTGGCTGTCAGGAGGCCAATGGTGATGACACACAAGACGAAAGAAAAATTTCAACTCAAATGAGAATGACCATTTGTGGTAGAGTCAGTCTACTCAAATGGAGCATATCGCCTGATAAATCCAGAAGGCAATATAGTTATGATACCGATTAATGACAAATTCATGAAGAAATACTACCCTTGATCATGTTAACATTAAACCTCTGATCGTCGGGTCAAGTATATATGACGCTTGCATCGAATGCACTCCCCTACAACGGAACTTTTGATTGTCGAGTCCTCATCGATCGACAGCAGTCGACTATGTTCCTGCTCAACACGAGCATAATAGTCCTCATCGATCGACAGCAGTCAACTATGTTCCTGCTTAACACGAGTCGACTATGTTCCTGTTCAACACAAGTATAATAGTCATCATCGATCAACAACAGTCGATAACGCTCTGCTCAACACGAGCATAGATCAATAGTTATTCGGCTATACCCTGCTCAACACGAACATAATAGTCCTCATCGATCAACAACAGTTGATTATGTTCTGCTCAACACGAGCATAATAGTCCTCATTGATCAACAACTGTTCGGCGACAGATGGAGCCAACATTGACGACCAAACATCGCTGGAGTTCTAATCGGCACATAAGGGGCTAGTTAAGAGTTCTAATCGGCACAAAGAAGTTGGTTAAGAGGAATGATCAGGTGGACGGTGCGCAAGAACACAGTCCAATCCTCAACAGAATTGAGCTAATGAAGGCAAGCTAAATGAGTATTAGTTTTGTCACTCTTCTTTAGAGGTCATCAAAATCCAACACCATCGACGACTAAGGATAGAAAAAAAATATTGGCTTTTAAGTCCAATAAAAATCCTCGATAACTCATCATGCTGAGGGGAATAGCATGGCTAGCCCAACTCAAACGGTAGTTGGTAAAGGCACATAAACCCGTTGATAGCTGAGTATTTGCTAAAAATTCTAAGGGAGTTTGATCCCACCTTCCCCTCCAAAAGCCCTTACAAATTCCCTGCCATGGAATGGTAGGACTATAAAAATACCTGTATCCATTTTCCTAGTGAAATGAGCACAGATCTGTCACGTTAATAATAAACCTCTGGCAAATTATTTTCCTCAATCCCCAACGAAGTCCATCAAGTTAACATTAAACCTCTGACGATTCAAACTTCACTTGTCAATTCTCCTCAATAGAATAGCAAGTCCTCAAAATCACTTATATCGCAAATTAACTCTTGTCATGTTAACACTGCACATCTGACAAACTACTGTTAAGTTTAATATTACACCTCTAACAGTGATCAAGTCGCTATCAACTTCAACATTAAACCTCCGACAGTCACTTCCCTCAGGCTTCCATATCGAAGCTGAGACGAGCGGTGCTAAGTTTAACAGCACACCTCTAGCATCCAGTTCATTATTAAGTTAATACCACACCTATGACAATGACCTTCCCTCGAGCTTCCGCATCGAAGTCGAGATGACCAATGCTAAGTTCAAAATTACATCTCTAGCATTACCTCCACTGTTAAGTTCAACACTACACCTATGACAGTGGTATCTTCAGTTTTCCCAACAAAATTGAAATCCATGTGGGGCTAAGTTAAAAATACACCTCTAACTCACATTCTTGTTAAGTTAATATCACACCTCTGACAAGATTCAATCCGATCCGTTAAGTTAATATCACACCTCTGACGGTAAAGAAATACTCAGACCCCGACGAGTCTAGTCTTGCTTGTTATTCTCGTCAATAAATGGCAGGTCCACTTAAAATCACTGTTAAGTTAATATCACACCGTTAATAGTGTTCTCTCTAATCCCCAGCCGAGTCTTAATTACGTTAAATACTAAACCACTAATGATAGACTCAATCGCGATCCCCTGCGGAGTGAAAACTTCACTTGTTATTCTTTTCCATAGAATAACAAGTCCACTAAACTTGTTAAATTACAATTCTAGTTCACACCGTAAAGTTAACATTACACCTCTGGCGGTAATTCATCAAAATCCTTAATGGATTTATCCATACTTGTCATTCTCATCCACAGAATAACAAGTCCATAAAACCTTTTCCACTCCTGTCAAGTTAACACTGCCCCTCTGACAATATCCTTTTCAAATTCCTAAAAGGAGTTTTTTCAATTTTGAGTTGCTAAGTTAAATATTACACCTCTAGCAAATCAAAGGTAATCGCTTTCACTGGTCTGATTTTCAATGCAAAAAGGAAGTCAGGACAAATAAGAAGGCAGAAAAAAATATCACTTTTATTGATATTCAAAAATGAGAAAGTGATACAAAACGCTCTCTTAACCAATAAGATTGAGTGTTACAACAAAGGAGTACAAGAAAGTCCCTCTTAGCGAAAGGTTGCACTCACTCCTTGAAACATTGAAGATACACGAAGCTCGTCTTCTTGATCAGCTTCCTCCCCTCTTGAGAACAATGGTGTTTCTCGAGGTCAAAATATAAGGGAGCATTCTGATTCCACCCGACCAACTGGTGCGAAGGTCTTCACAAGGCCGTAAACCTTGGCTTAATGGGAAGCTCCGCCACCAGAAAATCATCCAATGAGCATGAGTTTTTCGTCGCGGTCACTTCTTTGACCAAGATTGGTGAAGGGAGGATTCGAGACCTTACTGGTGACGTCATCTTTCCCGTGACCTTCAAATGCGTCGTACTCATTATACTCAGGAAGGATCTGAGACATTACTGGTGCATTATGCTCAATAATGTCTTGATGTGCATCGAGAATCGCGCAGATCTTTCTCGCCTTGGACAAAAGTTTTGACTTCTTAAGTGGTCGCCAATTGAACGAACTAGTAGTTTCATCTCTACCTCAATAGACACGGCAAAGACACTAGAGCCAGTACCATCAATATGACCAAGACCTGCAACAAGGAAAAACCCGAGGGTTAAATTTCTGCAAAGATAGAAAGTATGGATTTGAATGCCCGGCCCAACATGAGACTCACGTCTGATGATCGAAACGCGAAACATATATTAATGGCGCATACACGAGTCTTAAAATTTTTTCTAAGTCATGAACTCCAGATGAGTCTTATACGCGAGACCCGCGTTTAAGGCTTCAAGATGCAGAGTTTACTACGCTCGCGTCTAAAGATCTCAAAAGGCGCAGAACTTGATACTCAGAAGTCGACAAGCTCGTGTTTCATCAATTAATGCGTCTGCAGCTCATAGACGCGTGATCTCAAATCGACTGTCTAAACTTCAAAAAAAAGAAGTTTTTAGAAATTTCAGGAAAAGATCAAGAGACAGAGTCTTTTCATAATCGGCGATGACAGAGCTTCAAGGAAACAAGCTCCGTCATGATGGTAATGGCAAAGGCCATTTCCTACCTGAAGAAAAGTTCTCTGGGGGACATACATCATCCGTTACATACGGCCATGAAAACACCCGAGGAAATGCTTTCTGATTTTGAAATACTTAACAGTGATGTTTTCGAAGAAGATTGCAAGAAAGCATTAAAGTTTTGGGTTCTTTTAAGAACTCTGAAAGTTCTTCAGAATGCATGCCCGAGGAAGAAGAAATTTTAAGAACTCTAAAAGTTCTCAGAGTGCACGCCCGTGAAGGAAAACAGTGATGAATGACTGTTAAAAGGCTCATGGCCTATTTATAGGCTTGCTAATGGCCTTAATTAACAGCATAAAAATCAAAGCCGTTCTTAAAGACCAATTAATGGCCTTAATTCGCGACGTGAATCTCAAATCCAGTCTCAGGAAGACACATGAATATTTATCCTGAGAAATCCCAGTGATGTTTGGATTTTCAATCCAGGCACGCGTCCCGAACCGTCGCCACCGGCTCTGCCTCGAAAGATCCAGCGAGATCCTCGCGCATGGAGAGTCACGTCCCTAGAACCGCATCTCTATAACTGCAAGTGACGTTTAAGGGCCGCATTTTGAAGGTCGCGTCCCTTAACAAACTGAAGGTCGCATCCCCTCAACAAATTGAAGATTGAGTCTCTTTGACAACGAGGGCCGCGTGCCCTCAACAAATTGAACACATTTCTTCGATAGCCAAGGGTTGCGTCCCTTCATCGGCTGAGAGCCGCGTCTCCCCTACAACTCACAGCCGCGTCTCTTCGATAGCCAAGGGTTGCGTCCTATCATCGGCTGAGAGCCGCGTCTCCCTATAACTCAGAGCCGCGTCTTAATAAACGGTTAAGGACTGCGTCTCCACAATGGCCAAGAACCACGACTCAATCGTGCATCTCCTCACCAAGCGAGACCCGCGTTTTTACAACAAGCATGAGTCGTGTCCTTCGCGTCCTCGCTTGTTCAATGCAGCAACTGTCTGTGAGAGCTGCGTTCTCTCACGCAACAAGGAATCTGTCTGATTCTCAAACACAAAAGAAAGAATAAAGACGAGACAAAATTTGATAACTTTTATTATTTATATCAAAATGATAAAAGTGATACAAACACTCTCTTATTTGATAAATGAAGTGTTAAAAAAAGGGATGAGATACAAAAGGGCTAATCTAGCTCAGCAAGAGAGTGAATCTGGTCCCGAAGACGCTAAATCTCATGTTGGTGTGTTCTCTCGACTTTTGCCCAAGCTTGAACTCTCAATTCTTCTTCCGACAGGAATTTCTTCGTAGCAAGTTGTGCTTGAAGATATTCCAGCTTGAAAGAACGAGCAGTGAGATCTTCTTAAACCTGCTTCTTGGCAACCTCTAGCTTCTCCAGCCTCTTCTTGGCAGCGGCAAGTTTCTGCTCATTAACTTGAATCAAGGCTTGCGCCTTGGCAATTGCTGCAAGAGCATTGGCTATGACTTGCTCTGCATTCTTGGTGATGACCTCGGATTCTCTGAAGTCATCAACCAATTTCTGGTAGCTGGCCTGGAATTCGTTCGAACCTCCTCAGCCATTTGCTCATTGATCTTCCGTTCGCGTTCTTGAGCAGCAGGAGGAGTTTGTTTAGCATCAGCCAGGCCTTATCCACCAGATTAGCCTTTTCCAGGGTCCTCAGTTCCTTAAATCATGTCCCCAGTTGCTCGACTAGTGTCATATATGTCTTAGCCTAATCCGAACCTCCAATATGACGAATGTTATCTATCTGATTTTCAAAGAGCATTCGGGCAAAGTCAAAGAAACTTCTCTCGAAAAGAACCAACTCGATGTAAGACTTCATGGAAGTGAAGAATTGTTGTACCATCTGATGAGCCAATTCTTCCATGATGTCCATGGCTAGAGCTAACTCTGTCGACGCGCTTCCGAACCCCCTTTCTGTAATTGTGTGAACGGTGTTTGTGGGGGCAGAAGCCGTTTCACTTAGCGTAGTGATCAGTCACAAATATTGTATATATATTGTCACATTATCATGTTTATTATCTAATAAATCCTATTGATAAGTCTTATTTTTATTTAATAATGTGCAGGCCCATCACTAATGGAGGTGGAAGGAAATTGAGCCCAAAAGCCTACTTTAATTCTGATTTAATTAAATTTAAATCTTAAATAAAGATGGGGACAAATATTCAGGAGGATAGGGATAATTCCAGCTGAAGATCAACGCAAATCAGAAAGATAACACCAAATGAAAACCAGTCAAATTCGGATTTCTATAAATCCATTTTAGTTAGCTAAAGATTAACCGAGGATAACGTCAAATACAGAGTTCAAATTCAAAATCCAAAGGGATAAATGAATAGAGAGAGGATCAACGGATGAGATGAAGCAATTTTGACTCAGATTCAGACTGGTACATTTTAGTATTTGAATCATAACTTTCGCTACCGAAACTCAAATCTAATGATTCAAAATGATCCAGAAAGAAGACTTAAAGAGGTACAACTCTTACGTTGATCACTGTTTCTAATTCTATCATTTGATAACTTATATTCAGAAATCAACACGCCAACAAGCTACAGATCAAAATTGAATATCCACATCAAATCAAATTTGGAGATAAGGAGAGGATTCAAATTTAGAAATAGTCAACTCCCCTTATCTCCTCACTCCTCTCCCCTCTGGGTTTTTGCCTTTAAAAGGCAGGGAGTTACTGAAGGAGGGACCGAAGACTATTTAAGTTTTTCTCTTTATTTTTAGGGTTTAGGTTCATTGTTAGATAGTTTATTAGAAGTTATATCTCAGTTCTTAATCTGTAGTTCAGCTCAGAAACAAAGTAAGAGAGAGTGATTGTAATCTTAAGTTGAAGTGACATCAATAAAGATTCGAAGGACTTCTTTTCTTCTCCAACTCACGGGTATGTTGAATTTCAATTTAATGTTTTCTTTTTTAGTAATGAGTAGCTAAATCTCTTCTTTCTGAGGTCACTAATCTCTCCTCTCTAGTATTGATTCTTGATCGGTATTAATGAAAAGACCCAACTGAATCATATGAATGCCTTAAATTGAGCCTTGCTTATTGCGAATGTTCTTGAAGGCACATGAGGATGAGATTGGATTTTGAACTTAATCTTAAAATTTATCATTAAAAAGAACTTTTTTTTTATTCCATGCTTTATTGCTTTGATAGTTTAACATTCAATTCAAAGAAAGATTTCAAAAACTAAAGTTTGATTTCTAAAATAAACCATCTTATGTGTTTTACTTGATCTCTTTTAAATACAAGGCTAAACTTTTTACCTATGATCTTATTGAGGCACTCGAACTTTTCAAGAAAAGAATCTAGAGTTGGGTAAAGATTAGTGAGCCCGGATTCTTCTTTATTAAAAACAAATAAACACCATCACTCTTAAAGCCTTTTGAAGATCACTTTCTCCAAAACTTTTTCTAAGTTTCAAGTTTTCTTTAAATCATCTCTACTCTCCATTCTCTTTTCACATTAAAAAAACACTAACACCATTCTTTGCTTTTGAAACAATACATCGAAAAGCTTTCATCGCATTTCTTCTCGTGGATCACGACCCGTTAGCTCAAAGCTACACGGTAATTCTCACCACAAAATCAATTTTGGCGCCGTTGCCGGGGAGGGAACAGTGTAATTGTTTTTTAACAAGTTTGGTGTCTTGTTTCAAGGCCATCAAGAAATCAGATTTAGCGCTCAAGCATTGCAGGAGAAGACTTGCTATTCTGTGCTCATACTCTAGAAAGTAGGAAATAGAATTTCAAGAAATTACAGCCAAAAAGCTTAAAAATTTTTGGACTACTAAAAACTATGGAGAAACTTTTGAGGAAGATGATGAAAAAGAAGAAAAATTCGAGCTTGGTTCTCAAGAATTCAACTCTGGACCAGAGTTCAAATACGAGGAAGAGTCTAATAATGATGACTCTTAAAAGACTATTGTCTTTTTATAAACGCAAATATCGGCCAAGATACAATCGTATCCCGAGGCCAATCAGTGCCAGACGTGTGGCAGCGCGCCACAGAATGTAAATCTTACGTTTAATAAGAGTCGCGTCTCTTCAGGAACCCTCACGTCTCTTCATCTCAACTGGACACGTGACAACACAGCAGGACGCGAGTCCCACGTCTAAAGAGAGTTGCGTCCCTTTTAACGCTCGTGTCTCTTCATCTCCACCAGACACGTGGCAGCACACAGCAAGACATGAGTCCCCGCGTCTAAAGAGAGTTGCGTCCCTTTAACGCTTTCGTCTCTTCATCTCCACCAGACACGTGGCAGCACACGGTAGAGCGCGAGTCCCGCGTCTAAAGAGGGCTGCGTCTTTTCAGAAGAATGAAGTTGGCATCCTCACTCCAAGGGTCGCGCCACTTAATGAAGTGAGAGCCGCATCTTCACTTCAAAGACCGCACTGCTTCAACAAAAAAATGAGAGTTGGTCTATTCAGCATCCTCAAGTCCGCATCTCAGCTGAGAGCTGCGTCCCCACTATGATAGAGTCGCATCTCTTTAGTAAAGCGAAGTCCGCGTTTCCACTTTAACAGAATTGCGTCTCTTCAACAAAATGAGAGGCACGTCCCTATTACTAGTAAGGTTCGCGTCTCAATGGCAACGTGACCTGTGCGTCTACAAAGACTGTATTTAGTCTTTGCTTCTACAATCAGTTCAACAGTACACTAGCAACAGTAGTTGACGATTTCTCCCAGTTCAATAGTACGCCAGCAACCAGCTCAGAGCATCGATGAGATCAGAACTGCGTATCTAGATCCCACGAAGATCATCTCTGGTGGCTTCAAAGAGTTTAACAGTACACTCACGAAGACCGAGACCTAGATAAGATCAAGTTAGGGTATCTCAGAAGATTGTCAATCCAGTTTTGAGAGCCCATTGCCGAGATGAGAATCCAAAGTATTCCAAAACCTGTCCCAGTCAACCGTGGAGTTTCAAAAACTTTAGAGGGGGTTCTATAGATTGTCTAAAAATCACTGAAGTCAAATCGTCAAATACAGGGTCCATACTTCAGACACATGACTAATCAAAACCATTTTATGTACTGGTCAGACGCGGGGCTCAAGGCCCGCGTCTCAGCATCATTGCAGTAGCCAAGACGCAAACTTAAGGTCTGCGTCTTAGCATCTCAGCAATAGCCAAACGTGGGGCTCAAAGCCCGCCACTCAACATCTTGCAATAGCCAGACGTGGGGTTCGAGGTTCGCATCCAGCACCATATCAGCAAGGAGAAACAGGAGACTGAAGTTCGTGTTTCAGTGTTCAGATGCGAGGCTCGAGACCCCGTCCAACACCATCTCAATGGCTAAACGCAAGGCTCAAGTCTGCGTTTCGACTGCAACTGAGCCCTGAGTCTCAGTTATAACTGTCCTCATTACTGGGTCAATTACTGCCCATGTAATGAGGGGAGTTAACTCCCATTATGGAAGGTTTTTAGGGGACTATTTTACCCCTAAAACCCCTTATAAATAGCTCAGTTTGCTATTGAAAAGGCATTGGAAATTAGTTGATCAAGATTAGCATTCTAATCAAACAGAAATCCAACAAGAGAGAACTTTCAAAGAGTTGAACTCTTCTATAAACTTGTTGTGTTCAAGTTCTTGAAAATCTCTTTGAGATTTTCATTGGCGATCCAAAGAGAATACTCCCATAGAAGCTTGATGCTCACCTCGTCAATGAAAAATAAGACTCACTTTCCACCACCATGCGAAGAACCCGACATTAAACAAAGAGGAGATTTGAGCTTGACTATCTCCTCCCTTGTACTTGGAATTTGAGTTATTATAATCTTTCATTGATTCAAGAAAACTTTGCAATATTTTCAATTTTCCTGCTCCATACAGTGCCCATCTTGTGCCGAAGTGTTTGCCAGAAGTAGCTAACAAACTTAACGTCCTTATCGAACACCATAGTTTTAGGCAACCCATGAAACTGACGATGTTATCAAAGAACATGACAGCTACTCGGGAAGCATCAGAGGTCTTGGAGCACAGGATAAAGTGAGTCATTTTGAAGAATCGGTCAACTACTAATAGGATCGAGTCGTGCCTTTTTGAGTTTTAGGCAACCCTAGTTGAAATCTAGGCTCACGTCTTCTAAGGGCAATTGGGCACAGGAAGGAGTGTAAGGTCCGTCAATCTGTTTTTATTGCTTGGCCAGTTGACACGTGCGACAATGGCCAATGATCTTAGCGACATCTTTCTTCGAGCTTGGCCAGTAGAATTGGTGTTTAATAGCCTCAATTATCCTTTTCTGATCGAAATGTCCAGCCAGACCTCCAGCATGTATTTCCCAAGAGAGAAAATTCCAGAGGGACGTGCGAAAAATACATAGTTAAGTTACCTGAATAGATAATCGTCTTGTAACAGAAAGACGTTCATTTCTTGAACAGAGCCGTCTAACAAAGTAACATAAATTTCCCAAAGTCGGGGCATGATTCATACTTTCTCAATCTCTCGAACCGAATCACTTCTGTGCTCATAGCTACCAAAATCATTACACGCCGGCTGAGCACATCAGCGACCTTGTTCTCAACTCCCGCCTTGTGTTTGAGAACAAATGTGTAATCCTAGAGGAACTCCACCCATTTGTTGTGTCTCGCATTTAACCTCTTCTGTAAGTTGAGGTACTTCAGCACTTCATGATCCAAATATAGCACGAACTCCTGCGATGACAGATAATCCTCCAGTAGCGCAAAGCCTGTACAACAGCATAAAATTCCTTGTCATATGTGGAGTATCGTTGTCGAGTGTTATTTAATTTTTCACTGAAATAAACAACATGATAGTTCTCCCGACTCAGCACACTACCTATTGCCAATCCCAATATGTCACATGTTACTTCAAACGCCTTTGAAAAGTCAGGGAGACGCATAACAAGAGCTTCAGTCATCATCCTCTTGATTTCTGCAAAAGCCTTGGTGGCAGAAGGTGTCCACTGAAATCTCTCGCTCTTCAGACAATCATTATTGGTGCCATAATAGGACTAAAGTTCTTTATGAACCGACGGTAGAAAGTGGCTAACCCGTGAAAACTCCTGACTTTCCTAATCGTTCGGGGTTGTGGCTACTCAGTGATTGCTTTCACCTTCTCAGAGTCCGCGGAAACTCTCTCGGATGAAACCACAAATCCTAAGAAGACAACCCTGCCTGTACAGAAAGCATACTTTTTTGGGTTTGCATAAAATTTCTCAGCTTGAAGTGTGTGGAGGACCTGCCTCAGATGGCTCACGCGTTGCTCCTGAGTTCAGCTGTAAATCAGTATATCATCAAAGTATACTACTACGAATTTACCGATAAATGGCGAAACAATTGAGTCGTCACTTTCATGAAGGTGCTAGGAGCATTGGACAGTCCAAAGGGCATAACCAACCATTCATACAGCCCATCCTTAGTTTTAAAAGCAGTTTTTCATTCGTCCCCTGGCCGGATTCTAATTTGGTGATACCCATTCTTAAGATCAATCTTGGAGAAGATTGTGGCACCTGACATCAGATCCAGCATATCATCAAGATGCGGAATAGGGAAATGATACTTGATGGTGATCTTGTTGATTGTGTGGCTATCCACACACATACGTCATGTGCCATCCTTCTTCAGCGCCAAAAGTGCGAGAACTACACACGGGCTCAAACTTTCTTTGATGAACCCCTTGTCAAGTAACTCTTCTACCTACCGTTGTAACTCCGCATGCTCAGTAGGGTTCATTCTGTAGTGGGGCAGGTTTGGCAAAGTTGCTCCTAGAACTAAGTCAATAGCATGTTGAATATCTCGCATGAGAGGAAACTCACATGGCAGATCTTTTGGGAGAATTTCAGAAAACTCTTCCAGGAGTGGTTTAATGTGCCCGGAGATCTGTACCTTGATCTTTGGCTCAGCCTCTCGAGCCACGAGTGCATAACAAGTAGAACCCTCATTCAAGCTCTTTTCAATTTGATCGTGGCTAATCAAATTCATTACCATCTTACCTTTGCCCTTATCACTCTTCTTTTCAGGAGTTAGAGCATCCATTTTTCCTTTGCCTTTGTCAATATTTTTTCTTGGGTTTGTGGTTTCGGTTGATTCGGCATTAGCTTCATCTTTTTACCATTATGGACGGATAAGCATTGGTTGGTATGTCCATATATGGTCACATCTAAGTCGAACAACCATGATCGTCCCAAAATAATATGACCAACATCCATAGAAAGTATGTCACACCATACATTATCTGTGTATGTGAACTGGATGAGAATTTGACATCTCTCCTGAACATCTATAGATGTAGTGTCGATCCATATGACCTTATAAGATGCTTCACCGATCTCATCCCCAAGGTAGTGATTAACTTCGACGCAATGACGATGATGCAACTGCCACTATCACCTTGCAGCTCTTGTTCTCAATTTTTGTGCAAGTTTGAAATATGAGTCCTTCTCCAGTCGTTGAGTGGCTCAGGCTGGGCTAAAGTGCACATAACTACTCCTAATTGGGCTCGGCCTACAGTAGGAGTTAGGTTCGTCACTTTCACAATTCTAATGCAGTCACTGAATTCATACTCTTCGACAGAGGCATCTAAGTCATTATCTTGTTGATGTACGGTCATTTCTACATCATCCTCTTCTTCTTCTATATCTTCAATGGAAACTTCCACGAAGATGGTTTTGGTTTGACTCGGGCACTGGCTGGCAAGGTGCCATACCCTTGACACCTATAGCATTGGGTCCGTGGGTTGACCTTTGCTGGTTCACTAACCGTTCTCTTCTCAGAGGTGATCGGCTTTGCACTAGAAGAACATATCGGTTTGACGCTAGAAGAACTGGAGGCAGGTTTACATAGAGCAGAAAAAAAATCGGCTAAGACTTGGCTTGCTAGTAGTGGCGGTCTTAGAATTCTCTCTAAAATCAGGTCAGTGAAAATAGGATTCTTTGTACTCATCTAAGTCGGTGACTAGATGATATGCCAACTCTAGAGTCGTGATACCTCGAGCGATGAGCTCTCAGCGGTAATCATCCCTAAGACCGGACCTAAACCTAGATATGATCTGTTCGGAGACTCTAACTCGATTGCTCCGCATCGATTCAAATATTCATCAAAGTTAGCAATGTAATTGGTGGCTGACTTGTTCCCCTGAATCAATCAATTCCACTTGTTCAGTAATTGCTGACTGAATGATAGTGGAACGTACTTCAACATAAACTTCTATTTCATGCCTTCTCAAGTCTCAATGGGTCTTCCCTTCTATACCTTATCATCCTCTCAAAATTTTCCCAATATTGTCCAGCTTGTCCCGTTAGTTTCATCACGACAAATCGAATTTTTCTAGACTCAGACATGTCATGCCAACGGAAATAGTAGTCCATAGCCAACTGCTAGTCTATATAAACATGAGGGTCCAAGCGCCCGTCGAAGGAAGGAGCATCGACTTTCAACGCTCTTGATATACTGGGCACCAACGTCAGCTGTATTGTAGGGTTGAGCTCACTCTCGCCTGGGTGACCTACTGACGTTTCGAGAATTTTCCTCCTCCATGGCTCTCCTACGATTGGTTTCTAGCCTATCAAGTGGGTTGCTATATTCCTACAATTGACATCAACCTGGACCCTAACTTCTTGCAGTTGTTGGTGCATCTTTTCTATCTTATCAATGATTGTGTTAAGTGTATCCTGAATGCTAGGGTCCATTAGTGCAGAAGTTTCTCTTACAAAAAAAGTTCTACCGCTCCTATTAGGCATGCAAGTTTCTAGCTGATCCTATATGCAAACTGTCCTAAAATGAGATGTATGATATACAGGAGTCAAAAATTAGATCAATGATATATAATACCAACTCTAAGCTAAATAGATTAATACGTGATTAAGAAAATGTAATGTAAACACAATGACAAAATACACGTGTTAACACGGCTAATTCCAAATAAAGTCAAGTAATCACAAATTCAAACTAATTTAGTTGCATAGTTAATATCAAGTCAGGTTACCACTCAAGATCAAAATCACACAACTCACTATTTAGTGGGCAACAGTCAATAGATTTACCTTACGACAGATTGGAATAATAACTATCTCAATTAAATGGCAGGAATAACTAAACAGAATTTTCAAAAATTACCTGAGGCGACCGAAGCTCAAACCTAAACTTGACTATTGTAGGTGCGTAGTACTGGTCGTCACGAATCCGCTGCCTCAAAAATGACTCAATTTGGACTTGAAACGAGCCCGAAATGGCCCTCGAGAGACAGTTGCTCTGCGACTCCTGTGCTGGTACTGAGTAAACTGGGCTGACTCAGATGTTTTAGTTGACTCAGACTGAGTCAGACTGATCTTGACCGAGTCAGACTGAGTTGGACTTAGCCAGGCTTAACAGCTCTGGTCAGGTCGGGTTCGTTTAGATGGATTTGACCCAACCTGAATCCAAACGCTCTAATTGGTTTAAAATTGGGGGGGGGGGGTTGAGAACCCGAACCTGCTTCCTTACTTCCCCTCTTCGGCAACTCCTAGGGCTTGGATCCCGACGACGGCAGCGCTGCGGCGTAGCGAAAGCGAGGAAGACGAGGAGCCGGCAACAACGAGATCGAGGTTGGCGGTAGACGAAGACGGAGGCGGATTGAGAAGTAGAGCGTCATCGGCTAGATCTGGGATTTGCCTTGGCGAAACTTCAACGACGACAAGGTGGTGAGAGTGACACTCCGTTGGATCCAATCAGAGCTCGATCTGTGGGCTCGGATGCTGAATCTTGAGTTGCGACGGAGCACGGTGAGGCTTGGAGACACTGTGGAGGCGCGGTAATGTTGAGGGAGGTCAGTGAGGTCGTTGTAGATGGATCTGTGTGGCGGAGTTTGGGTGGTGGAGCTCTGTAAGGGTGTTGGATCTTGAGTTTTGGGTGAGAGTGGCGGTGACGGCTCGTGGTTTAAGGGCTTGTCGCCGAGCTAGGGGAAACAGAAGGAGGATGTTGTTGGAGTTAGGCGGTGATGAAGATGGGAGGTGATGGAGAAAGGGATGGCGGTGCTATTATTTGAAGACGGTGGTGGTGGAGTTATTGATCGGAGATGGAATTGGGTGTTGATGAGGTGATGGGGGACGATCGCGACGAAGAAGATGTACAAGGATTTTTTTTTCTTTTTTTATTTTTGTGGAATGGACCTACATCTGAAATTTGTTGTATATCTAGGATTTAGGGGAGATGAAAATAGAGAAAAAAATATTGAAGGGGATTGGAGCCTAAGCTCTGATACCAAATTGATGTAATTCAGCCTGGATTGCATCACCTTCAAATCAAAACTAAGATTTTAAAAATTGAAATTGAGAACAAATAGAATTTCAGGTTTCTACCCCTTGCACAGGTTTCACACCCAAAACTCAAGAGCAAATAAACTCAGGAATTTAACGAGATATTTGGAAAAAGTTTTAATCATTAATGAATCTAATGAAATAGTTAAGAGGGCCTTTTATATGCTTTACAAGAAAGGGACTTTTAAGAAATAACCGATGTGGTACAAATGCCCACAGAAAAAAGAACACCTACTACATCAACTAAATGATATAAAACAAGTCTAAAATAAACTAGACTAAAGCCAAAGAATTGCATTACGCCGCTTCTTGGAATAGACTCGATCGAATCGTCCCCTATGCGGCGTGATGTCCTCATCACCCGTGAGGCATGTGGTTCATTGTATCTGCGCCTCCTGTATATAGGCATGTGGTTTATTGTATCTGAACGTGCATAGTTTCTTTATTCTTCTCTTCACGTGCCTATATATATATATATATATATATATATATATATATATATATATATATATATATATATATATATATATTGATGTAACCTTTAGTAAAATAATATACAAAAATTTTCTCTTCTCCAGATTATCAGAAAGAAAGAAATACTCTAAACACTCAAGAGTATGCAGAAATAGTAACTATTGTAGTGCTAAGGTTGACATGTGACAGCTACCAATATGAAAGTTTAATGGAACTTAATAAATCTGAGTTTGTGTCAAAAGTAAAACATTTAAGACAACAGTGTATACTTTTCCTTTTCATGAAAAAAAAAAAACTAAGCATCATTCTTCTGCAAAAAAAAATTGAGGTACATGAGGCTGTTTCTCTTGAGGCATGTTGAACATCTTGGAAGAAATGGGATCCGAATGGGGAGAAGAATTTGAAGAAGGTTTTAAACTATCAATCCAGAAGATACAAGACGGATGGAGAGGGATGGAAAATTAGAGAAACTGCTCCCTGAAGCCTCCAACAATCACAATTGCTTTTTAGCCAGCATATGAGCAATGTTGATATCCAACTCCAAATGGGGCACGATAGCACACTCATAATGACCACAACTCCTTCCAATTGGTATTCCATATCTGCAACTACCTTAATTTTTCTTTCACATGATTATCTATTTATTTGTTCATTTAAGAAATTCATAGAGAAGGTATGAGAATTAAGGCATACGTGACAAGGACACTTGACAACTATATTGAAACTGATTTCAAAGAAACATCAATACTCTCAGTAACTAAAAGCTGGTCAGCTCCTGGAAACGTAGCCACTAAGCTGCTTTTGTCCAAGTAACTAGCAAATAGCTGATTTATTGAAAGAAAAAATTCTAGTAAAGGAACATGCACCTTAATAGAGTTTAGGAATTTTTCGGCATCACAACCTGCTGGAAATCGCACAGCAAACTTCTGAATCTGCAAATATAATCAAAACCAAGTACATAATGAGAGAAGATCAAAGTGAGTATAATATTCATAAAAGAGTTGACATACAAAAAAGTTACTAAATATATAAGAGTATGAAAGGACATATTATACAGAGGTGAGATCAGAAAAGCACGTCTTGATGACTTTTTGTGTCTCCATGGGTTCTTAAGAACAGAAGGTAAAATACTTGTTTCCTTGATCAAGGACAGATCTGCCAAAGATCAGAAAATTATAGTTCAACAGATAACCATACAGATTGTTTCACTGTCCATAGAATCATCAAAGAAGCACAAACAAGCAAATTCTCAACAGCTAAAACTGAATCTTGCCCCGCTTCCTCGGATAAAGCATAAGGGACCACCTCCTCTGAGGGTCAAAAAACTTATCTTTATACAAAGAGAACAATAACTTGTGACTTTGGAAGATGGCACAATCGATTCCCCTGAGAAGAATAAATGAAGGCTACATGCATAAGGTCAAAGAAAAGAGTTTTATGTAATATTTACATTCATAGTCAAAGCATCTCTCTGACAGCTCTGTCACCAATTGTTGATACCACACCAATAATAGGATTATGATACCAACTGTTGTGCACGCTTAAGACCGTGATCGACGTTGCGAAACCGTGACAATATGTAATACTAAAAACTATTGTAGAACAAACTAGCAATATCAATACAAAAGAGTTGAAAAGAACTCGAGGATTTAACGTGATTCGGTCCAAATTTGACCTACGTCCACAGGAAGAGAACTTGAAAGAGTTTTATTAATAAACTTGGTATAATAGACCTAATCTTCCCCGTGATTCCCATAAGAGTATTCACCTTCCCCTTGAATCTCCCAAGATTACAAGAAGATACCTTCTCTCTATACACCGTCACCAACTCCTCTCTTTACATTGGCTACTTTTCTTTGTGTTATTAAAGACTAGGTTACAATATTTATTTACAGAGTTCTACAATACAAACCCTATTAGGATTATAAGATGATCATGATCATTGGATGCTTGAAGAACTTGATCAATCCTTGTAGAAGTTGATTTTCTTGATCTACAAGAATTTTAGACCCTTTAAACTTTAGAAACAAATCTTCATTGAATAGGAACCAATTTTTATTCGAATTTCTCTAGAAAAGAATATGAACACGCCCAAAAAAAAAACTGAAACCTGTTTGGACTACTGGCTGTCGACAGGCCAAATAGAGTTGTCGACAGACATGCCTCTGTGCCTGTTGAAAATCTGAACTTTAACTCACCTCTGTTTATTGCTGTCGACAGGCCTTGTTGACAACCCTTTGTGTGCAGTCGACATGCCTGTCGACTGCCACACAAATTTCTTGATCTGTTTTTTTTTTTCAAGTCTCTCTTTTACTCCAATTTTAATCGGATCTTATTTGACTATCATCTACTCTTGAAAACAATGCAATATCCCAACAATCTCCACCTTAACTTGCTTTTCAAGCCTTTAGCAAAATACCTTGAAATTTTTAAAATTGTACCTTGATTCTTTCCTTAATTGTAACCGCACCGTGAAGCCTTTATTCTTGCCCTCTCCCTAGGTTTTTGGCTGATTCACTGCTATGCTTTGGGCCATCTCGAGCTTTGCCCGAATGCACATTTTCTTTTTCCTGCAACACTTTGACTCAGTTCACGTTCCATCGCAATCTTCCTTGAAGCTGCACCTCGTGATGAACTCTCCTTCAAACTTGTCATTGAAACTCTACTTTTAACTGAGTTTCCTTCCTTCAGTGTATATACATCTCCACATTTCTCTCGGATTACCTTGTCTCCTTGGTTAACCGTGACGACTTCTTGTTGCATTTAGATCCGACATCCTTAATCGTTAAGCACCCCTAGGGATATTAGATTGTACCATGCAGTGTTTTAACAAACGTGCATCGTAGCACGTTTTGAAGCGAAGCGGTTGTATACCGCTATGCAGCGGGGCCAAAAACCGCTGGAAATACACAACATACGCATTCATATACGAAGCATACGCTGCTATGCGCGTTATGACAACGCGGTTGGCGTACGTTTCGTGTATTTAATTTTTTTTAAAAACAAAAAAAATCGTGCATTAGTAGTGTCGAGAGGGAGAGAGAAATAAAGAGAAATCAAAAAAATAACAGCAAAAAAACACTAACCTCAGGCTGCTAGGGCTTCAGCGAGTCAGGCGACGTCAGATCGGAGTCCGGCGAGGCAAATCGGGCTGTTAGGGCTCCAGCGAGGTCGGATCTTGCTACTAGGATGTCGGCGAGGTCAGATCGGGCTTCTAGTGCTTCGGCGCGTCAGATCGAGCTGCTAGGGCTCCGGCGACGTCAGACCGAGCTGCTAGGGCTCCGGCGAGGTCGGATCTTGCTACTAAGACGCCGACGAGGTCGGATCGAGCTGCTAGGGCTTCGACGAGGTCAGATCAGGCTTCTAAGGCTTTGACGAGGTCGGATCGGTCTTCTAAGGCTTCGACGAGGTCGGAACGAGCTGCTAGGGCTCCGGCAAGGTCAAATCAACTGCTAGGGCTCCAACGAGGTCAGATATGGCTGCTAGGGCTCCGGCGAGGTCGGATTGAACTCTTAGGGCTTCGGTGAGCCTTCGATCTCTCTGTGTCTCCTCCGATCTCTCTCTCTGTCTGCTTCTGTGTCTATGCCTTCTCCTCCGATCTCTCTCTGTCTCTGTGTCTCCACCTTCTCCTCCGACCTCTCTGCCTTCTCCTCCGATCTATCTCTGTCTCCGCCTTCTCTTCTGATCTCTATCTCCTCTCTCTCCGTCTCCGACAGATCTCTCTCTCTCTCTCTCTCTCTCTGTGTGTGTGTGTGTGTGTGTGTCAATTTATAGGGGAGACTGGGTCACTGGGGGACTGGGAGTATTAGTGGGTGAGATTAACTTTGGTGAACAATGCATAGAGAGATCTTTAGTGAACAGTGTTTTGAATAGTGAACAATTTAATTTTCCTATTGCTTTTTTCACTGTTTTATATAGTTTATAATTTATAGCTGAATAATAATTTGATAATTTATAATTAAACACTGATTTATTATTTTTTCACTATTTTAGATAGTCGAAGTATAGAAGCATGGCTGAGAAAATCAAAAGCTATTGATTTCACTAGTGAGTGAAAATACACCAAGGATGGAAAACGAGCTCAATATTTCTAATGCAAGTTTTGTGATCAGCATATCACTGCTGGAATTACAAGGCTGAAGCATCACTTGGCCGGTACTCATAAAAGGAGTCAAGCCATGTGATAAATGCGGACCTGACGTGAAGATGTGTTTGGAGGCACTATAGAAAATGGATAAACAGAAAGTGGCTAAAGTGGAGTTAATTCATAGTATCGGGCGGATAGATGAAACTTCTGAAGAAGTTGTTAGTCTAGAAATTGATGGGAATAGTGTGGCTTCTAGAACTGCTGGTCCATTGGATAAGTTTGTAGCTCCTCAACCTCGGTAAATGATAATTGAGAACAGATACAAGAAGGAACAAAGGGAGTTTGTCGTAGCAAAGATTGGTAAAGAAGGCCCAAAGCCCTGTTTTCAGCCGGCTGGGTTTGCCTGGGCCAGCCAGGCAGCCAGGCCCAGTGTGGGTCTGGCCCGGCGCTGCACAGAACGCCTGGTCTGTGCAGCGGCTGTTTTCATTTTTTTTCCTTTTTTTAAATTTGAAATTCCTAATTGTAAAAATCTCAGAAAAATATTTTTAAAAAAATTATGGGTTGGTATATCTTCACATGTATTTTAGTTGGATTTTAGATTGAATTTTTGATGTATAAAATTATTCATGGAGATCATAGTATGAACATGATTTTAATAAATTGCCAAATAAATTGTGAGAAGATAAATTACTTACTTGGTTTTGACCTCCCCTAGCATCTTCCTCAATCTTTCAAGATCCTTTTGTTCATGCTTCGCTTGAGGAGAAAAGAAAGAAGGAGGTGAGGAAGTTGGGTTTAGGGTTTTCTCTTCCTCAATCTTTCAAGATCCTTTTGTTCATGCTTCGCTTGAGAAAAGAAAGGAGGTGAGGGCTTCGCTTGAGGAGAAAAGAAAGAAGGAGGTGAGTGAGTTAGGTATAGGGTTTTCTCTTGAGCTAGAAGAGAGAGAAAGAGTTTGAGTCTTTATATAGGTTATTAGATATTTTAAAAACTTGAACTCCAGTTAGGTTTAAACTTAATTTAGTAGTTAGGATTAGGATTTATTAAGGTCATGATTTTGAAAATAGGATTTGGATTAGGATTAAGATTAGGTTTTGGGTTAATGGGTAAGGATCTCAATGGTAATGGGTTATAGATTATTGGGCTTTAGTTAAAAGAAATAAGTAATATGAAGAATAAGAAAATAGAGAGTGGGCTCGCGGGCTTAGTTTTTGGGCTTAAAGAAAAATAGAAAAAGATGAAAATAAAGAAGTGGACTTGGCTCATGTGGGCTTAGCATAAAAAGAAAAAGAAAACAAAAGGAAAAGGAGAATGGGCTTAGCTTTTGGGCTTAGAATGAAAATAATAATACTACCCCTTAATAATAATTTAAAATAACTAAATATAAGCAATAAGAGTCTACAAGTCATAAACAATAATAATACTAATAATGATACTAAATCAAGTTAATTAATAATAATAAGATAATTTTTTAAAATAATTATATGGTATTATTAAATAGGGGATATTACAGGGGAGGTGGAGCTTGACTCCGGCGGCACCACGGGGAGGAGAAAGACGAGAGGAGAAGCTCGTCGAGGAGGTGGTGCGCGCCGGCTCCGGGCTAGGCTGCTGTTGCGCGAGGGTGGCACGACCATAAGGAGGGAGAGGGGCGTGCTTCGGGCTGTGGAAGGCGTGGAGAAACCGAAGAGGTGGATGTGAAGAAGGTCGTAAGGGAGGGGGAGGAGTCTCGGCTGCTGGGGCCCGGCCAAGGAAGCTGTGCGCGGGCCTGGGTGCAAGAGAGGGCCTCGACAATGGGGTTGGACTTCGTCGATGGCAGCAAAAGGGTTCCGGCCAAGTGGGAAAGGGTGTAGATCTGGACATTAAGGGTGGAGCTGTTAGTGCATGGGGCTTGGTGGGCTTTGGCAAAGGTGGTGGGGCGCAGTCCGCGGAGGCTGTGAAGATGGTCGGAGCACAGCGGAGTGTTCGCAGAGCTCACAGGGTGGTGTGCTTGGCTCCGGCTGAGGAGGAAAGGGGGTGTGGAGGCGTGAATGCGACTGGGTAGTGGAGTGTGTGGATGGGGGTGTGTGGGCTGCTGCTCGCGACTGCGGGGATTGACATAGGTGGGGGTATGTGCTCTAGCCTATGTAGCAGCCAGGAAGAATGGCGTTGGGGTGCATGCCGCATAGGGATCGAAGCGTAATGGCACGCCGGGCTCGATGTGTGCTATGGTGGGTACGTCGGGCTGCCGGTGAACTCCGACGAGAGGCAAGAGGAAGAGCTTGGCCCAATAGGGGATGTTGCGTGGTGGAGACGGAGCTCGCCGGCAGGGTTGCGCCGGTGAAGACAAGGGCTGAGGAGGCGGCTGTCATGGTGGGATGGAAGGAGGGTGCGCAGGCTGGGGGTAGTGGTGTGTTGCCGAGTGGAGGTGGAGTGTGCCGCCAACAAGGGGTGTGCGACCGAGAGAGCTGCTGTTGGGGGTACGACAAATGAGAGGGCGCTGATGCATGGCTTTGTGCAAGGGAGGAGAAAGAGATACAGTGAGTGAGAGAGATGGGAAGAGAGAGACGTGAGCGAGAGGGGAGAGAGATCAGGTGAGAGTACGAAAGCGGTTGAAAGTGAGAGAGAGAGAGGAGAACGAGAGAGAGAGGGAAGGAGAAAGAGAGTGCGCGAGTGGGGGAAAGCGAGAGAGACGTGGGAGACGTGAGCGAGAGGAAAGGGAAGCAGATCGGTGAAATTGTGGGGGGAAAGGTGAATATAAGATGTTTAAATAAAATGCACATGCTTCCAAGTTCACACGCCAAAGTGGCCAATTGGTTTAGACTTGCTATTTGGAGGATTAGGTCTCGGGTTCGAAACCTTGGTCATAACAATCAAAGTGGTTTGTTTTATTTAATTTTTTGAAAAATAAATGGTGAAAGGGAAAGAAGGTTAAATATATATGGCTATTTTTCCATACTAAAAGCCATCAAGGCATCATGGTTGGTGCATTCTTTTCATTGCTGGGATCACAGGTTCAAATACAATAAAAGGGGGTTTTCCTATTTTATTTTTATTTTTATTTAAATTTCATTCTTTTTCTTTAGAATAAATATTTAAGCATTATTTTATTGAATTAAACTCTATTAATTCAGAAAAATACTCAAAAATTCACAAAAATAGAAAATGTCATCCTGAACCTTGTTGTGAAGTCGGATCCCTAAAATTCCTCCTTGATTTTAATTAAAAAATTCCGGAGTCAGTCTGTGACACCGATTGCTCCCGAATTTTAGATTCTTCTACAATAATTCCCAAAAATTTCAGAAAATCTAGAAAATTCAAAATATTGGGAAAATAATATCTTAAGCTAAATAGCCTCAATCCAACTACCAGGATGGTTAAATCAGGTATCGGATAATAGTATTGACATACGTATGTCGAGGGTTACAATCCTACCCACCTTATAAAAATTTCGTCCTCGAAATTTCAATAAGGTAGGGAAAGATAATGAGAATCAGAATCAAACGAGAAAAATAAAGCTTCCACATAACTTCTCACTGCATCATGAATCCACCACGCTTCCGTTGCGCGCTCTGATCTCTGCTACCGGCTTCAACATGGAACAACCGATTTCAAGAGAAAAAATCGGTGAAAGAGTTGATATGAATATGAGAATCAAGGAGAGAATCCAAACTATTCTGAAAGAAGAGTTGGAACCAGGAATATCAAAGATTTAAGAGATGGATTCCAAAAAGGAGGACGATCAATTCCAATTGGACTGAATATCATAATATGAATACTATATGTATATTGCAGTGTAACTACATCTTGTTTTCAAGTTACTGGTATGAACTAGGTCTTCTTGCTAATATCAAAAGTCAAAAGTCAACATCGCAAGTCGAAAACTAGGCTCTGGTACCAAAGAAACCCTGTCACGCCCCGCTTCCCAAAATACACGGAAACGAAGTCGCGACGAAGGTCGGCGATGTATATACGCGAAGAAAATACCCCACGTATACACGCTAAGCCTAAAGTAACCTGAACAAGTTATATAATCACCGTGAAGAATCAACAACACTGCAGTAATACATATAAAGTCTACACATGATCTCAGATGAAATAAGAAAAGGAATAGTAGTTAGGTCTGATATACATGAATCTAAGAATAATTGCTGGA
The DNA here is from genome assembly GCA_038442645.1 of Agave tequilana. Lineage (NCBI taxonomy): Eukaryota > Viridiplantae > Streptophyta > Magnoliopsida > Asparagales > Asparagaceae > Agave > Agave tequilana. The sequence continues at coordinate 33,390 of JAVJIF010005093.1, forward strand.
ATAAGAAGGTAGGAATACCAGAAAACGAATAGAGAGAACTCAGGGATCCTCGCAACATGTACGGTCCCATCGAAACCTGATCAAATAAAATATTCATATCTGGATGTACAAATCCAGAGAGTCAGAACTCATAGTAAATGTGTAAGAATAAAAGGGAAAGTGCACGTGCATACAAATGTGAGCAGACTATGAAACATATATACTGGAATCAAACAGAAATAACATATAAAACATGAATAGAAAGTAATAAAGCCAATCAGTACAAAATTAGATGTCCAATCAGGTGTCAGGGGTATAGTCTGATGTCTATCACAGTCTATAAATCTAATGGATAAAGTCAGTCAGTGCTATCGTCAGATATACTTTAGGTCATTGGTTAATCAGATGTCTACAATCAGTCATATATATCAAGTTTAGTTTACAATGTCAATGTAAGATTTCGGTTATTAATTATGTCAGCGAACACCAATTGCCCCATGAATAGACACATCCCATACTACGTCTACCACACGTGTCAATCAGGATCCTAAGTTATTAAAACTGATTGGTTGGTGACATTGTCCATGCTTTAATTGGGTCTCGTACATACCTGGGACCACGGCCCCAGATGCCTGGCGTTGAACCAGGCCCGTACCGCTAGGTGCGCAGTAACAGTAACAGTAACAGTAGTAATATCAGATGGATGCTAGTCATCCCCAAGAACCCTACAGTGGAACCCTCATTTCGGCTGCGCAACCTGTATCCTAAGTCCACCCAAAATACAGATGTCTTCTCCCTCAATTTCCCCAATTCCAGTGTAAGTTGTCTTTTATATTATTATTTAATTTAGTTAAATCAATTAATATCCATGTTACCTAGAATACTAGGATGATTTGAAAACAGTAACAGTAACAATATAGTAACAGTAATCGTATACACGGTGAACAGTATAAGAATGGTGAACAGTAGCCGTGTATACAATGAATAGAGCTGTACCGAGCGTTACGGTCTAACGATGTTTTCCCCGTAACTTTCAGTAAAATAAATGATTACAAAAACAGGTCTAGACACTGATCCCATACAATACAATCCCATCTGCAAATCTCATTCAATGGTGAATCCAAAGTCAACATTTGTTACAGTAACCACCTCAAGAAATCAATAATCAGTTACCCCGATCATGTCGAGCCACCCCAATCCTTTATATTATCAGCATATCTATCCTTAGTCAACAATATATCAGAGTCCCAACAAAAATAATCAGCCACCTCTAATCAATTCTTCATTAAACAATTCGATCAATATACTCGCACTTCAGTCGAGTTCAATCACAGATCCCTATACCAAGGTAATCATCAACTATAATAAATATGAAGTCCACGAACTCAGACAAATCTAATATACACCTATCACCCAACCTCGGATAATTAAAATAGACCAGTATTCAGGGTTCACTCCATTCTATCAGTCCAACTCTGCTAATCAATTCACCCAAGTATTCACACCTATAACTATAATCATGGACCAATCAAAATTCAGTATCCAAATCCAATCACCGTCTAAGCTATATCATAGATAATCCCAGATCTGAAATAGTAAAATGGGTTCACATGAAATCCACCATGACGAAATCCATCTATAATTTCAATTAACTGATAAACCTCTCATTTTATTAATATAGCCAAATCCTCCGAATCCAATCATCATCTGATTTATCACCAAATAATAGAATATTAAGTCCGGTAATTATTACACACAAAACTTACCATTATCCTCATATACAAACTATACCAATCTCAAGATCAGATCAAGTCCAAGTGTCAAGTATATCACACATATTTCTGAATCCCAAATTAGTAAATGAATAAACAAGAAATGATGCTTTAATGTCTCAGTATACAAAAATGGAGTTCATATATATTTTAACATCAAGATCATATCTGACCAATCATCTAAAATATATCTAAGTCATCTCATATCCTATAATAGTCCAAGTCCAATAATCCATTCCATGACCGAAATATTCACTTTCCAACTTATTCAATACCCCAGATTAAAATAGTCCATCATCAGAACCGAACTCTAAATCATAACACCACGATCATTCTAAATACTAGAAATTAACATATTTAAATATTTGATAGAATAACTATCAACAACATGAACTGTATTCACATGGAATAACACCAACACATGAAATGACAAAATAATCGCACAAACAAATAAACAATACACTCGCTGGCATAAATAAATAAATAAAAGAGCAACAAACAAACTCACATGAAATGACACGGTTTTGGATCCGAATCGCCTCTGGTCTTCACGGCACGAACCGGTACGAATCTCCAGATCATCCCATAGATCTGTCTTCAAATCGCCATTGAATCGGGTCCATAACAGGCACAATTCTGAATCTCCTGTAATGAGTCCAGATCTCAACAAATGGGTCTGAAACGCTGCAACACGCATCTCACACCCATACACACCTGTACACAGACACACCACATACATACACTTACTCATGCATACACCCAAGCATACGTACATACATATACGTACTCATACATACACTCATATATATATATCATATATATATACTTATATATACACTCATATACAAACACACCAATACATACACATACACAAACACTCACACACCCACATCAAAACACATGCATGCAAATGTACACATATTTACACACTCACCCCTATACATAATAATTCATGCATATACAATAACATACATATATATTAACACACATATCCACATACATACATAACTACACATGAAATAACACACCACAAATAAATGTACAGAGAAAGAAAAAGAGGCAAGGAACCTCACGCAGCATTGGCACGGCGGAGCTCGGGCGGAGCTCTGACGGAGGATGGGGAAGCTGTCAGAGATCTCACGAGGAAGAAGACGGCTCTAGGGAGGTGGTGCTCGACTCCGGCGGCACCACGGGGTGGAGAACAATGAGAGGAGGAACTCGTCGAGGTGGTGCGCGCCCGCGCCGGCTCTGGGCTGCTGTTGCGTGAGGGTGGCACGGCCATAAGAAGGGAGAGGCGTGCTCCGAGTTGTGGAGGGCGTGGAGAAACCGAGGTGGATGTGGAGAAGGTCGTAAGGGAGGGGGAGGAGTCTTGGCTGCCGGGGGCCCCGCCAAGGAAGCTGTGCGCAGGCCTGGGTGCAAGAGGAGGCCTCAGTAATGGGGGTTGGACTTCGTCGACGGCAGCAAAAGGGTTCCGACCAAGTGGGAAAGGGTGTAGATCTGGACATTGGGTTGAGCTATTGGCGCACGAGGCCGGGTGGGCTCTGGCAAAGGTGGTGGGGCGTAGTCCGCGGAGGCCGTGAAGATGGACAGAGCCCAGCATAGTGTTCGCGGAGCTCCGCGGTGGTGTGCTTGGCTCCGGCTGAGGAGGAAGGGGTGTGGAGGTGTGGATGCGGCTAGGTAGTGGGGTGTGAGGTTGGGGATGCGTGGGCTGCTGCTCGCGGCTGCAGGGATTGACATAGGTGGGGGATGCCATGGGTGCTCCGGTCTGTGTAGCAGCCAGGGAGAATGGCACTGGGGTGCATGCCACATGGGGACTGAAGCGTGATGGCGTGCCGAGCTCGATGTGTGCTATGATGGGGATGTCGGGCTGCCGACGAACTCTGACGAGAGGCAAGAGGAAGATCTTGGCTCGGGAGGTGATGCATCGTGGTGGAGACGGAGCTCGCCGGCGAGGTTGCGCGCGGTGGAGATAAGGGCTGAGGAGGCAGATGCCATGAAGGGATGGAAGGAGGAAGGATGCGCTGGCTGGGGGTGGTGTGTTGCCGAGTGGGGGTGGCGGAGTGCGCCGCCAACAAGGGGTGCGCGGCCAAGAAGAGCTGCTGTTGGGGTTACGGCCAAGGAGAGGGCGCTGATGCGTGTCTTTGTGCAAGGGAGGAGAAAGAGATATAGTTTGAGAGAGAGAGAGTTGGGAAGAGAGAAAGACACGAGCAAGAGGAGAGAGAGAGAGCAGGTGAGAGTGCGAGAACAGTTGAGAGAGAGAGGAGAGAACTAGAGAGAGCGCGAGAGAGTGTGTGCGCGCGAGTGGGGGAAAGGGAGGGAGACGTGGGAGACGTGAGCGAGAGGGAAGGAAAGCAGTTGGGTGAAATTGTGGGGAAAACAGGTGAATATAAGATGTTTAAATAAAATGTGCGTGCTTCCAAGTTCACACGCCAAAGTGGCCAATTGGTTTAGACTTGCTATTTGGAGGATTGGGTCTCGGGTTCGAAACGTTGGACATAACAATCAAAGTGGTTGGTTTTATTTAATTTTTTTGGAAGAATAAATGGTGAAGGGGAAAGAAGGATAAATATATATGGCTACTTTTCCATACTAAAAGCCATTAAGGCATCATGGTTGGTGCATTCTTTTCATTGTTGGGGTCACAGGTTCGAATACAATAAAAGGGGTATTTCCTTTTTTATTTTTTTTATTTTTATTTAAATTTCATTCTTTTCTTTTGAATAAATATTTAAGCATTATTTTATTGTATTAAACTCTATTAATTCAGAAAATACTCAAAAATTCACAAAAATAGAAAATGTCATCTTGAACCTTGTTGTAAAGTCGGATCCCTAAAATTCATCCCTGATTTTAATTTAAAAATCTCAGAGTCGGTCCGTGACACCGATCGATCCCGAATTTGAGATTCTTCTACAATAATTTTCAAAAATTTCAGAAAATCTAAAAAAGTCAAAATATTGAGAAAAATAATATCTTGAGCTGAAATAACCTCAATCCAACTATCAGGATGGTTAAATCAGGTATCGGATATCAGTATTGACATACGTATGTCGGGTACCGAGGGTTACACCCGACTTGGTTGATTTTTATTAATTAATGCAAGTGCAAGACAGTGTGACTCGATGAAACATGATCTCAAGTCGGCATCAAGGATGTCAATATCAGATAGTGAATAAAGTGTACATCATGATCACGGGATAGTATTAATGGTGACAATATCAAGAGATAATCACAAAGAAGTGCAAGTGCTGACAATGTCTTCAAATACGTAATCTAGTAGTCATAATAAACTGGTCAAGATCACAAGCATTATAATCCAATAAAATATCCTCAATAATTTATCACAAGATATTTTGATCGATTTTCTCAATTAATTTCCAGTAATATCATGATCACATCATCATTCGATATGTTAGTCTCGAATATTCTTAAAATATATTAATTGATTTCTTCAATATTAAATCCTCGATAATCCTCCAAAAATCCCAAATAATCATGATTACCATAAGATTTGATTTACTATTATCCATTTTTCCTCGAATAATCCAGATCATAAATCTTAGTCCCGATCAGTACAAATTTCTCTGTCAATAAGTTAGTGTATCACATACAAGCAATGATGTCAATTTAGTTTGGATGCATGCATGAACAGTAAAGGGATGCAAAAGTGATATGCAAGACGGTGTAACATGATCACGAGATGAAATCGGTGATAATATCGATATTACAATAAATGACAACATAAACAGAGAAAGAAGAGTATAATGTGATCACGAGATAATACCGATAACCATGAGTATGATATCGAGATATGCCGATCAAGGAAATATCATAATCAATAGGTAAGTCAAAGAGGAGGAAAACGCGTACACTTGCCTCTTTTCGCGGGTCTGACTGATCCTTAATAGAAACTAGCACTGAGTCAGATTTGGTAATCGTAGGAGCGTTGCTTTCGCTTTCACATACACGACTCTAAGATCACGCAAATCAGACATCGGATGGCCAAGATATCGTCCGATACACGACAGGGGTCTATTTCGTAATATCAAAAAATATATAAGGGGTTATATGTAATTTTTAAAGGTCTGTGAAGTAATAATTTATTAATTTAGGGGCATTAGGGTAATTTTACCTTTCTTATGTTGTGGAGCAGGTCAGGTTCACACAGATCAAACCCAATAAACCAAACCCATTTAACTTAAGAAGGTGGGTTATTGGGTCGCGGGTTGCAGGTGCACTAAAAGTAGGTTTGCTCCAACTTGGGTTTTAACCCAACAATAATGACAACCACAGCGACGACGGCGGCGGCTGTTGCCGTTGATGCACGCGGCGTTGAGCGGGACCAAGGTCAGCCGGTCAGGGGTGGCCTAGGGGCAGCCTAGACGGCGACGGGGAAGCTCAACAGGGCAACACAGCGAGGAGAGAGTGAGAGAGAGAGGTGGGTGAGAGAGGAAGAGCGGGAGCGAGAGGAGGCAGAGGGGGAGGCGCGGCAGGGCGCGCTGCCTGGGCTGGGCACGGTGGTGGTGGTGAAGAGAGGAGAGAGGGGAAGGTGGTGAAGAATGGGAGAGGTGGGGATTTAAATAGAGGAGAGAAGGGAGAGTTCTAAAGAGAGGGGGCCTAGGCCGGCCTAGCAGGGCGAGCACGGGGCTCGCGGGGTGCGGTGGGCAGCAACGACGCGGGTAGCTCATGGGTGAGCAGCGACAGCGTGGAGGTCATGTGGTGGGGGTAGAGAAGAAAAAGAAAGAAAAGAGAAGAGAAAGAGAGGAGAGAGAAGGAGAAGTCTAGAGAGAGGGTGGCCTAGGGGTTGACCTTGGAGGCCTGCACTGAGCTCGGGGCACTAGGACGGTGGGCGGCGCGCGATGTGGGCGGCGCGTACGGAGGTGCAAAGAGGAGCTGCTGGATTTGCATGAGGAGGACGAGACACAGGATTAAAAGAGTTAAGTATAATATGTTAAGTTATATAACAAAGGCCAAAGAATCCAGGTGGTTGGAGCGCTCATAGCTCAAGTGAGGGATCTGGGGTTTGAATCCTGAGTTTAGCGCATTAGAGATTTATTTGTTTTTATTTTATTATTATAAAGTGAACTTAAAGGGTTTAAATATATGGTTGGCAAAGTGGCATTTTGGTTAAGGCATTTGTTTTCCATTTAGGATTCCTGGGTCCCAGTCTTTATCCTCAAATGGGGATTTTACTTTTATTTTCATTTTCATTTTCTGTTTTCTTTTTTTAACTTATTTAATTATTAATTTATATAATTAAATTCTTAAGAATTCAAAAAAATTCTTAGAAATAGAAAATATTATCCCCAACATCATCGTGAAGTTAGATTCCCGAAATTCACAGACGATTGATAATTAAAAATCCTAGAGTCAGTCTACGACACCTGTCGATTCCGAATTGAGATTTTTCACCAAAAATTTCAAAAATTCAAAAAAAATCCAAAATAAAGAGAAATGATGTTCTAGGTTGGAATGAGTTTTGTCTGGCCACCCGGATGACCAAATCGGGTATTTACACTATATCGAGTACTAATATTGATACACATGCATTGGGATCGGGGGTTACAATCCTACCCACCTAATGAAAAGAATTTCGTCCTCGAAATTCAACAAGGATAAAGGATGGCGTCGGTACATGAATCAAGGTTATATCTGTGAAGGTCAGAGTTATCCCAAATCTGCAGTCATATCAACACGCTATATACTACTACCAAGTCAAACATGAGTCATAATCTATTTATGTCCCTCTGCCAAGAGTATTACCAAAAGTCTGTGGATCAAATTGATTCCTCAGAGCTCGTAATCATTCTCTTTTAACTTTTCTCTTAATCTTTCAATCCACTTCGGTCATGTTCATCTGATAAGATCACTTTCATAATTTATAGGTCAAATCCCTATGGCTTATCTGCAATTGTACTCCACTGACTTGTTTCACAATCACATCACATTTACTTATCATCGTTGTAACACACTTTTAGATTTCTCTCGAGATCACCATTCATTATCAAAATCATCAAGATCCCAAAAGATCAAACATCAAATAATTCAATGCCCTCAAAGTATGTTCCTACTCATCCACAGTATCACAGTAAGACAATTCTCAGATTTACATAATCACTATAAGAAGATCATCAGTCAAGACAGTGATCACCAGTGGAAATCTCCAAGTTTAGTTATCAACAATTAGTAATTATGAGTCCTCAAAAAATCTCGATATATCTCCCAAATTGATCCCTATAATCTTGCTTTTTATACTTCTACTCCGGATCTTCAAAGTTTTATGTTTTCAACTTCACTAAACTTCCTAGAGTCCAGATATACCAATCTCCGTCTCATCTATGATACCTCAATCTTTCGATCCACTTCAGTCATGTTCATCTGAAAAGATCACTTTCACAATTTGTAGGTCAAATCCCTATGGCTTATCTGCAATTGTACTCCACTGACTTGTTTCACAAATCACATCACATGTACTTATCGTTGTAACATCGCGTTTAGATTTCTCTCTGAGATCACCATTCATTATCAAAAACATCAAGATCCCAAAGATCAAACATCAAATAATTCAAAGCCCACGAGAGTATGTTCCTACTCATCCACAGTATCACAGTAAGACAATTCTTAGATTTACATAATCACTATAAGAAAATCATCAGTCAAGATAGTGATCACCAGTGGAAATCTCCAAGTTCACTTATCAACGATTAGTAATTATGAGTCCTCAAAAAATCTCGATATATCTCCCAAATTGATCTCTATAATCTTGCTTTTTATATTTCTACTCCGGATCTTCAAAGTTTATGTTTTTAACTTCACTGATCTTTTTAGAGTCCAGATATACCCATCTCCGTCTCATATATGATTCCTCAATAGAACAATAATAACAATTTGATCACTAATCATTCGATTCAATTACAGGAAAAACCAAATGTCCTAAGTGCTATGGGTCAATCAACCATTATTTAGAGTTAGTGGAATCAAGGATATCATCAAGAATTCACCTCAAGTATACCCAAGTCTTGTTAATCTTCTATAGTCCAATAATTTAATATCACAAGAAATTTGATTCTCACGTTCTCCCAGTCTGGCCTATTGATTCCTCAATGAGAATATCATAGGTTTCTCCAAATTATCAATGTACTCTGATTGTCATGTTCTTGTTCTAAGAGTCGTAAAAACCTCAAATTATAATGGACATCCCTTACTTAGATATGAAAACTCCAAGATTTTTGTCCTCAAAATCAGATCTAAGCAACTTGATCTAAGATAATGTTATATTCCGTCCAAAGTAGTGATTCCATCTACTGAAACTGTTGTGATCCGAGTATCATCCCAAGAACCATATCTCTAATTCAAATCATTACTATTATATTCGAAATATAGATGTAACTGATCACTATGTAATCCAAATATGATTTTTATCCCTACTCTGCCATCTTACTATGATTCTTAAGCAGACATACATCTTCAAATTCAGATCCAAAATTCCTCAAAAATTTAATTCTAAGATAATTTCACAATGATCTTCTCAATTATTATTCTCCGTCCAAACAATCAGGTCAAATCCTCAACAATCTATCATCAATCTAATCCCGAGTAATAATGGTCTAACCAGGTAAGATCAGGTGGGGGCAGAGTAGGTATGATGACTATATAAAGACACGGAAGGATGGAATAATCACATTAGGATGATGGTTCAAGCATTTTCGGGATCGATCATACGAGTACAAAGTCAAAAGAGGATGTTAAGGGATTGTTTACTCAGATAATTTCGTGGATGATCATCATATATGTGGGCTTAATTGTATGTAGACATATAACATGGTTAAACCTGGCTCTGACACAAACAAAACCATGTCACGACCCGCTTCCCAAATAGTGTACGGGTACGTGACAATGGCGAGCAGATATTCACGAAGAGTGAATCTCTTCCATGAATACCCTAAACTGTAGATTACGAGCAGAATAGCACACATATATGCATATACAATCAAGTACAGGGATAAGAGCACATATATGAAATACTGAATCATAAACAATATCATCCATCGTATCTGAATAAGACAAGTCAAATAAGAAAAACTAGCTCACCGAAGTAACAACTGAACCATATTGTATTCTATGATCAACTCACTATACCGGCTTTCTGACCTAGATACTAAAAATATATATAGGTCCGTCAGAACCGGACTAGCAAGTGTACACAGAAACAAAAGTAGGAACATGAAAACATAATAAGGCACAAATAGGATCTCAGAATAAAAGATCAATATATCAACAGTATCAAGTACTATAACGAAAATAGATGGAATAATAGATCATGTTCAGTATGTTCTTGCAGTATGTATTGAATGAATATAATGAAACATGAGATGTCCTGGACGGGTAACTGTCATATATCTTAATCACAAGATCACAGAATCACATAATCACAATTTTAATCACATGAGAAGTCCAGGAAAATCATGTGATCAAGATAATGCATGTCACATGAGTCTCGGTGTCAGTATCACGAAAACACATGTCAGGTACAAAATCATGAGTAGGAACAGTACGAGACAACTAGATTACTGAAGAAAATGCAGGATATGATGCAAGTGCATATGTCTAGCATTTTATTAACTCTATACTAACGCAACCATCTTGTGCCCCATCCCACAGGACAACTGCATATTGATCAAGTGATGTGTTTGTAGATCCTGATAGCAGGAAGATACAATTCACTGTACTTAGATATCATGTAACATGTAATAATAAGTGCGCGCATAAATCACGAGAGCACAAGAACACAAGATTACGTGTGGCATCCAAACCCATGTGGGGTCGCCCTTCCAAGCATACCTCCCTGATCCTCTGCTACCAGTCTCCCCCAGTAACCCCGGCTTGGTTGATTTTTATTAATTAATGCAAGTGCAAGACAGTGTGACTCGGTGAAACATGATCGCAAGTCAGTACCGAGAATGTCAGTGTCAGATAGCGAATAGTGTACATCATGATCACAGGATAGTATTGATGGTGACAATATCAAGAGATAATCACAAAGTAGTGCAAGTGGTGTCAAGATCACAAGCATTATAATCTAATAAAATATCCTCAATAATTTATCACAAGATATTTTGATCGATTTTCTCAATTAATTTTTAGTAATATCATGATCACATCATCTTTCGATATATTATCCTCGAATATTCTCAAAATATATTAATTGATTTCTTCAATATTAAATCCTCGATAAGCCTCCAAAAATCCCAAATAATTAAGATTACCATAAGATTCGATTTACTATTATCCATTTTTCCTCGAATAATCCAAATCATAAATCTTAGTCTCGATCAGTACAAATTTCCGTGTCAATAAGTCAGTCTGTCACTTACAAGCAATGATGTCAATTTAGTTTGGATGCATGCATGAACAGTAACGGGATGCCAAAGTGATATGCAAGACGGTGTAACATGATCACGAGATGAAATCGGTGATAATATCGATATTATAATAAATAGCAACATAAACTGAGAAAGGAGAGTATAATGTGATCACGAGATAATACCGATAACCATGAGTATAATATCGACAGATGCCGATCAAGGTAAATATCACAATCAATAGGTAAGTCAAAGAGGAGGGAAACGTGTACACTTGCCTCTTGTCGCGGGTCTGACTGATCCTTAATAGAAACTAGCACTGAGTCAGATTTGGTAATCGTAGACGCATAGCTCTCGCTTTCACGAACACAACGGCTCTAAGATCACGTAAATCGGACATCGGATGGCCAAGATATCGTCTGATGCACAACAGGGGTCCATTTCGTAATATCTGAAATATATAAAGGGTTATATGTAATTTGTAAGGGTCAGTGAAGTAATAATTTATTAATTTAGGGGTATTAGGGTAATTTTACTTTTCTTATGTTGTGGAGCAGATCGGGTTCAGACAGATGAAACCCAATAAACCAAACCTATGTAACTTAAGAAGTTGGGTTATTAGGTAGCGAGTTGCGGGTGAACTAAAAGCAAGTTTGCACCCGCTTGGGTCTGCACCCAACAACAATGACAGCTACAACAGCGGCGGCGGTTGCTGCCGCTGTTGCACGCGGCGCTGGGCAGGACCAAGGCCGGAGGCCGGTCGGGGCTGGCCTGGGGGCGGCCCAGACGACGACGGGGAAGCGCAGCAGGGCAACGTAGAGAGGAGAGAGAGAGAGAGAGAGTGAGAGAGAGAGAAAGAGAGCGAGGTGGGGGAGACAGGAAGAGCGAGAGCGAGAGCGAAAGGAGGCAGAGGGGGAGGCGCGACGCGCTGCCTGGGCTGGGCGCGATGGTGGTGGTGGTGGAGAAGAGAGAGGAGAGAGGGGAAGGTGGTTAAGAATGGGAGAGAAGGTGGGGATTTAAATAGAGGAGAGAAATGAGAGTTCTAGAGAGGGGGGCCTAGGCTGGCCTAGCAGGGCGAGCACGAGGCTCGAGGTTTGTGGTGGGCGGCTGCGGTGAGGGCCGGTCGTGGGCGGCGGCGAAAGCCTGGAGGTCAAGTGGTGGGGGAAGAGGAGAAGAAAACAAAAGGAAAGAAAAGAGAAGAGAGAGGAGAGAGATCGAGAAGTCTAGAGAGAGGGTGGCCTAGGGTTGACCTTCGAGGCCAGCACTGAGCTCAGGGCATGAGGACGGTGGCGGCGCGCGATGTGAGCGGCGTGTACGGAGGTGCAAAGAGGAGCTGCTGAATTTGCATGAGGAGAAGACACATGATTAAAAGAGTTAAAGTATAATATGTTAAATTATATAACAAAGGCCAAAGAATCTAGGTCGTTGGCGCGCTCATAGATCAAGTGAGGGATCTGGGGTTCGAATCCTGAGTTTAGCGCATTAGAGATTTATTTATTTTTATTTTATCATTATAAAGTGAACTTAAAGGGTTTAAATATATGGTTGGTGTACCCCATTTAACCAAAAGGCAATGTGGCATTTTGGTTAAGGCATTAGTTTTCCATTTAGGATACCTGGGTTCCAGACTTTATCCTCAAATGGGGACTTTAGTTTTATTTTCATTTTCATTTTCTGTTTTCTTTTTTTAAACTTATTTAATTATTAATTTATTTGCTTAAATTCTTATGAATTCAAAAAAATCCTCAAAAATTCTCAAAAATAGAAAATATATCCCAAACATCATTGTGAAGTAGGATTCCCGAAATTCATAGCCGATTGATAATTAAAATCCTAGAGTCGGTCTACAACACCGTCGATCCCGAATTGAGATTTTTCTCCAAAAATTTAAGAAAAATCCAAAATAAAGAGAAATGATGTTCTAGGTTGGAATGAGTTTTGTCCGGCCACCCGGATGACCAAATCGGGTAATGACACCGTATCGAGTACTAGTATTGATACACGTGCATCGGGATCAGGGGTTACAACCTACCCACCCAATGAGAAGAATTTCGTCCTCGAAATTCAACAAGGATAAAGGATGGAGTCGGTACATGAATAAAGGTAATATCTGTGAAGGTCAGAGTTATCCCAAATCTGCAGTCATGTCAACACGCTATATAATACTGCCAAGTCAAACAAGAGTCATATATCTCTTTGTGTCCCTCTGCCAAGAGTATTACCAAAAGATTGTGGATCAAATTGATTCCTCAGAGCTCATAATCATTCTTTTTAAACTTTTCTCTTAATCTTTCGATCCACTTCAGTCATGTTCATCTGAAAAGATCACTTTCACAATTTGTAGGTCAAATCCCTATGGCTTATCTGCAATTGTACTCCACTGACTTGTTTCACAAATCACATCACATGTACTTATCGTTGTAACATCGCGTTTAGATTTCTCTCTGAGATCACCATTCATTATCAAATCATCAAGATCCCAAAAGATCAAACATCAAATAATTCAAAGCCCTCGAGAGTATGTTCCTACTCATCCACAGTATCACAGTAAGACAATTCTTAGATTTACATAATCACTATAAGATCATCAGTCAAGATAGTGATCACCCGTGGAAACCTCAAAGTTCAGTTATTAACGATTAGTAATTATGAGTCCTAAAAAAAATCTTGATATATCTCCCAAATTGATCCCTATAAACTTGCTTTTTATATTTCTACTCCGGATCTTCAAAGTTTATGTTTTGAACTTCACTGATCTTCTTAGAGTCCAGACATACCCATCTCCGTCTCATCTATGATTCCTCAATAGAACAATAATACTATTTGATCACTAATTAGTCTATTCAATTAAAGGAAAAGCCAAATGTCCTGAGTGATCTGGGTCCATCAACCATCATTTAGAGTTAGTGGAATCAACGATATCATCAAGAATTCACCTCAAGTATACCCAAGTCTTGTTAATCTTCTATAGTCCAATAATTTAATATCACAAGAAATCTGATTCTCACGTTTTCCCAGTCTGCCCTATTGATTCCTCAATGAGAAGATCATAGGTTTCTCCAAATTATCAATGTACTTCGATTGTCATGTTCTTGTTCTAAGAGTCGTAAAAACCTCAAATTATAATGGACATCCCTCGAATATTACTTAGATATGAAAACTCCAAGATCTTTGCCTCAAAAATAAGATCTAAGCAACTTGATCTAAGATAATGTTATATTTCGTCCAAGGTAGTGATTCCATCTATTGAAACTGTTGTGATCCGAGTATCATCCCAAGAACCATATCTCTAATTCAAATCATTACTATTATATTCGATATATAGATGTAACTGATCACTATGTAATCCAAGTATGATTTTTATCCTAACTCTACCATCTTACTATGATTCTGAAGCAGACATACATCTCCAAGTTCAGATCCAAAATTCCCATAAATTTAATTCTAAGATAATTTCACAATGATCTTCTCAATTATTATTCTTCGTCCAAACGATCAGGTCAAATCCTTAATAATTTATCATCAATCTAATCCTAAGTAATAGTTGTCTAACTAGGTATGATCAGGTGGGGGCAGAGTAGGTATGATGACTATATAAAGACACGGATGGATGGAATAATCACATTAGGATGATGGTTCAAGGATTTCTGGGATCGATCATACGAGTATGAAGTCAAAAGAGGATGAAAAGTGATTGTTTACTCAAATAATTTCGTGAGGGAGTGTGAGGGAGTGTGAGAGAGAAAGATAGCGAGGTGGGGAGAGAGGAAGAGCGAGGGAGGCAGAGGGGGAGGCGCGGAGGGCGCGCCGCCAGGGCTGGGCGCGGTGGTGGTGGTGGAGAAGAGAGAGGAGAGGGGGGAAGGTGGTGAAGAATGAGAGAGAAGGTGGGGATTTAAATAGAGGAGAGAAGGGAGAGTTCTAGCGAGAGGGGGCCTAGGCCGGCCTAGCACGGCGAGCACGGGGCTCGAGGCGTGCGGTGGGCAGCAGCAGCGCGGGCAGCTCGTAGGCGCGGCGACAGCGTCGAGGTCAGGTGGTGGGGGAGGGGAAGAAAAGAAAGAAAAGAGAAGAGAGAGGAGAAAGAAGTCTAGATAGAGGGTGGCCTAAGGGTTGACCTTGGAGGCCTGCACTGAGCTCGGGGCTCGAGGACGATGGGTGGCACGCGATGTGGGCAGCGTATACGGAGGTGCAGAGAGGAGCTCTTGGATTTGCATGAGAAGACACAGGATTAAAAGAGTTATAAAGTATAATATGTTAAATTATATAATAAAGGCCAAAGAATCCATGTGGTTGGCGCGCTCATAGCTCAAGTGAGGGATCTGGGGTTCAAATCCTGAGTTTAGCTTTTTATTTTATTATTATAAAGTGAACTTAAAGGTTTAAATATATGGTTGTGTGCCCCATTGAACCAGACGGCAATGTGACATTTTGGTTAAGGCATTTGTTTTCCAATAGGATCCTGGGTTCCAGACTTTATCCTCAAATGGGGATTTTAGTTTTATTTTCATTTTCATTTTCTATTTTTTTAACTTATTTAATTATTAATTTATTTGATTAATTTCTTATGAATTAAAAAAATCCTCAAAAATTCCTATGGTTTTCACAATTTGTAGGTCAAATCCCTATGGCTTATCTGCAATTGTACTCCACTGACTTGTTTCACAAATCACATCACATGTACTTATCATCGTTGTAACATCACTTTTAGATTTCTCTCTGAGATCACCATTCATTATCAAAATCATCAAGATCCCAAAAGATCAAACATCAAATAATTCAATGCCCTCGAGAGAATGTTCCTACTCATCCACAGTATCACAGTAAGACAATTCTTAGATTTACATACTCACTATAAGAAGATCATCAGTCAAGATCGTGAGCACCAATGTAAATCTCCAAGTTCAGCTATCAACAATTAGTAATTATAAGTCCTCAAAAAATCTCGATATATCTCCCAAATTGATCCCTATAATCTTGCTTTTTATATTTCTACTCCGGATCTTCAAAGTTTATGTTTTCAACTTCACTGATCTTCTTAGAGTTCAGATATAGCCATCTCCGTCTCATCTATGATTCCTCAATAGAGCAATAATAACTATTTGATCACTAATCAGTCGATTCAATTACAGGAAAAACCAAATGTCCAGAGTGTTCTGGGTCCATCAACCATCATTTAGAGTTAGTGGAATCAAGGATATCATCAAGAATTCACCTCAAGTATACCCAAGTCTTGTTAATCTTCGATAGTCTAATAATTTAATATCACAAGAAATCTGATTCTCACGTTCTCCCAGTCTGCCCTATTGATTCCTCAATGAGAAGATCACAGGTTTCTCCAAATTATCAATGTACTCTGATTGTCATGTTCTTGTTCTCTGAGTCGTAAAAACCTCAAATTATAATGGACATCCCTCAAACATTAATTAGATATGAAAACTCCAAGATTTTTATCCTTAAAAATCAGATCTAAGCAACTTGATCTAAGATAATGTTATATTCCTTCCAAGGTAGTGATTCCATCTATTGAAATTGTTGTGACCGAGTATCATCCCAAGAACCATATCTCTAATTCAAATCATTACTATTATATTCGATATCTAGATGTAACTGATCACTATGTAATCCAAGTATGATTTTTATCCCAACTCTGCCATCTTATTATGATTCTAAAGCAGACATACATCTCCAACTTCAGACCCAAAATTCCCCATATATTTAATTCTAAGATAATTCCATAATGATCTTCTCAATTATTATTCTTCTTCCAAACGATCAGGTCAATCCTCAACAATCTATCATCAATCTAATCTTGAGTAATAGTGTGATCAGGTGGGCAGAGTAGGTATGATGACTATATAAAGACACGGATGGATGGAATAATCACATTAGGATGATGGTTCGAGGATTTGATCGATCATACGAGTACGAAGTCAAAGGAGGATGTCAAGTGATTGTTTACTTAGATAATTTCGTGGATGATCATATATGTGGGCTTAATTGTATATGTGTGACATATAACATGGCTAAACCTGGCTCAGATACCAACAAAACCGTGTCACGACCCGCTTCCCAAAATACAGTGTACGGGTACGTGACAATGACCAGCAGATATTCACGAAGAGTGAAATCTCTTCCATGAATACCTTAAGCTGTCAATTACGAACAGGATAGCACATATATATGCATATACAATCAAGAACACGGATAAAAGCACATATATGAAATACTGAATCATAAACAATATAATCCATCATATCTGAATAAGACAAGTCAAATAAGAAAAACTAGCTCAACGAAGTAACGACTGAACCATACTGTGTTCTATGATCAACTCTCTATACCGGCTTTCTGATCTAGATACTAAAAAAATATATAGGTCTGTCAGAACCGGACTAGCTAGTGTACACAAAAACAAACGTAGGAACATGAAAACATAATAAGGCACAAATAGGATGTCAGAATAAAAGATCAATATTTCAACAGTATCGAGTACGATAACAAAAATAGATGGAATAATAGATTATGTTTAGCGTGCTCTTGCAGGTATGTCATGAAATGAATATAATGAAACATGAGACGTCCCAGACGAGTAACTGTCATATATCATAATCACAAGAACACAGAATTACATAATCACAATTTTAATCACATGGCAAGTCCAGGAAAATCATGTGATCAAGATAATGCATGTCACATGAGTCTCGGTGTCATTAACACAAACACATGACAGGTACTAGATCACGAGTAGGAACAGTACAGGACAACTAGAATACTGAAGACAATATAAGATATGATACAAGTACCTATGTCTAGTATTTTATTAACTCTATACTAACGCAACCATCCTGTGCCCCATCCCACAGGACAACTACATATCAATCAAGTGATGCATTTGTAGATCCTGATAGCAGGGAGATACAATTCACTGTACTCAGGTATACTGTACATTTAATAATAAGTGCGCGCATAAATCACGAGAGCAAAAGAACGCAAGATCACGTGTGGCATCCAAACCCATGAGTCAGTCTTTCGATATATCATGATCACATCATCTTTCGATAAATTATCCTCGAATATTCTCAAAATATATTAATTGATTACTTCAATATTAAATCCTCGATAATCCTCCAAAAATCCCAAATAATTAAGATTACCATAAGATTCGATTTACTATTATCCATTTTTCCTCGAATAATCCAAATCATAAATCTTAGTCTCGATCAGTACAAATTTCCGTGTCAATAAGTCGGTCTGTCACTTACAAGCAATGATGTCAATTTAGTTTGGATGCATGCATGAACAGTAACGGGATGCAAAAGTGATATGCAAGATGGTGCAACATAATCAAGAGATGAAATCAGTGATAATATCGATATTACAATAAATAGCAATATAAACAGAGAAAGGAGAGTACAATGTGATCACAAGATAATACTGATGACTATGAGTATGATATCGAGAGATGCCGATCAAGAAAAATATCACAATTAATAGGTGAGTCAAAGAGGAGGGAAACGTGTACACTTGCCTCTTGTCGCGGGTCTGACTGATCCTTAATAGAAACTAGCACTGAGTCAGATTTGGTAATCGTAGGCTCGTAGCTCTCGCTTTCACGAACACAACGGCTCTAAGATCACGCAAATCGGACATCGGATGGCCAAGATATCGTTCGATAAACAACAGGGGTCCATTTCATAATATCTGAAATATATAGGGGTTATATGTAACTTTTAAGGGTCAGTGAAGTAATAATTTATTAATTTAGGGGCATTAGGGTAATTTTACCTTTCTTATGTTGTGGAGCAGGTCGAGTTCAGACAGATCAAACCCAATAAACCAAACCCATTTAACTTAAGAAGTTGGATTATTGGGTAGTGGGTTACAGGTAAACTAAAAGCGAGTTTGCACCCGCTTGGGTTTTAACACAACAATAATGACAACTACAACAGCGGCGGAGGCGTTTGTTGCCGCTGCAGCAAGCGGCGCTGGACGGGATCAAATCCCTATGGCTTATCTGCAATTGTACTCCACTGACTTGTTTCACAAATCACATCACATGTACTTATCATCGTTGTAACATCGCGTTTAGATTTCTCTCTGAGATCACCATTCATTATCAAAAACATCAAGATCCCAAAAGATCAAACATCAAATAATTCAAAGCCCTCGAGAGTATGTTCCTACTCATCCACAGTATCACAGTAAGACAATTCTTAGATTTACATAATCACTATAAGAAGATCATCAGTCAAGATAGTGATCACCAGTGGAAATCTCCAAGTTCAGTTATCAACGATTAGTAATTATGAGTCCTCAAAAAATCTCGATATATCTCCCAAATTGATCTCTATAATCTTGCTTTTTATATTTCTACTCCGGATCTTCAAAGTTTATGTTTTTAACTTCACTGATCTTTTTAGAGTCCAGATATAGCCATCTCCGTCTCATATATGATTCCTCAATACAACAGTAATAACTATTTGATCACTAATCAGTCTATTCAATTACAGGAAGAACCAAATGTCCTGAGTATCTGGGTCCATCAACCATCATTTAGAGTTAGTGGAATCAAGGATATCATCAAGAATTCACCACAAGTATACCCAAGTCTTGTTAATCTTATATAGTCAAATAATTTAATATCACAAGAAATCTGATTCTCACGTTCTCCCAGTCTGCCCTATTGATTCCTCAATGAGAAGATCATAGGTTTCTCCAAATTATCAATGTACTCCAATTGTCATGTTCTTGTTCTAAGAGACGTAAAAACCTCAAATTATAATGGACATCCCTCAAACATTAATTATATATGAAAACTCCAAGATTTTTGTCCACAAAAATCAGATCTAAGCAACTTGATCTAAGATAATGTTATATTCCGTCCAAGGTAGTGATTCCATCTATTGAAACTGTTGTGATTCGAGTATCATCCCAAGAACCATATCTCTAATTCAAATCATTACTATTTTATTCGATATATATATGTAACTGATTACTATGTAATCCAAGTATGATTTTATCCTAACTCTGTCATCTTACTATGATTCTGAAGCAGACATACATCTCCAAGTTCAGATCCAAAATTCCCCATGAATTTAATTCTAAGATAATTCCACAATGATCTTCTCAATTATTATTCTTCGTCCAAACAATCAGTTCAAATCCTCAACAATCTATCATCAATCTAATCCTGAGTAATAGTGGTCTAACCAGATATGATCAGGTAGGGGTAGAGTAGGTATGATGACTATATAAAGACACGGATGGATGGAATAATCACATTAGGATGATGGTTCAAGGATTTTCGGGATCGATCATACCAGTACGAAGTCAAAGAAGGATGTCAAGTGACTGTTTACTCAGATAATTTCGTGGATGATCATCATATATGTGGGCTTAATTGTATATGTGTGACATATAACATGGCTCAACCTGGCTCTGATACCAACAAAACCATGTCACGACCCGTTTCCCAAATACGGTGTACGGGTACGTGACAATCACCAGCAGATATTCACGAAGAGTGAAATCTCTTCCATGAATATCCTAAGCTGTCAATTACGAGCAGAATAGCACACATATATGCATATACAATCAAGTACAGGGATAAGAGCACATATATGAAATATTTAATCATAAACAATATCATCCATCATATCTAAATAAGACAAGTCAAATAAGAAAAACTAGCTCACCGAAGTAACGACTGAAACATACTGTGTTCTATGATCAACTCTCTATACCGGCTTTCCGATCTAGATACTAAAAAAATATATAGGTCCGTCAGAACCGGACTAGCAAGTGTACACAGAAACAAAAGTAGGAACATGAAAACATAATAAGGCACAAATAGGATGTCAGAATAAAAGATCAGTATATCAACATCATCGAGTACTATAACGAAAATAGATGGAATAATAGATCATGTTTAGTATGTTATTGCAGGTATGTCATGGCATGAATATAATGAAACATGAGATGTCCTAAACCCGTAACTGTCATTTATCATAATCACAAGATCACATAATCACATAATCACAATTTTAATCACATGGGAAGTCCAGGAAAATCATGTGATCAAGATAATGCATGTCACATGAGTCTCGGTGTCAGTATCACAAAAACACAAGTCAGGTACTAGATCACGAGTAGGAACAGTACGGGACAACTAGATTACTGAAGACCATGCAAGATATGATGCAAGTGCCTATGTCTAGCATTTTATTAACTCTATACCAACGCGACCATCATGTGCCCCATCCCACAGGACAACTGCATATCAATCAAGTGATGCGTTTGTGAATCATGATAGCAGGGAGATACAGTTCATTATACTCAGGTATCATGTAACATGTAATAATAAGAGCGCGCATAAATCACGAGAGCAAAAGAACACAAGATCACGTGTGTCATCCAAACCCATGAAGGGTCGCCCTTCCAAGCACACCACCCTGATCCTCTGCTACCAGTCTCCCCAGTAACCCCGGCTTGGTTGATTTTTATTAATTAATGCAAGTGCAAGACAGTGTGACTAGGTGAAACACGATCGCAAGTCAGTATCGAGAATGTCAATGTCAGATAGTGAATACAGTGTACATCATTATCACGGGAAAATATTAATGGTGACAATATCAAGAGATAATCACAAAGTAGTACAAGTGGTGTCAGTGTCGTTAAATACGTAATCCAGTAGTCATAATAAACTGGTCAAGATCACAAGCATTATAATCCAATAAAATATCCTCAATAACTTATCACAAGATATTTTGATCGATTTTCTCAATTAATTTCCAGTAATATCATGATCACATCATCATTCGATAAATTATCCTCAAATATTCTCAAAATATATTAATTGATTTCTTCTGCATTAAATCCTCGATAATCCGCCAAAAATCCCAAATAATTAAGATTACCATAAGATTCGATTTACTATTATCCATTTTTCCTCGAATAATCCAAATCATAAATCTTAGTCTCGAGCAGTACAAATTTTCGTGTCAACAAGTCAGTCTATCACATCCAAGTAACGATGTCAATTTAGTTTGGATGCATGCATGAACAGTAACGGGATGCAAAAGTGATATGCAAGATGGTGCAACATGATCACGAGATGAAATCAGTGATAATATCGATATTACAATAAATAGCAATATAAACAGAGAAGGGAGAGTACAATGTGATCACGAGATAATACCGATAACCATGAGTATGATACCGAGAGATGCCGATCAAGGAAAATATCACAATCAATAGGTAAGTCAAAGCGGAGGGAAACGTGTACACTTGCCTCTTGTCACGGGTCTGACTGATCCTTAATAGAAACTAGCACTGAGTCAGATTTGATAATCGTAGGCGCGTAGCTCTCGCTTTCACGAACACAACGGCTTAAAGATCACGCAAATCGGACATCGGATGGCCAAGATATCGTCTGATACGCAACAAGGGTCCATTTCGTAATATCTAAAATATATAAGGGGTTATATGTAAATTTTTAAGGGTCTCTGAAGTAACAATTTATTAATTTAGGGGCATTATGGTAATTTTACCTTTCTTACGTTGTGGGGCAGGTCGGGTTCAGAGATCAAACCCAATAAATCAAACATATTTAACTTAAGAAGTTGGGTTATTGGGTAGCGGGTTGCGGGTGAACTAAAAGCAGGTTTGCACCCGCTTGGGTTTTAACCCAACAACAATGACAACTACAACAGCGGCGGCGACGGTTGTTGCCACTGCTGTACGCGTCGCTAGGCAGGACCAAGGCCGGAGGCCGGCCGACCGGTCTGGGCTAGCCTGGGGGCGGCCCAGACGGCAACGGGGAAGCGCAGTAGGGCAACGCAGCGAGGAGAGAGAAAGTGAGAGAGTGGGGAGAGAGAGAGAGAGATAGCGAGGTGTGAGAGAGGAAGAGCGAGAGCGAGAGGAGGCAGCGAGGGAGGCGCGACAGGGCGCGCTGTCTGGGTTGGGCGCGGTGGTGGTGGTGAAGAGAAAGGAGAGAAGGGAAGGTGGTAAAGAATGGGAGAGAAGGTGGGGATTTAAATAAAGGAGAGAAGGGAGAGTTCCAGAGAGAGGGGGCCTAGGCCGGCCTAGCAGGGCGAGCACGGGGCTCGAGGCATGCGGTGGGCTGCAGCGGCACAGGCAGCTCGTGGGCAGCGGCGACAGCGTGGAGGTCATGTGGTGGGGGAGGAGAAGAAAAAGAAAAGAAAAGAGAAGAGAAAGAGAGGAGAGAGAAGGAGAAGTCTAAAAGGAGGGTGGCCTAGGGGTTGACCTTGAAGGCCTGCACTGAGCTCAGGGCTCGAGGACGGTAGGCGGCGCGCGATGTGGGCGGCGCGTACGAAGGTGCAGAGAGGAGCTGCTGGATTTGGATTTGCATGAGAAGACACAGGATTAAAAGTGTTAAAGTATAATATGTTAAATTATATAACAAAGGCCAAAGAATCCAGGTGGTTGGCGCGCTCATAGCTCAAGCGAGAGACCTGGGGTTCGAATCCTAAGTTTAGCGCATTAGAGATTTATTTGTTTTTATTTTATTATTATAAAGTGAACTTAAGGGTTTAAATATATGGTTGGTGTGCCCCATTTAACCAGACGGCAATGTGGCATTTTGGTTAAGGCATTTGTTTTCCATTTAGGATACCTGGATTCTATACTTTATCCTCAAATGGGGATTTTAGTTTTATTTTCATTTTCTGTTTTCATTTTTTAACTTATTTAATTATTAATTTATTTGATTAAATTCTTATGAATTCAAAAAAATCCTCAAAAATTCTCAAAAATAGAAAATATTATCCCGAACACCATCGTGAAGTTGGATTCCCGAAATTCACAGCCGATTGATAATTAAAGATCCTAGAGTTGGTCCCGAATTGAGATTTTTCTCTAAAAATTTCTTAAAAATTCCAAAATATCCAAAAAAATCCAAAATAAAGAGAAATGATGTTCTAGGTTGGAATGAGTTTTGTCCGGCCACCCGGATGACCAAATCGGGTATTTACACTTTATCGGGTACTAGTATACATGTGCATCAGGATCGGGGGTTACAACCTACCCACCCAATGAGAAGAATTTCATCCTCGAAATTCAACAATGGTAAAGGATGGAGTCGGTACAAGAATCAAGGTAATATCTGTGAAGGTCAGAGTTATCCCAAATATGCAGTCATGTCAACACGCTATATACTACTACTAAGTCAAACATGAGTCAATCTATTTGTGTCCCTCTGCCAAGAGTATTACCAAAAGTCTGTGGATCAAATCGATTCCTCAGAGCTCGAAATCATTCTCTTTTAACTTTTCTCTTAAGCTTTCAATCCACTTGAGTCATGTTCATCTAATAAGATCACTTTCACAATTTAGAGGTCAAATCCCTATGGCTTATCTACAATTGTACTCCACTGACTTGTTTCACAAATCACATCACATGTACTTATCATCGTTGTAACATCACTTTTAGATTTCTCTCTGAGATCACCATTCATTATCAAAATCATCAAGATCCCAAAAGATCAAACATCAAATAATTCAAAGCCCTCGAGAGAATGTTCCTACTCATCCACAGTATCACAGTAAGACAATTCTTAGATTTACATACTCACTATAAGAAGATCATCAGTCAAGATCGTGAGCACCAGTGTAAATCTCCAAGTTCAGCTATCAACAATTAGTAATTATGAGTCCTCAAAAAATCTCGATATATCTCCCAAATTGATCCCTATAATCTTGCTTTTTATATTTCTACTCCGGATCTTCAAAGTTTATGTTTTTAACTTCACTGATCTTTTTAAAGTCCAGATATACCCATCTCCGTCTCATCTATGATTCCTCAATAGAACAATAATAACTATTTGATCACTAATCAGTCTATTCAATTACATGAAAAACCAAATGTCCTAAGTGTTCTGGGTCCATCAACCATCATTTAAAGTTAGTGGAATCAAGGATATCATCAAGAATTCACCTCAAGTATACCCGAGTCTTGTTAATCTTCTATAGTCCAATAATTTAATATCACAAGAAATCTGATTCTCACATTCTCCCAGTGTGCCCTATTGATTCCTCAATGAGAAGATCATAGGTTTCTCCAAATTATCAATGTACTCCAATTGTCATGTTCTTGTTCTAAAAGTCGTAAAAACCTCAAATTATAATGGACACCCCTCAAACATTAATTAGATATGAAAACTCTAAGATTTTTGTCCTACAAAATCAGATCTAAGCAACTTGATCTAAGATAATGTTATATTCCGTCCAAGGTAGTGATTCCATCTATTGAAACTATTGTGATCCGAGTATCATCCCAAGAACCATATCTCTAATTCAAATCATTACTATTATATTCGATATATAGATGTAACTGATCACTATGTAATCCAAGTATGATTTTTATCCTAACTCTACCATCTTACTATGATTCTGAAGCAGACATACATCTCCAAGTTCAGATCCAAAATTCCCATAAATTTAATTCTAAGATAATTTCACAATGATCTTCTCAATTATTATTCTTCGTCCAAACGATCAGGTCAAATCCTTAACAATTTATCATCAATCTAATCCTAAGTAATAGTTGTCTAACTAGGTATGATCAGGTGGGGGGCAGAGTAGGTATGATGACTATATAAAGACACGGATGGATGGAATAATCACATTAGGATGATGGTTCAAGGATTTCCGAGATCGATCATACGAGTATGAAGTCAAATGAGGATGTAAAGTGATTGTTTACTCAAATAATTTCGTGAATGATCATATATGTGGGCTTAATTGTATATGTGTGACATATAACATGGCTAAACCTGGCTCTTATACCAACAAAACTATGTCACGACCCGCTTCCCAAAATACGGTGTACGGGTATGTGACAATGGCCAGCAGATATTCACGAAGAGTGAAATCTCTTCCATGAATATCTTAAGTTGTTTACGAGCAGGATAGCACACATATATACATATACAATCAAGTACACGGATAAGAGCACATATATGAAATACTAAATCATAGACAATACCATCCATCATATCTGAATAAGACAAGTCAAATAAGAAAAACGAGCTCACCGAAGTAACGACTGAACCATACTGTGTTCTATGATCAACTCTCTATACCGACTTTCCGATCTAGATACTAAAAAAATATATAGGTCCGTCAGAACCGGACTAGCAAGTGTACACAGAAACAAAAGTAGGAACATGAAAACATAATAAGGCACTAATAGGATGTCAGAATAAAAGATCAATATTTCAACAGTATCGAGTACTATAACGAAAATAGATGGAATAATATATCATGTTCAGTATGTTCTTGCATCAGTATGTTCTTGCAAGTATGTCATGACATGAATATAATGAAACATGAGATGTCCTGGACGATAAGTGTCATATATCATAATCACAAGATCACAAAATCACATAATCACAATTTTAATCACAAGGGAAGTCCAGGAAAATCATGTGATCAAGATAATGCATGTCACATGAGTCTCAGTATCAGTATCACAAAAACACATGTCATGTACTAGATCACGAGTAGGAACAGTAAGGGACAACTAGATTACTGTAGACAATGCAGGATATGATGTAAGTGCCTATGTCTAGCATTTTATTAACTCTATACTAACGCAACCATCCTGTGCCCCATCTCACATGACAACTGCATCTCAATCAAGTGATGCGTTTATGGATCTTGATAACAGGGAGATACAGTTCACTGTACTCAGGTATCATGTAACATGTAATAATAAGTGCGCACATAAATCACGAAAGCATAAAAACACAAGATCACGTGTGGTATCCAAACCAATGAGGAGTCGGCCTTCTAAGCACACCTCCCTGATCCTCTGCTACCAGTCTCCCCAAGTAACCCCGGCTTAGTTGATTTTTATTAATTAATGCAAGTGCAAGACAGTGTGACTCGGTGAAACATGATCGCAAGTCAGTATCGAGAATGTCAGTCAGATAGTGAATACAGTGTACATGTCACAGGATAGTATTAATGGTGACAATATCAAGAGATAATCACAAAGTAGTGCAAGTGACGTCAGTGTCATCAAATACGTAATCCAGTAGTCATAATAAACTAGTCAAGATCACAAGCATTATAATCCAATAAAATATCCTCAATAATTTATCACAAGATATTTTGATCGATTTTCTCAATTAATTTCCAGTAATATCATGATCACATCATCATTCGATATATTATCCTCGAATATTCTCAAAATATATTAATTAATTTCTTCAAACTTAAATCCTCGATAATCCTCCAAAAATCCCAAATAATTAAGATTACTATAAGATTCGATTTACTATTATCCATTTTTCCTCGAATAATCCAAATCATAAATCTTAGTCTCGATTAGTACAAATTTCTGTGCCAATAAGTTAGTCTATCACATATAAGCAATGATGTCAATTTAGTTTGGATGCATGCATGAACAGTAACGGGGTGCTAAAGTGATATGCAAGACGGTGTGACATGATCACGAGACGAAATCGATGATAATATCGATATTACAATAAATAGTAATATAAATAGAGAAAGGAGAGTATAATGTGATCATGAGATAATACCGATAACCATGAGTATGGTATCGAGAGATGCCGATCAAGGAAAATATCACAATCAATAGGTAAGTCAAAAAGGAGGGAAACGTGTACACTTACCTCTTGTAGCAGGTCTGACTGATCCTTAATAGAAACTAGCACTGAGTCAAATTTGGTAATCGTACGCACATAGCTCTCGCTTTCATGAACACAACGGATCTAAGATCACGCAAATCGGACATCGGATGGCCAATATATCGTCCGATACACAATAGGGGTCCATTTCATAATATCTAAGATATATAAGGGGTTATATGTAATTTTTATGGGTCAGTGAAATAATAATTTATTAATTTAGGGGCATTAGGGCAATTTTACCTTTCTTATGTTATGGAGCAGGTCGGGTTCTGACAGATAGAACCCAATAAACCAAACCCATTTAACTTAAGAAGTTGGGTTATTGGGTAGTGGGTTGAGGGTGCACTAAAAGCGGGTTTGCACCCGCTTGGGTTTTAACCCAACAACAATGACAACTACAACAGCGGCGGTGGCGGTTGCTGCCGCTGCTGCACGCGGCGCTGGGCGGGACCAAGGCCGGAGGCCGGCCGATCTGGGATGGCCTGGACGGCGACCGGGAAGCGCAGCAGGGCAACGCAGCGAGGATAGAAAGAGAGAGTAAGAAAGTGAGAGTAGAGAACGGAGAGAGAGAGAGAGAGAAAGCGAGCGAGGTGGGGGAGAGAGAGCGAGAGGAGGCAAATGGGGAGGCGCGGCAGGGCGCGCTGCCTGGGCTGGGCGCGATGGTGGTGGAGGAGAAGAGAGGAGAGAGGGGAAGTTAGTGAAGAATGGGAGAGAAGGTGGGGATTTAAATAGAGGAGAGAAGGGAGAGTTCTAGAGAGGGGGGCCTAGGCCTGCCTAGCAGGGCGAGCACGGTGCTTGAGGCGTGTGGTGGGCAGCAGCAGCGCGGACGGCTCGTGGGCGGCAGCAGCAGCGCGGGCGGCTCGTGGTGGGGAGAAGAAAAAAGAAAGAGAAGAGAAGAGAAAGAGAGTAGAGAGAGTCTAGAGAGAGGGTGGTCTAGGGTTGACCTTGGAGGCCTGCACTGAGCTCAGGGCTCGAGGACGGCGGGCGGCACGCGACGTGGGCGGCGTCTACGGAGGTGCAGAGAGGAGCTGCTGGATTTGCATCAGGAGGAGAAGACACAGGATTAAAAGAGTTAAAAGTATAATATGTTAAATTATATAACAAAGGTCAGAGAAGCCAGGTGGTTGGCGCGCTCATAGCTCAAGTGAGGGATCTGGGGTTCGAATCCTGAGTTTAGCGCATTAGAGATTTATTTGTTTTTATTATATTATTATAAAGTGAACTTAAAGGGTTTAAATATATGGTTGGTGTGCCCCATTTAACCAGACGGCAATGTGACATTTTGGTTAAGGCATTTGTTTTCCATTTAGGATACCTGGGTTCCAGACTTTATCCTGAAATGGGGATTTTAGTTTTATTTTCATTTTCATTTTCTGTTTTCTTTTTTTAACTTATTTAATTATTAATTTATTTGATTAAATTCTTATGAATTCAAAAAATCCTCAAAAATTCTCAAAAATAGAAAATATTATCTCGAACATCATCGTGAAGTTAGATTCCTGAAATTCATAGCCGATTGATAATTAAAAATCCTAGAGTCGATCTACGACACCGGTCGATCCCGAATTGAGATTTTTCTCCAAAATTTTAAGAAAAATTCCAGAAAATCCAAAAAAATCAAAAATAAAGAGAAATGATGTCCTGGGTTGGAATGAGTTTTGTCCGGCCACCCAGATGACCAAATCGGGTATTTACACCGTATCAGGTATTAGTATTGATACACTTGCATCGGGATCGGGGGTTACAACCTACCCACCCAATGAGAAGAATTTCGTTCACGAAATTCAACAAGGATAAAAGATGGAGTCGGTACATGAATAAAGGTAATATCTGTGAAGGTCAGAGTTATCCCAAATCTGCAGTCATGTCAACACGCTATATAATACTGCCAAGTCAAACATGAGTCATATATCTCTTTGTGTCCCTCTGCCAAGAGTATTACCAAAAGTTTGTGGATCAAATTGATTCCTTAGAGCTCATAATCATTCTTTTTTAACTTTTCTCTTAATCTTTCGATCCACTTCAGTCATGTTCATCTGAAAAGATCACTTTCACAATTTGTAGGTCAAATCCCTATGGCTTATCTGCAATTGTACTCCACTGACTTGTTTCACAAATCACATCACATGTACTTATCATCGTTGTAACATCACTTTTAGATTTCTCTGTGAGATCATTCATTATCAAAATCATCAAGATCCCAAAAGATCAAACATCAAATAATTCAAAGCCCTCGAGAGTATGTTCCTACTCATCCACAGTATCACAGTAAGACAATTCTTAGATTTACATAATCACTATAAGAAGATCATCAGTCAAGATAGTGATCACCAGTGGAAATCTCCAAGTTCAGTTATCAATAATTAGTAATTATGAGTCCTCAAAAAATCTCGATATATCTCCCAAATTGATCCCTATAATCTTGCTTTTTATATTTCTAATCCGGATCTTCAAAGTTCATATTTTCAACTTCACTGATCTTCTTAGAGTCCAGATATACCCATATCCGTCTCATCTATGATTCCTCAATAGAACAATAATAACTATTTGATCACTAATCATTCGATTCAATTACAGGAAAAACCAAATGTCCTAAGTGCTATGGGTCAATCAACCATTATTTAGAGTTAGTGGAATTAAGGATATCATCAAGAATTCACCTCAAGTATACCCAAGTCTTGTTAATCTTCTATAGTCCAATAATTTAATATCACAAGAAATTTGATTCTCACGTTCTCCCAGTCTAGCCTATTGATTCCTCAATGAGAATATCATAGGTTTCTCCAAATTATCAATGTACTCTGATTGTCATGTTCTTGTTCTAAGAGTCGTAAAAACCTCAAATTATAATGGACATCCCTTACTTAGATATGAAAACTCCAAGATTTTTGTCCTCAAAAATCAGATCTAAGCAACTTGATCTAAGATAATGTTATATTCCGTCCAAGGTAGTGATTCCATCTATTGAAACTGTTGTGATCCGAGTATCATCCCAAGAACCATATCTCTAATTCAAATCATTACTATTATATTCGAAATATAGATGTAACTGATCACTATGTAATCCAAATATGATTTTTATCCCTACTCTGCCATCTTACTATGATTCTTAAGCAGACATACATCTCCAAGTTCAGATCCAAAATTCCTCAAAAATTTAATTCTAAGATAATTCCACAATGATCTTCTCAATTATTATTCTCCGTCCAAACAATCAGGTCAAATCCTCAACAATCTATCATCAATCTAATCCCGAGTAATAATGGTCTAACCAGGTAAGATCAGGTGGGGGCAGAGTAGGTATGATGACTATATAAAGACACGGAAGGATGGAATAATCACATTAGGATGATGGTTCAAGCATTTTCGGGATCGATCATACGAGTACAAAGTCAAAAGAGGATGTTAAGGGATTGTTTACTCAGATAATTTCGTGGATGATCATCATATATGTAGGCTTAATTATATGTGTGACATATAACATGGTTAAACCTGGCTCTGACACCAACAAAACCATGTCACGACCCGCTTCTCAAAATAGTGTACGGGTACGTGACAATGGCGAGCAAATATTCACGAAGAGTGAATCTCTTCCATGAATACCCTAAACTGTCGATTACGAGCAGAATAGCACACATATATGCATATACAATCAAGTACAGGGATAAGAGCACATATATGAAATACTGAATCATAAACAATATCATCCATCGTATCTGAATAAGACAAGTCAAATAAGAAAAACTAGCTCACCGAAGTAACAACTGAACCATATTGTATTCTATGAACAACTCACTATACCGGCTTTCTAACCTAAATACTAAAAATATATATAGATCCGTTAGAACCGGACTAGCAAGTGTACACAGAAACAAAAGTAGGAACATGAAAACATAACAAGGCACAAATAGGATCTCAGAATAAAAGATCAATATATCAACGTATCGAGTACTATAACGAAAATAGATGGAATAATAGATCATGTTCAGTATGTTCTTGCAGGTATATCATGAATGAATATAATGAAACATGAGATGTCCTGGACGGGTAACTGTCATATATCTTAATCACAAGATCACAGAATCACAATTTTAATCACATGAGAAGTCCAGGAAAATCATGTGATCAAGATAATGCATGTCACATGAGTCTCGGTGTCAGTATCACGAAAACACATGTCAGGTACAAAATCATGAGTAGGAACAGTACGAGACAACTAGATTACTGATGAAAATGCAGGATATGATGCAAGTGCCTATGTCTAACATTTTATTAACTCTATACTAACGCAACCATCTTGTGCCCCATCCCACAGGACAACTGCATATTGATTAAGTGATGTGTTTGTAGATCCTGATAGCAGGAAGATACAATTCACTGTACTTAGATATCATGTAACATGTAATAATAAGTGCGCGCATAAATCACGAGAGCACAAGAACACAAGATTACGTGTGGCATCCAAACCCATGTGGGGTCGCCCTTCCAAGCATACCTCCCTGATCCTCTGCTACCAGTCTCCCCCAGTAACCCCGGCTTGGTTGATTTTTATTAATTAATGCAAGTGCAAGACAGTGTGACTCGGTGAAACATGATCGCAAGTCAGTATCGAGAATGTCAGTGTCAGATAGTGAATACAGTGTACATCATGATCACGGGATAGTATTGATGGTGACAATATCAAGAGATAATCACAAAGTAGTGCAAGTGGTGTCAGTGTCGTGAAATACATAATTCAGTAGTCATAATAAACTAGTCAAGATCACAAGCATTATAATCTAATAAAATATCCTCAATAATTTATAACAAGATATTTTGATCGATTTTCTCAATTAATTTTTAGTAATATCATGATCACATCATCTTTCGATATATTATCCTCGAATATTCTCAAAATATATTAATTGATTTCTTCAATATTAAATCCTCGATAAGCCTCCAAAATCCCAAATAATTAAGATTACCATAAGATTCAATTTACTATTATCCATTTTTCCTCGAATAATCCAAATCATAAATCTTAGTCTCGATCAGTACAAATTTCCGTGTCAATAAGTCAGTCTGTCACTTACAAGCAATGATGTCAATTTAGTTTGGATGCATGCATGAACAGTAACGGGATGCCAAAGTGATATGCAAGACGGTGTAACATGATCACAAGATGAAATCGGTGATAATATTGATATTATAATAAATAGCAACATAAACTGAGAAAGGAGAGTATAATGTGATCACGAGATAATACCGATAACCATGAGTATGATATCGAGAGATGCCGATCAAGGTAAATATCACAATCAATAGGTAAGTCAAAGAGGAGGGAAACGTGTACACTTGCCTCTTGTCGCGGGTCTGACTGATCCTTAATAGAAACTTGCACTGAGTCAGATTTGGTAATCGTAGACGCATAGCTCTCGCTTTCACGAACACAACGCCTCTAAGATCACGTAAATCGGACATCGGATGGCCAAGATATCGTCTGATGCACAACAGGGGTCCATTTCGTAATATCTGAAATATATAAAGGGTTATATGTAATTTGTAAGGGTCAGTGAAGTAATAATTTATTAATTTAGGGGCATTAGGGTAATTTTACTTATGTTGTGGAGCAGATCGGGTTCAGACAGATGAAACCCAATAAACCAAACCTATGTAACTTAAGAAGTTGGGTTATTGGGTAGCGAGTTGCGGGTGAACTAAAAGCAAGTTTGCACCCGCTTGGGTCTGCACCCAACAACAATGACAGCTACAACAGTGACGGCGGTTGCTGCCGCTGTTGCATGCGGCGTTGGGCAGGACCAAGGCCGGAGGCCGGTCAGGGCTGGCCTGGGGGCGGCCCAGACGACGACGGGAAAGCGCAGCAGGGCAACGTAGAGAGGAGAGGGAGAGAGAAAGTGAGAGTGAGAGAGAGAGCGAGGTGGGGGAGACAGGAAGAGCGAGAGCGAGAGCGAAAGAAGGCAGAGGGGGAGGCGCGGCGCGCTGCCTGGGCTGGGCGCGATGGTGGTGGTGGTGAAGAGAGAGGAGAGAGGGGAAGGTTGTGAAGAATGGGAGAGAAGGTGGGGATTTAAATAGAGGAGAGAAATGAGAGTTCTAGAGAGGGGGGCCTAGGCTGGCCTAGCAGGGCGAGCACGGGGCTCGAGGCTTGTGGTGGGCGGCTGCGGTGAGGGCCGGTCGTGGGCGGCGGCGAAAGCGTGGAGGTCAAGTGGTGGGGGAAGAGGAGAAGAAAACAAAAGGAAAGAAAAGAGAAAAGAGAGGAGAGAGAAGGAGAAGTCTAGAGAGAGGGTGGCCTAGGGGTTGACCTTCGAGGCCAGCACTGAGCTCAGGGCATGAGGACGGTGGGCGGCGCGCGATGTGGGCGGCGTGTACGGAGGTGCAGAGAGGAGCTGCTGAATTTGCATTAGGAGAAGACACATGATTAAAAGAGTTAAAGTATAATATGTTAAATAATATAACAAAGGCCAAAGAATCTAGGTCGTTGGCGCGCTCATAGATCAAGTGAGGGATCTGGGGTTCGAATCCTGAGTTTAGCGCATTAGAGATTTATTTGTTTTTATTTTATCATTATAAAGTGAACTTAAAGGGTTTAAATATATGGTTGGTGTGCCCCATTTAACCAAAGGCAATGTGGCATTTTGGTTAAGGCATTTGTTTTCCATTTAGGATACCTAGGTTCCAGTCTTTATCCTCAAATGGGGACTTTAGTTTTATTTTCATTTTCATTTTCTGTTTTCTTTTTTTAACTTATTTAATTATTAATTTATTTGCTTAAATTCTTATGAATTCAAAAAAATCCTCAAAAATTCTCAAAAATAGAAAATATTATCCAAAACATCATTGTGAAGTAGGATTCCCGAAATTCATAGCCGATTGATAATTAAAAATCCTAGAGTCGGTCTACAACACCGGTCGATCCCGAATTAAGATTTTTCTCCAAAAATTTCAGAAAAATCCAAAAAATCCAAAAAAAATCCAAATAAAGAGAAATGATGTTCTAGGTTGGAATGAGTTTTGTCCGGCCACCTGGATGACCAAATCGGGTAATGACACCGTATCGAGTACTAGTATTGATACACGTGCATCGGGATCAGGGGTTACAACCTACCCACCCAATGAGAAGAATTTCGTCCTCGAAATTCAACAAGGATAAAGGATGGAGTCGGTACATGAATCGAGGCAATATCTGTGAAGGTCAGAGTTATCCCAAATCTGCAGTCATGTCAACACGCTATATACTACTATCAAGTCAAACATGAGTCATAATCTATTTATGTCCCTCTGCCAAGAGTATTACCAAACGTCTGTGGATCAAATCGATTCCTCAGAGCTCGTAATCATTCTCTTTTAACTTTTCTCTTAATCTTTCGATCCACTTCAGTCATGTTCATCTGAAAAGATCACTTTCATAATTTCTAGGACAAATCCCGATGGCTTATCTGCAATTGTACTCCACTGACTTGTTTCACAAATCACATCACATGTACTTATCATCGTTGTAACATCACTTTTAGATTTCTCTCTGAGATCACCATTCATTATCAAAATCATCAAGATCCCAAAAGATCAAACATCAAATAATTCAAAGCCCTCAAGAGTATGTTCCTACTCATCCACAGTATCACAGTAAGAATTCTTAGATTTACATAATCACTATAAGATCATCAGTCAAGATAGTGATCACCCGTGGAAATCTCAAAGTTCAGTTATCAACGATTAGTAATTATGAGTCCTAAAAAATCTTGATATATCTCCCAAATTGATCCTTATAATCTTGCTTTTTATATTTCTACTCCGGATCTTCAAAGTTTATGTTTTGAACTTCACTGATCTTCTTAGAGTCCAGACATACCCATCTCCGTCTCATCTATGATTCCTCAATAGAACAATAATAACTATTTGATCACTAATTAGTCTATTCAATTAAAGGAAAAGCCAAATGTCCTGAGTGATCTGGGTCCATCAACCATCATTTAGAGTTAGTGGAATCAACGATATCATCAAGAATTCACCTCAAGTATACCCAAGTCTTGTTAATCTTCTATAGTCCAATAATTTAATATCACAAGAAATCTGATTCTCACGTTTTCCCAGTCTGCCCTATTGATTCCTCAATGAGAAGATCATAGGTTTCTCCAAATTATCAATGTACTCCGATTGTCATGTTCTTGTTCTAAGAGTCGTAAAAACCTCAAATTATAATGGACATCCCTCGAATATTACTTAGATATGAAAACTCCAAGATCTTTGCCTCAAAAATAAGATCTAAGCAACTTGATCTAAGATAATGTTATATTCCGTCCAAGGTAGTGATTCCATCTATTGAAACTGTTGTGATCCGAGTATCATCCCAAGAACCATATCTCTAATTCAAATCATTACTATTATATTCGATATATAGATGTAACTGATCACTATGTAATCCAAGTATGATTTTTATCCTAACTCTACCATCTTACTATGATTCTGAAGCAGACATACATCTCCAAGTTCAGATCCAAAATTCCCATAAATTTAATTCTAAGATAATTTCACAATGATCTTCTCAATTATTATTCTTCGTCCAAACGATCAGGTCAAATCCTTAACAATTTATCATCAATCTAATCCTAAGTAATAGTTGTCTAACTAGGTATGATCAGGTGGGGGCAGAGTAGGTATGATGACTATATAAAGACACGGATGGATGGAATAATCACATTAGGATGATGGTTCAAGGATTTCCGGGATCGATCATACGAGTATGAAGTCAAAAGAGGATGAAAAGTGATTGTTTACTCAAATAATTTCGTGAATGATCATATATGTGGGCTTAATTGTATATGTGTGACATATAACATGGCTAAACCTGGCTCTTATACCAACAAAACTATGTCACGACCCGCTTCCCAAATACGGTGTACGGGTATGTGACAATGGCCAGCAGATATTCACGAAGAATGAAATCTCTTCCATGAATATCCTAAGTTGTCAATTACGAGCAGGATAGCACACATATATACATATACAATCAAGTACACGGATAAGAGCACATATATGAAATACTAAATCATAGACAATACCATCCATCATATCTGAATAAGACAAGTCAAATAAGAAAAACGAGCTCACCGAAGTAACGACTGAACCATACTGTGTTCTATGATCAACTCTCTATACCGACTTTCCGATCTAGATACTAAAAAAATAAATAGGTCCGTCAGAACCGGACTAGCAAGTGTACACAGAAACAAAAGTAGGAACATGAAAACATAATAAGGCACAAATAGGATGTCAGAATAAAAGATCAATATTTCAACAGTATCGAGTACTATAACGAAAATAGATGGAATAATAGATCATGTTCAGTATGTTCTTGCAGGTATGTCATGACATGAATATAATGAAACATGAAATGTCTTGGACGAGTAACTGTCATATATTATAATCACAAGATCACAGAATCACATAATCACAATTTTAATCACATGAGAAGTCCAGGAAAATCATGTGATCAAGATAATGCATATCACATGAGTCCTAGTGTCAGTATCACGAAAACACATGTTAGGCACTAGATCACAAGCAGGAACAGTACGGGACAACTAGATTACTAAAGACAATGCAGGATATGATGCAAATGCCTATGTCTACCATTTTATTAACTCTATACTAACGCAACCATCTTGTGCCCCATCCCACAGGACAACTGCATATCAATCAAGTGATGCGTTTGTGGATCCTGATAGCATGGAGATACAGTTCACTATACTCAGGTATCATGTAACATTTAATAATAAATGTGAGCTGAGGGGTAGCCCTTCCAAGCACACCTCTCTGATCCTCTACTACCAGTCTCCCCCAGTAACCCCGACTTGATTGATTTTTATTAATTAATGCAAGTGCAAGACAGTGTGACTCGATAAAACATGATCACAAGTCAGTATCGAGAATGACAAAGTCAGATAGTGAATACAGTGTATATCATGATCACGGGATAGTATTAATGGTGACAATATCAAGAGATAATCACAAAGTAGTGCAAGTGGTGTCACTGTCGTCAAATACGTAATCCAGTAGTCATAATAAACTAGTCAAGATCACAAGCATTATAATCCAATAAAATATCCTCAATAATTTATCACAAGATATTTTGATCGATTTTCTCAATTAATTTCCAGTAATATCATGATCACATCATCATTCGATATATTATCCTCAAATATTCTCAAAATTTATTAATTGATTTCTTCAATATTAAATCCTCGATAATCCTCCAAAAATCCCAAATAATTAAGATTACCATATGATTCGATTTACTATTATCCATTTTTCCTCGAATAATCCAAATCATAAATCTTAGTCTCGATCAGTACAAATTTCCGTGTCAATAAGCCAGTCTATCACATACAAGCAATGATGTCAATTGAGTTTGGATGCATGCATG
This sequence comes from Agave tequilana, assembly GCA_038442645.1. Taxonomy (NCBI): domain Eukaryota; kingdom Viridiplantae; phylum Streptophyta; class Magnoliopsida; order Asparagales; family Asparagaceae; genus Agave; species Agave tequilana. The sequence continues at coordinate 71,595 of JAVJIF010005093.1, forward strand.
AGCAGTAACGGGATGCAAAAGTGATATGCAAGATGGTGTAACATGATCACGAGATGAAATCGGTGATAATATCGATATTACAATAAATAGCAATATAAACAGACAAAGGAGAGTATAATATGATCACGAGATAATACCGATAACCATGAGTATGATATTGAGAGATGACGATCAAGGAAAATATCACAATCAATAGGCAAGTCAAAGAGAAAGGAAACGTGTACACTTGCCTCTTGTCGCGGGTCTGACTGATCCTTAATAGAAACTAGCACCGAGTCAGATTTGGTAATCGTAGGCGTAGCTTTCACTTTCACGAACACAACGGCTCTAAGATCACGCAAATCGGACATCGGATGGCCAAGATATCGTCTGATACACAACATGGGTCCATTTCATAATATCTGAAATATATAGGGGTTTTATGTAATTTTTAAGGGTCTGTGAAGTAATAATTTATTAATTTAGGGGCATTAGGGTAAGTTTACCTTTCTTATGTTGTGGAGCAGGTCGGGTTCAGACAGATCAAACCCAATAAACCAAACCCATTTAACTTAAGAAGTTGGGTTAATGAGAAGCGGGTTGCGGGTGCACTAAAAGCGGGTTTGCACCCGCTTGGGTTTTAACCCAACAACAATGACAACTACAACGGCGGCGGCGGCGATTGTTGCCGCTGCTGCACACGGCGCTGGGCGGGACCAAGGCCTAAGGCCGACCAGTCGGGGCTGGCCGTGGGCGCCCAAACGACGACGGGGAAGCGCAGCAGGGCAACGCAGCGAGAGAAAGAGAGAGTGTGAGGGAGTGTGAGAGAGAAAGATAGCGAGGTGGGGGAGAGAGGAAGAGCGAGTGAGGCAGAGGGGGAGGCGCGGAGGGCGCGCCGCCAGGGCTGGGCGCGGTGGTAGTGGTGGAGAAGAGAGAGGAGAGGGGGGAAGGTGGTGAAGAATGAGAGAGAAGGTGGGGATTTAAATAGAGGAGAGAAGGGAGAGTTCTAGCGAGAGGGGGCCTAGGCCGGCCTAGCACGGCGAGCACGGGGCTCGAGGCGTGCGGTGGGCAGCAGCGGCGCGGGCAGCTCGTAGGCGCGGCGACAGCGTCGAGGTCAGGTGGTGGGGGAGGGGAAGAAAAAGAAAGAAAGAGAAGAGAGAGAGGAGAGAGAAGTCTAGATAGAGGGTGGCCTAGGGGTTGACCTTGGAGGCCTGCACTGAGCTCGGGGCTCGAGGACGATGGGTGGCACGCGATGTGGGCAGCGTATACGGAGGTGCAGAGAGGAGCTCTTGGATTTGCATGAGAAGACACAGGATTAAAGAGTTAAAGTATAATATGTTAAATTATATAATAAAGGCCAAAGAATCCATGTGGTTGGCGCGCTCATAGCTCAAGTGAGGGATCTGGGGTTCGAATCCTGAGTTTAGCTTTTTATTTTATTATTATAAAGTGAACTTAAAGGGTTTAAATATATGGTTGGTGTGCCCCATTTAACCAGACGGCAATGTGACATTTTGGTTAAGGCATTTGTTTTCCAATAGGATCCTGGGTTCCAGACTTTATCCTCAAATGGGGATTTTAGTTTTATTTTCATTTTCATTTTCTATTTTTTTAACTTATTTAATTATTAATTTATTTGATTAATTTCTTATGAATTAAAAAAATCCTCAAAAATTCCTATGGTTTTCACAATTTGTAGGTCAAATCCCTATGGCTTATCTGCAATTGTACTCCACTGACTTGTTTCACAAATCACATCACATGTACTTATCATCGTTGTAACATCACTTTTAGATTTCTCTCTGAGGTCACCATTCATTATCAAAATCATCAAGATCCTAAAAGATCAAACATCAAATAATTCAATGCCCTCGAGAGAATGTTCCTACTCATCCACAGTATCACAGTAAGACAATTCTTAGATTTACATACTCACTATAAGAAGATCATCAGTCAAGATCTTGAGCACCAGTGTAAATCTCCAAGTTCAGCTATCAACAATTAGTAATTATGAGTCCTCAAAAAATCTCAATATATCTCCCAAATTGATCCCTATAATCTTGCTTTTTATATTTCTACTCCGGATCTTCAAAGTTTATGTTTTCAACTTCACTGATCTTCTTAGAGTTCAGATATACCCATCTCTGTCTCATCTATGATTCCTCAATAGAGCAATAATAACTATTTGATCACTAATCAGTCGATTCAATTACAAGAAAAACCAAATGTCCAGAGTGTTCTGGGTCCATCAACCATCATTTAGAGTTAGTGGAATCAAGGATATCATCAAGAATTCACCTCAAGTATACCCAAGTCTTGTTAATCTTCGATAGTCCAATAATTTAATATCACAAGAAATCTGATTCTCACGTTCTCCCAGTCTGCCCTATTGATTCCTCAATGAGAAGATCACAGGTTTCTCCAAATAATCAATGTACTCTGATTGTCATGTTCTTGTTCTCTGAGTCGTAAAAACCTCAAATTATAATGGACATCCCTCAAACATTAATTAGATATGAAAACTCCAAGATTTTTATCCTTAAAAATCAGATCTAAGCAACTTGATCTAAGATAATGTTATATTCCTTCCAAGGTAGTGATTCATCTATTGAAATTGTTGTGACCGAGTATCATCCCAAGAACCATATCTCTAATTCAAATCATTACTATTATATTCGATATCTAGATGTAACTGATCACTATGTAATCCAAGTATGATTTTTATCCCAACTCTGCCATCTTATTATGATTCTAAAGCAGACATACATCTCCAACTTCAGACCCAAAATTCCCCATATATTTAATTCTAAGATAATTCCATAATGATCTTCTCAATTATTATTCTTCTTCCAAACGATCAGGTCAATCCTCAACAATCTATCATCAATCTAATCTTGAGTAATAGTGTGATCAGGTGGGGGCAGAGTAGGTATGATGACTATATAAAGACACGGATGGATGGAATAATCACATTAGGATGATGGTTCGAGGATTTGATCGATCATACGAGTACGAAGTCAAAGGAGGAAGTCAAGTGATTGTTTACTTAGATAATTTCGTGGATGATCATATATGTGGGCTTAATTGTATATGTGTGACATATAACATGGCTAAACCTGGCTCAGATACCAACAAAACCGTGTCACGACCCGCTTCCCAAAATACAGTGTACGGGTACGTGACAATGACCAGCAGATATTCACAAAGAGTGAAATCTCTTCCATGAATACCTTAAGCTGTCAATTACGAACAGGATAGCACATATATATGCATATACAATCAAGAACACGGATAAAAGCACATATATGAAATACTGAATCATAAACAATATAATCCATCATATCTGAATAAGACAAGTCAAATAAGAAAAACTAGCTCAACGAAGTAACGACTGAACCATACTGTGTTCTATGATCAACTCTCTATACCGGCTTTCTGATCTAGATACTAAAAAAATATATAGGTCTGTCAGAACCGGACTAGCTAGTGTACACAAAAACAAACGTAGGAACATGAAAACATAATAAGGCACAAATAGGATGTCAGAATAAAAGATCAATATTTCAACAGTATCGAGTACGATAACAAAAATAGATGGAATAATAGATTATGTTTAGCATGCTCTTGCAGGTATGTCATGAAATGAATATAATGAAACATGAGACGTCCCAGACGAGTAACTGTCATATAATATAATCACAAGAACACAGAATTACATAATCACAATTTTAATCACATGGCAAGTCCAGGAAAATCATGTGATCAAGATAATGCATGTCACATGAGTCTCGGTGTCATTAACACAAACACATGACAGGTACTAGATCACGAGTAGGAACAGTACAGGACAACTAGAATACTGAAGACAATATAAGATATGATACAAGTACCTATGTCTAGTATTTTATTAACTCTATACTAACGCAACCATCCTGTGCCCCATCCCACAGGACAACTACATATCAATCAAGTGATGCATTTGTAGATCCTGATAGCAGGGAGATACAATTCACTGTACTCAGGTATACTGTACATTTAATAATAAGTGCGCGCATAAATCACGAGAGCAAAAGAACGCAAGATCACGTGTGGCATCCAAACCCATGAGTCAGTCTTTTGATATATCATGATCACATCATCTTTCGATAAATTATCCTCGAATATTCTCAAAATATATTAATTGATTTCTTCAATATTAAATCCTCGATAATCCTCCAAAAATCCCAAATAATTAAGATTACCATAAGATTCGATTTACTATTATCCATTTTTCCTCGAATAATCCAAATCATAAATCTTAGTCTCGATCAGTACAAATTTCCGTGTCAATAAGTCAGTCTGTCACTTACAAGCAATGATGTCAATTTAGTTTGGATGCATGCATGAACAGTAACGGGATGCAAAAGTGATATGCAAGATGGTGCAACATAATCAAGAGATAAAATCAGTGATAATATCGATATTACAATAAATAGCAATATAAACAGAGAAAGGAGAGTACAATGTGATCACAAGATAATACCGATGACCATGAGTATGATATCGAGAGATGCCGATCAAGAAAAATATCACAATTAATAGGTGAGTCAAAGAGGAGGGAAACGTGTACCCTTGCCTCTTGTCGCGGGTCTGACTGATCCTTAATAGAAACTAGCACTGAGTCAGATTTGGTAATCGTAGGCTCGTAGCTCTCGTTTTCACGAACACAACGGCTCTAAGATCACGCAAATCGGACATCGGATGGCCAAGATATCGTTCGATAAACAACAGGGGTCCATTTCATAATATCTGAAATATATAAGGGGTTATATGTAACTTTTAAGGGTCAGTGAAGTAATAATTTATTAATTTAGGGGCATTAGGGTAATTTTACCTTTCTTATGTTGTGGAGCAGGTCGAGTACAGACAGATCAAACCCAATAAACCAAACCCATTTACTTAAGAAGTTGGATTATTGGGCAGTGGGTTACAGGTGAACAAAAGCGAGTTTGCACCCGCTTGGGTTTTAACCCAACAATAATGACAACTACAACAGCGGCGGCGGCGTTTGTTGCCGCTGCAGCAAGCGGCGCTGGGCGAGATCAAATCCCTATGGCTTATCTGCAATTGTACTCCACTGACTTGTTTCACAAATCACATCACATGTACTTATCATCGTTGTAACATCGCGTTTAGATTTCTCTCTGAGATCACCATTCATTATCAAAAACATCAAGATCCCAAAAGATCAAACATCAAATAATTCAAAGCCCTCGAGAGTATGTTCCTACTCATCCACATTATCACAGTAAGACAATTCTTAGATTTACATGATCACTATAAGATCATCAGTCAAGATAGTGATCACCAGTGGAAATCTCCAAGTTCAGTTATCAACGATTAGTAATTGAGTCCTCAAAAAATCTCGATATATCTCCCAAATTGATCTCTATAATCTTGCTTTTTATATTTCTACTCCAGATCTTCAAAGTTTATGCTTTTAACTTCACTGATCTTTTTAGAGTCCAGATATACCCATCTTCGTCTCATATATGATTCCTCAATACAACAATAATAACTATTTGATCACTAATCAGTCTATTCAATTACAGGAAAAACCATATGTCCTGAGTATCTGGGTCCATCAACCATCATTTAGAGTTAGTGGAATCAAGGATATCATCAAGAATTCACCACAAGTATACCCAAGTCTTGTTAATCTTATATAGTCAAATAATTTAATATCACAAGAAATCTGATTCTCACGTTCTCCCAGTCTGCCCTATTGATTCCTCAATGAGAAGATCATAGGTTTCTCCAAATTATCAATGTACTCCAATTGTCATGTTCTTGTTCTAAGAGTCGTAAAAACCTCAAATATAATGGACATCCCTCAAACATTAATTATATATGAAAACTCCAAGATTTTTGTCCACAAAAATCAGATCTAAGCAACTTGATCTAAGATAATGATATATTCCGTCCAAGGTAGTGAATCCATCTATTGAAACTGTTGTGATCCGAGTATCATCCCAAGAACCATATCTCTAATTCAAATCATTACTATTATATTCGATATATAGATGTAACTGATTACTATGTAATCCAAGTATGATTTTTATCCTAACTCTGTCATCTTACTATGATCTGAAGCAGACATACATCTCCAAGTTCAGATCCAAATTCCCCATGAATTTAATTCTAAGATAATTCCACAATGATCTTCTCAATTATTATTCTTCGTCCAAACAATCAGTTCAAATCCTCAACAATCTATCATCAATCTAATCCTGAGTAATAGTGGTCTAACCAGATATGATCAGGTGGGGGTAGAGTAGGTATGATGACTATATAAAGACACTGATGGATGGAATAATCACATTAGGATGATGGTTCAAGGATTTTCGGGATCGATCATACCAGTACGAAGTCAAAGAAGGATGTCAAGTGACTGTTTACTCAGATAATTTCGTGGATGATCATCATATATGTGGGCTTAATTGTATATGTGTGACATATAACATGGCTCAACCTGGCTCTGATACCAACAAAACCATGTCACGACCCGTTTCCCAAAATACCGTGTAAGGGTACGTGACAATCACTAGCAGATATTCACGAAGAGTGAAATCTCTTCCATGAATATCCTAAGCTGTCAATTACGAGCAGAATAGCACACATATATGCATATACAATCAAGTACAGAGATAAGAGCACATATATGAAATATTTAATCATAAACAATATCATCCATCATATCTAAATAAGACAAGTCAAATAAGAAAAACTAGCTCACCGAAGTAACGACTGAAACATACTGTGTTCTATGATCAACTCTCTATACCGGCTTTCCGATCTAGATACTTAAAAAAATATATAGGTCCGTCAGAACCGGACTAGCAAGTGTACACAGAAACAAAAGTAGGAACATGAAAACATAATAAGGCACAAATAGGATGTCAGAATAAAAGATCAGTATATCAACATCATCGAGTACTATAACGAAAATAGATGGAATAATAGAACACGTTTAGTATGTTATTGCAGGTATGTCATGGCATGAATATAATGAAACATGAGATGTCCTAAACGCGTAACTGTCATATATCATAATCACAAGATCACAGAATCACATAATCACAATTTTAATCACATGGGAAGTCCAGGAAAATCATGTGATCAAGATAATGCATGTCACATGAGTCTCGGTGCCAGTATCACAAAAACACATGTCAGGTACTAGATCACGAGTAGGAACAGTACGGGACAACTAGATTACTGAAGACCATGCAGGATATGATGCAAGTGCCTATGTCTAGCATTTTATTAACTCTATACCAACGCGACCATCATGTGCCCCATCCCACAGGACAACTGCATATCAATCAAGTGATGCGTTTGTGAATCATGATAGCAGGGAGATACAGTTCATTATACTCAGATATCATGTAACATGTAATAATAAGAGCGCGCATAAATCACGAGAGCAAAAGAACACAAGATCATGTGTGTCATCCAAACCCATGAGGGGTCGCCCTTCCAAGCACACCACCCTGATCCTCTGCTACCAGTCTCCCCAGTAACCCCGGGCTTGGTTGATTTTTATTAATTAATGCAAGTGCAAGACAGTGTGACTAGGTGAAACACGATCGCAAGTCAGTATCGAGAATGTCAATGTCAGATAGTGAATACAGTATACATTATGATCACGGGAAAGTATTAATGGTGACAATATCAAGAGATAATCACAAAGTAGTACAAGTGGTGTCAGTGTCGTTAAATACGTAATCCAGTAGTCATAATAAACTGGTCAAGATCACAAGCATTATAATCCAATAAAATATCCTCAATAACTTATCACAAGATATTTTGATCGATTTTCTCAATTAATTTCCAGTAATATCATGATCACATCATCATTCGATATATTATCCTCAAATATTCTCAAATATATTAATTGATTTCTTCTGCATTATATCCTCGATAATCCGCCAAAAATCCCAAATAATTAAGATTACCATATGATTCGATTTACTATTATCCATTTTTCCTCGAATAATCCAAATCATAAATCTTAGTCTCGAGCAGTACAAATTTCCGTGTCAATAAGTCAGCCTATCACATACAAGTAATGATGTCAATTTAGTTTGGATGCATGCATGAACAGTAACGGGATGCAAAAGTGATATGCAAGATGGTGCAACATGATCACGAGATGAAATCAGTGATAATATCGATATTACAATAAATAGCAATATAAACAGAGAAGGGAGAGTACAATGGGATCACGAGATAATACCGATAACCATGAGTATGATATCGAGAGATGCCTATCAAGGAAATATCACAATCAATAGGTAAGTCAAATCGGAGGGAAACGTGTACACTTGCCTCTTGTCACGGGTCTGACTGATCCTTAATAGAAACTAGCACTGAGTCAGATTTGATAATCGTAGGCGCGTAGCTCTCGCTTTCACGAACACAACGGCTTAAAGAACACGCAAATCGGACATCGGATGGCCAAGATATCGTCCGATACACAACAAGGGTCCATTTCGTAATATCTAAAATATATAAGGGGTTATATGTAAATTTTTAAGAGTCTCTGAAGTAACAATTTATTAATTTAGGGCATTATGGTAATTTTACCTTTCTTATGTTGTGGAGCAGGTCGGGTTCAGACAGATCAAACCCAATAAATCAAACCTATTTAACTTAAGAAGTTGGGTTATTGGGTAGCGGGTTGCGGGTGAACTAAAAGCAGGTTTGCACCCGCCTGGGTTTTAACCCAACAACAATGACAACTACAACAGCGGCGGCGACGGTTGTTGCCGCTGTTGTACGCGTCGCTAGGCAGGACCAAGGCCGGAGACCGGCCGGCCGGTCTGGGCTAGCCTGGGGGCGGCCCAGACGGCAACGGGGAAGCGCAGTAGGGCAACGCAGCGAGGAGAGAGAAAGTGAGAGTGGGGGAGAGAGAGAAAGAGCGAGGTGTGAGAGAGAGGAAGAGCGAGAGCGAGAGGAGGCAGCGAGGGAGGCGCGATAGGGCGCGCTGTCTGGGTTGGGCGCAGTGGTGGTGGTGAAGAAGAGAGAGGAGAGGGAAGGTGGTAAAGAATGGAGAGAAGGTGGGGATTTAAATAAAGGAGAGAAGGGAGAGTTCCAGAGAGAGGGGGCCTAGGCCGGCCTAGCAGGGCGAGCACGGGGCTCGAGGCATGCGGTGGGCTGCAGCGGCGCAGGCAGCTCGTGGGCAGCGGCGACAGCGTGGAGGTCATGTGGTGGGGGAGGAGGAGAAGAAAAAGAAAAGAAAAGAGAAGAGAAAGAGAGGAGAGAGAAGGAGAAGTCTAAAAAGAGGGTGGCCTAGGGGTTGGCCTTGAAGGCCTGCACTGAGCTCAGGGCTCGAGGACGGTAGGCGGCGCGCGATGTGGGCGGCGTGTACGGAGGTGCAGAGAGGAGCTGCTGGATTTGGATTTGCATAAGGAGAAGACACAGGATTAAAAGAGTTAAAGTATAATATGTTAAATTATATAACAAAGGCCAAAGAATCCAGGTGGTTGGCGCGCTCATAGCTCAAGCGAGGGACCTGGGTTCGAATCCTAAGTTTAGCGCATTAGAGATTTATTTGTTTTTATTTTATTATTATAAAGTGAACTTAAGGGGTTTAAATATATGGTTGGTGTGCCCCATTTAACCAGACGGCAATGTGGCATTTTGGTTAAGGCATTTGTTTTCCATTTAGGATACCTGGATTCTATACTTTATCCTCAAATGGGGATTTTAGTTTTATTTTCATTTTCTGTTTTCATTTTTTAACTTATTTAATTATTAATTTATTTGATTAAATTCTTATGAATTCAAAAAAATCCTCAAAAATTCTCAAAAATAGAAAATATTATCCCGAACACCATCGTGAAGTTGGATTCCCGAAATTCACAGCCGATTGATAATTAAAGATCCTAGAGTTGGTCCCGAATTGAGATTTTTCTCTAAAAATTTCTTAAAATTCCAAAATATCCAAAAAAATCCAAAATAAAGTGGAATGAGTTTTGTCCGGCCACCCGGATGACCAAATCGGGTATTTACACTGTATCGGGTACTAGTATACACGTGCATCGGGATCGGGGGTTACAACCTACCCACCCAATGAGAAGAATTTCATCCTCGAAATTCAACAATGGTAAAGGATGGAGTCGGTACAAGAATCAAGGTAATATCTGTGAAGGTCAGAGTTATCCCAAATATGCAGTCATGTCAACACGCTATATACTACTACTAAGTCAAACATGAGTCAATCTATTTGTGTCCCTCTGCCAAGAGTATTACCAAAAGTCTGTGGATCAAATCGATTCCTCAGAGCTCGAAATCATTCTCTTTTAACTTTTCTCTTAAGCTTTCAATCCACTTGAGTCATGTTCATCTAATAAGATCACTTTCACAATTTATAGGTCAAATCCCTATGGCTTATCTGCAATTGTACTCCACTGACTTGTTTCACAAATCACATCACATGTACTTATCATCGTTGTAACATCACTTTTAGATTTCTCTCTGAGATCACCATTCATTATCAAAATCATCAAGATCCCAAAAGATCAAACATCAAATAATTCAAAGCCCTCGAGAGAATGTTCCTACTCATCCACAGTATCACAGTAAGATAATTCTTAGATTTACATACTCACTATAAGAAGATCATCAGTCAAGATCGTGAGCACCAGTGTAAATCTCCAAGTTCAGCTATCAACAATTAGTAATTACGAGTCCTCAAAAAATCTCGATATATCTCCCAAATTGATCCCTATAATCTTGCTTTTTATATTTCTACTCCGGATCTTCAAAGTTTATGTTTTTAACTTCACTGATCTTTTAAAGTCCAGATATACCCATCTCCGTCTCATCTATGATTCCTCAATAGAACAATAAAACTATTTGATCACTAATCAGTCTATTCAATTACATGAAAAACCAAATGTCCTAAGTGTTCTGGGTCCATCAACCATCATTTAGAGTTAGTGGAATCAAGGATATCATCAAGAATTCACCTCAAGTATACCCGAGTCTTGTTAATCTTCTATAGTCCAATAATTTAATATCACAAGAAATCCGATTCTCACATTCTCCCAGTGTGCCCTATAGATTCCTCAATGAGAAGATCATAGGTTTCTCCAAATTATCAATGTACTCCAATTGTCATGTTCTTGTTCTAAAAGTCGTAAAAACCTCAAATTATAATGGACACCCCTCAAACATTAATTAGATATGAAAACTCTAAGATTTTTGTCCTACAAAATCAGATCTAAGCAACTTGATCTAAGATAATGTTATATTCCGTCCAAGGTAGTGATTCCATCTATTGAAACTATTGTGATCCGAGTATCATCCCAAGAACCATATCTCTAATTCAAATCATTACTATTATATTCGATATATAGATGTAACTGATCACTATGTAATCCAAGTATGATTTTTATCCTAACTCTACCATCTTACTATGATTCTGAAGCAGACATACATCTCCAAGTTCAGATCCAAAATTCCCATAAATTTAATTCTAAGATAATTTCACAATGATCTTCTCAATTATTATTCTTCGTCCAAACGATCAGGTCAAATCCTTAACAATTTATCATCAATCTAATCCTAAGTAATAGTTGTCTAACTAGGTATGATCAGGTGGGGGGCAGAGTAGGTATGATGACTATATAAAGACACGGATGGATGGAATAATCACATTAGGATGATGGTTCAAGGATTTCCGAGATCGATCATACGAGTATGAAGTCAAATGAGGATGTAAAGTGATTGTTTACTCAAATAATTTCGTGAATGATCATATATGTGGGCTTAATTGTATATGTGTGACATATAACATGGCTAAACCTGGCTCTTATACCAACAAAACTATGTCACGACCCGCTTCCCAAAATACGGTGTACGGGTATGTGACAATGGCCAGCAGATATTCACGAAGAGTGAAATCTCTTCCATGAATATCCTAAGTTGTCAATTACGAGCAGGATAGCACACATATATACATATACAATCAAGTACACGGATAAGAGCACATATATGAAATACTAAATCATAGACAATACCATCCATCATATCTGAATAAGACAAGTCAAATAAGAAAAACGAGCTCACCGAAGTAACGACTGAACCATACTGTTTTCTATGATCAACTCTCTATACCGACTTTCCGATCTAGATACTAAAAAAATATATAGGTCCGTCAGAACCGGACTAGCAAGTGTACACAGAAACAAAAGTAGGAACATGAAAACATAATAAGGCACTAATAGGATGTCAGAATAAAAGATCAATATTTCAACAGTATCGAGTACTATAACGAAAATAGATGGAATAATATATCATGTTTAGTATGTTCTTGCATCAGTATGTTCTTGCAAGTATGTCATGACATGAATATAATGAAACATGAGATGTCCTGGACGAATAAGTGTCATATATCATAATCACAAGATCACAGAATCACATAATCACAATTTTAATCACAAGGGAAGTCCAGGAAAATCATGTGATCAAGATAATGCATGTCACATGAGTCTCAGTATCAGTATCACAAAAACACATGTCATGTACTAGATCACGAGTAGGAACAGTAAGGGACAACTAGATTACTGTAGACAATGCAGGATATGATGTAAGTGCCTATGTCTAGCATTTTATTAACTCTATACTAACGCAACCATCCAGTGCCCCATCTCACATGACAACTGCATCTCAATCAAGTGATGCGTTTATGGATCTTGATAACAGGGAGATACAGTTCACTGTACTCAGGTATCATGTAACATGTAATAATAAGTGCGCACATAAATCACGAAAGCATAAAAACACAAGATCACGTGTGGTATCCAAACCAATGAGGAGTCGGCCTTCTAAGCACACCTCCCTGATCCTCTGCTACCAGTCTCCCCAAGTAACCCCGGCTTAGTTGATTTTTATTAATTAATGCAAGTGCAAGACAGTATGATTCGGTGAAACATGATCGCAAGTCAGTATCGAGAATGTCAATGTCAGATAGTGAATACAGTGTACATGTCACAGGATAGTATTAATGGTGACAATATCAAGAGATAATCACAAAGTAGTGCAAGTGACATCAGTGTCATCAAATACGTAATCCAGTAGTCATAATAAACTAGTCAAGATCACAAGCATTATAATCCAATAAAATATCCTCAATAATTTATCACAAGATATTTTGATCGATTTTCTCAATTAATTTCCAGTAATATCATGATCACATCATCATTCGATATATTATCCTCGAATATTCTCAAAATATATTAATTAATTTCTTCAAACTTAAATCCTCGATAATCCTCCAAAAATCCCAAATAATTAAGATTACTATAAGATTCGATTTACTATTATCCATTTTTCCTCGAATAATCCAAATCATAAATCTTAGTCTCGATTAGTACAAATTTCTGTGCCAATAAGTTAGTCTATCACATATAAGCAATGATGTCAATTTAGTTTGGATGCATGCATGAACAGTAACGGTAGGCCTGTCAACGGGTCGGGTCTGGACCCGGACCCGACCCGTTTAGACGGGTATGGGAAACTCAGTTCTGGACCCGAATCCGAATACCCGTTTGCCCGTTTACCCGATTAGTAAATGGGTCAGGTATGATTTTACATGGACCATACCCGTTTGCCCGTTTACCCGATTAGTAAATGGGAACACTATATAGATAGGAAACACCATATATAGCTCATGTCAGCTAATTAATGTTTGCCAACTGTATTAGTAATGGGGAAGAATAACTAGGGTATGCATTGTCTTCTCCAAATGCCACTTGTCAAACATTTTTGTGTGATAGCCATGACTTCTCATAACTTACAGATAGGAAACACCATAACCCACGGGTCCGGGTAAACGGGTCCAGACCCGCGTACCCACGGGTCCGGGTATGGGAACCTACGTTCTATACCCGCGGGTAAACGGGTCGGGTATGGTACATCCTATAGTAATCGGGTCCGGGTCTGGTACCACCCAGACCCGACCCGAACCCGACCCGTTGACAGGTCTAAGTAACGGGATGCTAAAGTGATATGCAAGACGGTGTGACATGATCACGAGATGAAATCGATGATAATATCGATATTACAATAAATAGTAATATAAATAGAGAAAGGAGAGTATAATGTGATCACGAGATAATACCGATAACCATGAGTATGGTATCGAGAGATGCCGATCAAGGAAAATATCACAATCAATAGGTGAGTCAAAGAGGAGGAAAACGTGTACACTTGCCTCTTGTAGCGGGTCTGTCTGATCCTTAATAGAAACTAGCACTGAGTCAGATTTGATAATCGTAGGCGCGTAGCTCTCGCTTTCACGAACACAACAGCTCTAAGATCACGCAAATCGGACGTCGGATGGCCAAGATATCGTCCGATACGCAACCATGGTCCATTTCATAATATCTGAAAAATATATAAGAGGTTATATGTAATTTTTAAGGGTGTGTGGAGTAATAATTTATTAATTTAAGGGCGTCACGGTAATTTTACCTTTCTTGTGTTGTGGAGTAGGTCGGGTTCAGACAGATCAAACCCAATAAACCAAACCCATTTAACTTAAAAATTTGGGCTATTGGATAGTAAGTTGCAGGTGCACTAAAAGTGGGTTTGCACCTGCTTGGGTTTTAACCCAACAACAGTAACGACAACAACGACAACTACAACAGCGGCGTGGGCGGCGTGCGCCGCCGCCGCTGCACGCGACGCGGGACCAAACTCAGAGGCCGGCCCCGACGGCGGCAGGGAAGCGCGTAGGGCAGTGCAGCGAGGAGAGAACGAGAGAGAGAGAGAACGGAGAGAGAGAGAGAGCGCGCGAGAGTGGGGGAGAGGGGAAGAGCGAGAGCGAAAGGAGGCAAAGGGGGGAGCGTGGCAGGGCGTGCTGCCTAGGGTGGGCGCAGTGGTGGTGGAGAAGAGAGGAGAGAGGGGGAAGGTGGTGAAGAATGGGAGAGAAGGTGGGGATTTAAATAGAGGAGAGAAGAAAGAGTTCTAAAGAGAGGGGCCTAGGCCGGCCTCGCAGGGCGAGCACGGGTTCGAGGCGTGCGGTGGGCAGCAACGGCGCGGGTGGCTCGTAGGCCGCGGCGACAACGTGGAGGTCAGGTGTTGGGGGAGGAGAAGGAAAAAAAAAGAAAGAAAAAAAGAGAAGGAGAGGAGAGAGAAGGAGAAGTCTAGAGAGAGGATGGCCTAGGGGTTGACCTTGGAGGCCTGCAGTGAGCTCGGGGCTCGAGGACGATGGGCAGCGCGCAACGTGGACAGCGTGTACGGAGGTGCAGAGAGGAGCTGCTGGGTTTGCAGGAGGAGAAGACACAGGATTAAAAGAGTTAAGTATAATATGTTGAATTATACAACAAAGGCCAAAGAAGTCAGGTGGTCGACGCGCTCATAGCTCAAGTAAGGGATATGGGGTTCGAATCCTGAGTTTAGTGCATTAGAAATTTATCTTTTTTTATTTTATTATTATAAAACGGTGAACTTAAAGGGTTTAAATATATGATTGGTGTGCCCATTTAACCATACGACAATGTGGCATTTTGGTTAAGGCATTTGTTTTCCATTTAGGATACCTGGGTTCGAGACTTTATCCTCAAATGGGGATTTTAGTTTTATTTTCATTTTCATTTTTTGTTTTCTTTTTTTTGTTAACTTATTTAATTATTAATTTATTTGATTAAATTCTTATAAATTCAGAAAAAAATCCTCAAAAATTCTCAAAAATAGAAAATATTATTCCGAACATCATCGTGAAGTTGGATTCCCGATATTCACAGCCGATTGATAATTAAAAATCCTAGAGTCGGTTTACGACACCGATCGATCCTGAATTAAGATTCTTCCCCAAAATTTTAAGAAAAATTCCAAAAAATCCAAAATAAAGAGAAATGATGTTCTAGGTTGGAATGAGTTTTGTCCGGCCACCCGGATGACCAAATCGGGTATTTACACTGTATCAGGTACTAGTATTGATACACATGTATCGGGATCGGGGCTTACAAAGACATTATTGGAACACGGCTCAGTTAGCGAGAATGCATGAGGGATCACATAATTATGTGGGGAGATAAGTACTAACCCTACACCTGCCATGATATTTCCCTCAGGATTCGTTCTTGATGTTTCGTCAAAGAATAGTTACCACACTTGTTCTCTTGGCGAGGCATTGATCAAGTTAACTTCTGCAATCTCGTCTGAGAGATCATAAAATTTTGAAGTTCCTGAGACAGGATGATCGGCTAGGAAATCTGCCACGGCTTGACCTTTGATCGCCTTTTGTGGCATGAATTACATCTCATATTGTGAGAGCAATATGACCCATTTCGCTAGTCTGCTATTCAGCGAAGATGGATTTGTCATGAGCAATCGCAAAAGATTAACTCTGGAGATAACTTGAATATGTTGCCCCATGAGGTATTGTCGCATCTTCTGGACAACGAAGACCAACGCTAAGCATTCCTTCTCGATTGGGTTGTAACGGTGCTTCGCCCCAATCATCGTTCTACTTAAATAGTAGATTGCATGTTCATGGTTTTGGTCAGTGTTTTGAGCTAGTAAAGCTCCTAAGGAATAATCCATCGCTCGAACATATAACAGGAAAGGTTTTCCTGATACTGGAGCTACCAGAACAGGTGGGTGTGAGATACTCCTTGATCTCCTCGAATGCTTCTTGGCAAGCATTATCCCAGACGAATGAGACTCTCTTCTTAATTAACTTGGTGAAGGGTTGGCAGCGCCATGAGAGATTCGATATGAATCTCCGGATATATGCCAGTCATCCTTGTAGGCCTCTGAGTTCCTTAAGATATCTCGGAGGTTGCATCTCTTGGACGGCACGGATCTTCTCTGGATCTAGATGAATTCCTTTGGATGTAACGACAAATCCAAGAAATTTATCACTGGCTACCCCCAGGAAGGACTTGGCTGGGTTCATCTTCAACTGGTAAGCCCGCATGATGTCGAACACTCTCTTCAGGTTTGCAAGGGGATCGCCTTTGTCGCGGCTTTTCACGGCGATATCATCGACATAGCATTATACGGTCCTGCGTATATGCTCATGGAAGATCGTGTTCATGGCAAGTTGATATGTCGCACCAGCGTTCTTCAAGCCGAAGGGCATTACTGTGTAGCAGAATACTCCCAAAGGCGTCCTAAAAGATGTGTGTTTTTTATCTTCAGGGTACATCTTTATTTGATTATACCCTGAGAAGCCATCCATAAAAGACATCTTCTCAAAATCACACGTATTGTCGATCATGACATCCGTAATCGGAAGAGGAAATTCGTCTTTAGGGCAGGCAGCATTCAGATCACGGTAGTCGATGCAAATCTGGATCTTTCCATTCTTCTTGGGAACGGAAACGATATTGGCCACCCAATCAGGATATTGCTCTTCCCTGACGAAACCAGAGTATATAAGCTTTTTGACTTCTGATTTGCTTGCTTCCATGATCTTGGGACGGAACCATCGTTGTTGTTATTTGACTAGTTTGGCGTCTAGGTTGATGTTGAGACGATACGTAGCAATCTGGGGGTCGAGCTCGGGCATGTCTTCATAATTCCAAGTGAAGACATCTATACACACTCGTATGAGCTGTATTAGGTCTTCTTTCTCGAAAGGTTAAAAGCTCTCACTTATGAAGATGGGCTTGGGGTTAGTCTCTTCTCCAAGATTTACCTGAGTCACTTTGTCCTCAGTGGGTAGTTCGCGTTGTTCAAAGCGTGTAACCCAAAGAGTATTTAAGTGTTTAATCTATTGATCAGAGTCCGACTGAATAAAATCTTCAGATTCAAAAGTATATTCTCCATCGTATTCAAAATGGCTGGTTGATACCATGTTTACATAGAGACTTCCGAAGATATCGACGACACTGACATCTGAGTCTCACGACGACGTTGCTAATGAGTTGTCATGATAGACCTCTTTTTCAGATTTAGAATCTGACGAGATTGGCGTAGATACATAATCGAGTCCCCTTCAGGTCTTGTGGTAGTAATCGGGGTCTTAGCTTTTCGGTACAAACGAACAAAGTATTACCTGTTTTCCTTTACCGAAATTAAGACTGATTCCTTGGTGAAATCATACCCCATTCTTTCATCATGTGATGTGACTTTTATCCATAATGGAAGAATTATGGAGACTCAGAATCACCCCCTGAACTCTCACAAGCTACGTGCTCGGTTTCGATCTGCCCAAATAGAATCAGCTTTTCACCCCTTCACTTGGCTGGTACTTCAAAGAGGGCGTTATGTGCGCTTCCAATCTTTTGCATACCAGGAGGAATGACTATTGGTGCGCACAATAACGTCAAAGCATTAATTGCTGACCAAGGATCACTATTTACATCAGTGCTAGTGTCTAACGGTATAGAATCCGAAGCAAATGTAGAAAAGTAAGCCAAATCTAATTTTTCATTAATGAACCACTCGCTTTCAACATTAGCGGTGGTATCAATGTCGAGCTTATCAATGCTCATCACAAGAGGATTTATTTTCCAGAGACACTCGTCTTCTTCCGGCTCTGTATGTGCTTCGTTGCCAGAGTCGGATTCTTCTGGGTGTGTATTCTCATCAATCTCAAGAGAATCCTGATAAACGAGGGAATCAGTAAAACAATTCTCAACTCCTTTGAACGGATGCCTTTCGGCAATCAACGTTCTCACCTTTTCATCTTCACCAACATATTTCATTACTTGATGAAGAGTGGACGGGACAATGGCGTTGCGGTGAATCCAAGGTCGTCCCGGCAGCAATTGTATGAGGTGTCAACGTCAAGGACATAACATGTCACCTTGGATTTCAGGTCCCCAATTTGACACCGAAGTTTAATTTTCCCCATCGGGCACGTACCATTGGCGTTAAAGTCATAGATGGTTGTCTGAGTGGCGCTTAACAGGTGGTTGGGGATCCCAAAATGTTGCATGACCATGTGGGGCATAATACTCAACACGGATCCGGATCAACCTGAATACGGCTCATTTCAGATGATCTGATATACCCTATGTAATACACATGTCTTCTGGGGTGACGGTGATGCAGGGACACTTCTTTGAGGTATGGTGACAATGGTTCCCGTCTTCCTCTTCACATGTAGCAGGATTCTGAGTTATGAAAACCTCTGCATCTGCTAATGTTTCTCTTAGAGCACCTCTTGTAGATTTAGAAAGCCTTAGGAGCTCATAGAGAGTGATTCGAGCAGGGATGTTGGCTAGTTGAACCAAGACATCAAAATGAAAGGGAGTTGATGGTCCTACACCGCTTTTTTGAAGAGCTTTAGCATACCAAAGCTATGTCGAAGCTCTTTTTGCTTTTCCACGAATGGCCTCGTGGATTGTTCGATTACCTCAACTGGTTGTGGGGAGTTTACTGTCGTCTCGCCGTACTGCTCCAAATACCGCTTGCTGGATCGAGTCTTTGATGTAAGAGGTGCGCTTGTGTCAACAACAAGGGCAGACTCCTCGTCTCCCGAACTAGTAAGGGAGGCGACATCTTCCTCGGTTTCTCTTATAGAAATGCTCACCACGTTATTGGAGGATGCTTTAGCCTTGCCTTTGGACTTCCTGCTTGTAACAGTTGTCCACTGCTGGCTGTCGACAATGTCAGGATGGACCCACATCTTCTCTCCTTGAGGAGTAGGGACAGGAATAAGACCTTTCTCCCTCTGATTGTGAGGATCAATATTGATCACTCTTAGTTCCTCTTTCGAGATGGAAACCACTTCGGTTGGTGCAAGTGGAAGATCTCGTCCAAATTGAATTAGTGATGTAGCCGTCATGTTGGCAGTTGTTTTCCATTGATTTTGCAAAAAGGGAAAACTTACAAAAAAAAGGGGGTCGAGGAACTAAAATACAAGTAATTCTTTTGCAATAAAAAGATTACAGGTAGATCTCCTCTGAGATTCTAGAGAAGTGTGCCGGTAGGAGTCTAGTCAGCGCACGACCACTTTGTCCCTTTGACAATGTGATCGATCAGACGGTCGGACTGCTGCCTGATGGGATTCCCATCTCGCCTCGTTCGGGGAATAGGAGAACAGAAGGTTGATAGAACCCTCTTGTTACTTCTCAAACTGCCTCCACTTGAGAATTCCTTATTGCCTGGTTCCAGAAATTCCTTGAGAGGGAGGAAGATTTTAGGGTATTAGCACCGTGATTAGAGAAGTTCTATGAATTCTTGGAAGCAAAAGAATAGATCTTTGTTTAGCCGTCCCTTCTCCTTCTTTCAGCCTCTCTCTCTCTCTCTCTGTGTGTGTGTGTGTGTTCGTTCGTATACCCCTGGTGGGCTATTTATAGGAGAGCAGGGGTATAATTGTCCCTTTGCAAATCTGAAAACAGATTAAGTCAATCTGTTTAAATCTGGAAAGTAGCTTTGCCGCGAGGCTAGAATCAGCTTTTGCGAAGCTAGGAATAACAGGTAGCGTCGATCTCCTGATCCGTTTTGATTCTTTCCAAATAATTGAAGAATCTCCCTGATCTTCTTACTTGTTTTAGGAAAGTCAAGGGATTATGGTAAACAACTGCCCAATTTGATCTCAGATTTGATCTTGATTAGATTTGATCCTAAATAGATTTGATCTCATCTGAAGATTTAATTGGTCAAAGTTGACCATAACAGACCCGCAGCGGAGCTGCCGCGTCGAGCTCACAGCGGAGCTGGAAGGAGCATCTGGCGAAGTCAGAAGAAAGCTCTTCAGCGGAGCTGGATAAACATCTGTGGCGAAGCTACCGACCATCCTTCTGCGCGGTTGCGTGTGGCTTCGAGCGAAGCTAACTCTCTGCGGAGTTAACTGAGCACTTCAGGCGAAGCTGTAAGTTAGCTCTCTGATAGACCTTTGAACAGCTCCAAGGCGAAGTCGGACAAACTTAGCTTCTCAGGTGAGGCTATCCCCTTGGGCTCATGCGATGCTAAGTGTTGAGCTAACTTAGTATCTTAGGCCTGCTTAGGTCTCTTCAAAGACAATCTGGGCTCACTGTCTGCTTCACTGAATCAGTAGAGTCCAAGTTGCTGATTTGTCCCTCGGAGATGGGTAAAAAACTGGTCGTCAACTTGTCTACCACTTGTCTTTTGTAGTTGTCAACAAGTTAGACATTGTTCAGGCCAGTTAGGAATCTTGTCTTTTTTAGAGTGTCAACAAGACCCCCTTCAAAGTTTTCGTAAGTCTACAATGGACTGGTTCAGACTCCGAAATACTTTGAACTGCTTTGATTGATGGTATGTGACATGCGAACGTCGCCATAGTGGTTGAGTTCAGCTTTGCTTTCAATTCTGCTTCCGGATTGGAATAAGTTCGCCGAGGAATCGTGTAGATTCGCGATTCTGGGTAGCTTCGCGTCTGGGTAGCTTCGCGTCTGGGCCTCCCGGAGTAGCTTCGCTTCAAATTAGTTTTGGAACGACGTTCCTTTCCTGAGGCTAACTGCCTTTCAGCTAGTTACGAGAAGAATTGCTCCTTTTTCGAGGTTAGAATAACCTCTCTTGCATTAACGAGGGAGATCATTCCTTCTGCGCGCATTTCCGGGAGAGACTATTCCCTTTCTCATGGCTCAGTACTTGAATGCCTTAAATTCGCTCGCGCTTCTAAGCTTGAAGTAGCGGCGGTGTGATCAGGCCATGAGGCCTATAAATAGGACACTTGAAGTCCTCTTCAAAGAAACAGTCTGTTCATGACATCTCCTGGTTGTTCAGAGAAGGATACTCAGATCTCTGAAATAGTGGGGGTGCCCACTCTGGTCATTATCCGGCGAAGAACTGGTGAGTCTCGGTCATCCAGAGACTTCACCTATGGGCTAGTGACTTTAGGGAGTTTATCTCCCTTAATTTAGCTTTAACAGCTACCTCAGGGATTGATTTCCCTTGTTCTTCATTCTGTATCTGACTGACCTTCATCTGTTGAATCTGCCTGTTAAATCCGCCACATAGGCAAGGATTGGGACTTAGTCTCTTCAAGGTTGAGCCAGTCTTGCCATATAGGTAGGGTCAAGACTGCGTCCCTCTGGATCAGTCTGGCTTAGCCATATAGGCGAGGCTAGGACTTAGTCCTTTTTAGGCTTCTTCAGCCTAACTGCCTTAAGCGGAGCTAAGACTTGGCTTATGCTGAGCTAGTTCATCATTACTGTGCAAGCGAGGCTATCTTCTGCTTAACTGAAGCGCCACTGGATCGGATATGAATTGCTCCGCCCAAAGAATTTGACTTAGCATTTCATCTCTATATTTCCTTTTTGCTACGCTAACTTATTTCCAGTTTACATTGCAGTGAACTATGCCCGCCAGTCTTTTCTTGATGAAAGAAACTAGAAACTTGCCTCTTGATCTTCAAATTGAAACTTTGACCATAAGCAGGAGGAACAAACTGGAGCAGCTGATGCGTGTTCCCGGAAGAGGTTGGCAGTTGCTTATCCGAGATGATCCACTTCGGGAAGGCGAACGTCACCTGTAAGGTCTCAGATCCTTCCTTTGCTAATTTTGATCAAAGAAGATCCGGCTTTCTGGTGGCAACCAGTCCTTTGCCAATTTTCATCAAAGAAGATCCAGCTTCTTGATAACAAAATCGGTCATTATGCGAAGGATTACGGCCTTGTGCAGGAGAAAGGCCTTTCATGTCCAGTTGGTTTAACTTATCACCTTGGAAGTAGACAGGACAATTTGTATGCTCTTGAAGCGAAGATTTCATTGTATGAAAGACAATCTTGATGTAGTATCAATGTATCTCCCCCTTTGAATCAATAAAATGTTTATCTTCTGCTCACCTGCTTCGTTTCCCTCCTTTTTGATTCGAGAACACCTGGGGTGGACTAGCTTTCAGGCGGGCCTTTTCCTTAGGAGGAAATAGAAACTCTCAACGGAGCTAAACTTCCGGCGAAGTTGGAGACTGACACCCAACTGAGTCAGGAACAAATCTCTGGCAGAACTAACGCGAAATTTCCGCGAAGCCGGAGCTTAAGGCACTTTTCTCAGCGAAGTTATTCAAGTGTCGCGCCAAGTCGACACTGAACTCACGGGGGAGTTAGCCCTTAGCGGGGCTGAAGCAGCGCTTCTCGGGAAGACACTTAGGCGCCGTTTTAAATTAATTTGAAACGACCCCTGCGCTCCTTTTGAGGAGGCAAAGTTTAGGCAATCATCGGCCTATAAAAGCCCGATTAAGCTGAAAGAGAAGGAACCACTTCTCTTTGAATTTTCAGAGAACTCCAAATCTCTTCTTCTGCTTTCTTCTTCGTTTGATAATTCAAGAACTTCTTCAGTTCTCCGATGGCTCCCAAAAGACGAGCAAGAAAAGAGGTAGCAACCTCTACGACGGAGGGACCCTCTCCTCCTCCGGTCATCGAACGACCTATCGCGGGTAGGGATCTTTCCCTCTTTATTCAGAGATTTTCATCTCTTCTTGAAGCCAACTTCTGGCTATCCTTGATTAATCCAGAGCGATCAATCGTGATCCCGTGATCTTAGGGAGTTCAACTCCCTTAATTTTCCTTGATTTCTTGATTTGGGAATTTGAGAAACGAAGGGTTTCTTCTTCAAGCTTCCAGGCGAAGCTATCCCTTAGGCAGTTCACATCCTGTTGGATAATAGGATGCAAAGTTAGCCTTAGAAGCGCGGTTGGAAAAGGACTTTAATGCCCTCGAAATAATTTTTTAAGCAGCAGTACTCTTCTGGCGAAGTTAGCTCTTGGGACTCCTTCGCGTTGAGGCCAAGCTTCCAGAGCGAAGCTAATACTTAGATATTCTTTCTGCATCCTGTGGTTGCGGAGTTGAGCTTCGGGGCGAAACTAAAAACTGGGCTTGCTTCGCTCGGGAAGCGAAGCTACGCCTTGGCAAAATTATTTTTCTTGCCTTAGCTTTCTTCAGTAAATGAACTAATATAGTTTCTTCTTGTCTTTCCAGTGCACTATACTCCTGGTCCTCTGAACAGTCTCTTTGGAACAGCCAGGGGGCTGGACGGCAATGTCAGCCTGCAGTTCCAAGGGCAGGCTTCACTATTTAGCGAGCGGAGCGCTCCTGGTCGGGATGCTCTTATTCATGCCGGAGATCAGCGTACCATGAAGAGCATCTTAACTACTGCTCCTCTTGAAGATTCCGACCGAAGAATCTATCGAAAGCCCGGCTTCATGTTTGGAGATGCAGCGCCAGACAACGATCATCAGCTGCTAACCGGGGAGGGGCAGTGGATTTTCAAATTGGATGGTGAGAAGTACTATCTCCCATCTAGCAAGCGGCATTTTCCCTTGTCCTTCTTTCAATGTGTGACGAGGGCTCGGAAGATGCAGTGGCAAGTGACACGGACTACTGACTCCGTTCACGTGGAGAAGTTGATAGCTCCGTCCCCTGGTTATACGAGGGCGGGTCCTCCTCGCTGTATATTGGGTCTCCACCCTGGGAACGTACTTCCAGACATCCCAGTGGGAGAAAATCCCGCGGTGGCTCAGACTTTTGAAAATTAGTTTTTTAAGGTTTATGGCAATTATCCAGCCACTGATTTCAGGACCCCGGGGTGGATTCATCCCCCCAAAGCATGGTGGAGGGACTTGACTCTATATGTCCTTGCCCATTTTGAGGAAGAAATGGAGAGGCTGGGACTCTACGAGGCCGTTAGGGCGACCTGTTATGGCATTCAGATGAGCGTAGTGAACTTCTATGCCATCTTTGAGTTGTATTACCCGGCTACAGGGACCTTCACCCCTGTTGGCGAATTGGGCATGGCTTTGCACGAGATGTGGGAAGTCTCTGCTCTGCCTTTGGGGTCTCTCCCATATGAAGAATATTTCCCGTGCGAGGCGGAATTGGCACTTATGGAGAAGCAGGAGCCTGCCTTGTTTGAGACTTACCGGGAGTTGATGTGCCACCTTTATATTTGCTCAAGCATGCATAGGAGCCATAAGGGAGCTTCATGCAGTTTGAAGAGCTGGAGAAATTATTTGTTCCCTGACTTGGAAGGTACTCCCGAAGCAGCTCACTGTGGAGTCGCAGACGAAGACATCTTTCGTAGGATGCAAGAGCACTCCCAAGGGGATTTGATTTTGGAAGAAGATAACGGGCCCTATGAGAAAGGTGATATTCTTCGGAGTTTCCATCACCAGGCTCGTCGACCGACGTCCCGGAAGGCACTTCTAGCTGGCTTTTTAACGGTTTGGCTGAAGAGATGTGTGGTGCCATCTTCGTCTAGTGATGTCATTCATCCGACTGTCTTATTATCTAATGTTCGTCTAGTCCATGGTCGTTCTCTTGGACTTCTTCCAGCCATGGTGTGCTGTATTCAAAGAGGCCTTCGTGCATTGACGGAGGCTTTCTGTAGGCCACCAACAACGAAGCGGGGAAAGGGGACTATATTGCCTCGCGACGGACCAAACCCCAGAATTGGTTTGCCATATACTTATTTGATGGCATGGTTCGCCCTTCACTGCCCCTTCATGATCCAAGCCGGTGAGGAGCCCCCAGAAGGTGTTCGAATGGCGCTTCTCCGTCAATTCGAGGGGTGTTCGTGGTCACGGACTTATGTGGCCCGCAAACTGTTGTGCCGTCATGACGTCTACAGCCTTTTCGGTGCTTTCCCTACATTCGTGATGCAGGCTATGGTGAAGAATTCAAGGATGTAGGGGAAGGGCAGACGTCATTGAGTCGGGG
The DNA here is from genome assembly GCA_038442645.1 of Agave tequilana. Classification (NCBI taxonomy): domain Eukaryota; kingdom Viridiplantae; phylum Streptophyta; class Magnoliopsida; order Asparagales; family Asparagaceae; genus Agave; species Agave tequilana. The sequence continues at coordinate 97,202 of JAVJIF010005093.1, forward strand.
AGTCTTCGAATGGCTGGTTAGCATCCGGCCATCCCACTTGTTGTATAGAAGCGGGGACACCTGTTACCTGGAGCCCTATGTTCCGAGTCGGTTTGCCCGTCAGTTTGGGTATGACCTATATGTAGGCAATCCAAACAGCAGTCTGGCCTTCATGGGGAGCCTCATCGATGGAGCTCGTGCCTGGCGATTCTACATTGCTGGCTGTACTGAGGCGCGACTGTGCATGCAGCTAAGGACTCCGAACCTTCTGACGACCCTGGGATTCTGCCAGTGGTATAGAACTTCGAACTTCACGCCAACTGGGTTTTCTATTAATTCCTTTGGTGTGAAGTTGATCTCTCAGCGGTTGAAGCGAAAGGTCACTGAGAAGAGCGAGGGTAAGAGGGTCCGCGTTCCAGGCCTCGGGGAATTCATTGTTGTTGATGATAGCGAAGCCTCGGATGCAGGAAGTCCCCGCTTTGAAGGGGATACAGGTGCTGAAACTCCAGCAGCCTCTTCTGGTGGGGTAGGCACGGCCCCCATGGAACATGTTGATGTGGAAGAAGTGGAGGAAGATCTTGACCTCCACTTCAAGCGAAAGCGGGAAGGCAGATCTCGCAGGAAGAGGGTAGTGAAGAAGCCTCGTCGCTACGCTTCTACTGTCATTGCAGACGGCGAATCATCTGTAGTGTCTCCTCCTGCTCCATTAGTCATTAAGTTGTCGGCTCCTAGGCAGACCACTGGTAAAGCTGTCCCGGACCCGAGTAAGATCAGCTCCGTTCTCGTAATACACTTCTTATATGTTCCATACAGCTCAATGTTTACTTCATAACTCAGGAACCGAGGCGGTGAGAGACTCGAGAGCTGAGGCTGCGGGAGAACAGGGGGAGCATTATGATCCCCTGTTCACTTAGAGAGAAGGCGACGAGGCTAGCTATTTCACCGTCTCAGAAGAATCTGGAGGTGATGCGGCCGATATAGGTCCTTCAGGTGCTGGGACCTCAAAAGGAAGTCCCCTAGCTTCCAGTTCTATTGGGTGGACCACAGAGGGTTCGGCGAGTGAAGGTGGGCCGGCCGTTCGTGTTGATTCTGCCAAAGATTTCCCAATGGAGCCTGAGGGGACTGATGCAGCCATCGAGGAGGTTTGGAGAGAAACTGCTGCCAAGGCGATTGAGGCGACATCGTCCTTTGATAATGCTTTAACCTTTTTACTCATGCTATTCATTATGCCTTGCTTAAACAAAGTCTTGTCACGATACAGGTGTTTCACTTTTGGGTACATCAACTTCGAGGGAACCAGCCAGTCTTCGCGAAGGGGTCAGGGGTGAAGCAAGTACTTTGACCGCGGTGGACGCTGCTGAGTTGGATGTCTTGTATCACGACCTGCCCACTTATCGTCCTGAGTCGACCGGCGGAGGAGAGGCTGAGGGGACAGTGGTTATGGAGCCAATCTTACCTCCATCCACCTTGGTAAGTGAAATGCCATTAGTTTCGTCAGTGCCGCCTATCTTGCCCAGCGCGGAGCTGAAGGTGATTACCAGTCCTACTTCTCTAACACTAGTGGTCGAGCCAGCTCTCCCAGAAATAGTCACTAGCCCTACTTCGGTTGTGGCTAGTGTACTGGTTTCAACGAGGACTCCTCTGAGATCACCGACGATCCCTCATATTACTCCAGCCAGTGCTTCTGCTATTCCTTCCACAGTAATGTTAGTGAAACCGGTGGAAGCTTTGTCTTCAGAAGCTGCTCGTTCACCGGGCGTAGTTGAGGCCGAGAACGAATTTGTGGCTGAGTTAGTCGACAGCTTTTATAAAGGCTTGAAGCGATCCATTGCTTTGGTCTTGAAGGGCTCGACTACCTCATTTTCTGCTTTAAAGGTGGTCCTCTCCCGAAGCATTAACAGCATCCGAGACTTTGGAGGGGATAACCAGGCCGCCACATTGGAGCTTCTGGTGGACAGACTCGAGAGGGATGTGGACGAATGGCGCCGTCTTAGCCATTCAGATCTGGAGTCTTCAGTTAACGAACAGCTTGCGCACCTTGCTGCTCAAATGCATGAAGCTCATCTCGCCGCTCAAGAAGCCGCTAAGGCAATTTCTTCTGACTTGAAATCCTTGGAGATCCTTGGAGACAAGAAAAGTAGAGCTCGGGGATGCCATAGACGCTTCTAGCAGTGCTCTTCTTGACGCTGAGGATAAATTTGAAAAGGCCAAGGAAAATGATCAGGAAGGCTAATCTTCTTTTGTCCAAGGCTGAACCGGTGCGTCTTGAAGAGATTGCTCGGCTTGAGCAGCTTAAGGCCCAGAATGACGAAGTCCTACGGCAAGAGCTAGCACAGAGGGCCACTTTGGTTGAAATTGAAGCTCGCTTGGCCCAGACAGCGAGCTTTAATGAGGCCGAGTTGAGGTCGCAGGCGCTTATCAGGGCTGCTGAAGAGAGGAAGACTAGGCTGGCCACTCTTGAAGAACGGATCAAGTCCTATGAAGAGCCCTCGTAGCTTGTAATCCGTGCATTCATGTATCCCTCTTTTGGAATCAATAAAAAGTGATTTTATTTGACTCCCTTGTTGCATTTCCAACTTGTTTTATCTTTTGAATTTTAATTCCGGCTTTCAAGTTGTATTGCAGTCCTCAAAAAGGAAACGGAATAATGATATAACTAATCCAATCAGCGGTGATAAGCTGAGAGAGTCAGTCACACATTTGAGAAAATAGTCCTTACTGGACTAAAAGATGAGACTTGGCTATCTGTCGGTTCAGAGGTCGCAGGGACGTAACCGATTGAGAAGCCACCAAGCTCAAAATTTGTATGAGACTTGACTATCTGTCAGTTCAGAGGTAGCAGGGACGTAACCGATTGAGAAGCCACCAAACTCAAAATTTGTATAAGATTTGGAAGAAATTGTTAACGTGACAACCAGAAAAGTCCACTAAAGACTGAGTGGGACTCAGAAACTCGCTGGGGAGCTAGGAAATGAATCCCATAAAAGATCATATGTCAGAGGTGATTGTTAACGTGACAAAAAGAACTTCATTGGGATTTGTAAAGCAATTGTCAGAGGTATATTGTTAACGTGACAACCAGAAAAGTCCACTAAAGACTGAGTGGGACTCAGAAACTCGCTGGGGAGCTAGGAAATGAATCCCATAAAAGATCATATGTCAGAGGTGATTGTTAACGTGACAAAAAGAACTTCGTTTACTGTTAGAGGTGTTTGAACATAACAGTAATTCGAGTGGATCTGTCGTTCTTTATATGTGGTCTTACCATTCCATGGATGAGAATTGGTAAGTGATTTTGGCGAGGAAATCAAATGGGAACAGGTCCCTTAGGATTTTTAGCAAATTCTCAGCTATCAACGGATTTGATATGCCTTTACCAACCACCGTTTGAGTCGGGCTAGCCATGCTATTCCCCTCAGCATGATGAGTTGTCGAGGACTTACGTTGGGCTTAAAGGCCAACATTTTCCTCTATCCTTAACCGTTAGAGGTGTTGGAATATTTGATTACTATATCCGTAACCTTGATTCTTCTTTGAGACAACCAGTGTACGATCAGCTCTATAGTGGTTTACGGTCGTATGATCTCGTTTAGAGAAAGAGAGGGGCGCTCCTTCTGCATATCTAAAATTTGAAGGTTTTGATCAGAGGTGTAATGTTAACTTGATCATGAGAATGATCCTATCAAGGATAATACTTCTTTAAGAACTTGCCGTTGATCGGCATCATGAGTAAATCACCATCTGAAGTCATAAGGAGATATGCCCCGTTTGAATAGACTGTTTCTATTACAAATGGTCCTTCCCATTTGGGCTGAAATTTGGCTTTGGTTTTGTGCGTCATGATCATTGGTCGTCTGACGGCTAAAACCAAATCCCCTTTCTGGAAGACTCTTTGTTTGACCTTCTTATTGAAGGCTTTTGAGATCCGAGCTTGATACAACTCAATGTGTTGCTGAGCTTGTAACCGCTTCTCATCTAGGGCTTCGAGCTCTTGAAGACGCAACCGATCATTGTCCTCTGATGTGATCTTAGTGATCAGAGCGACTCATAATGACGGCATCTGGATTTCTAACGGTATGACTACTTCGCACACGCATACCAGGGAAAAAGGCGTATTGCTTGTGGGGGTCCGAACCGTGGTTCGGTAGGCCCAAAGACATTCACTAAGCTTCTCATTCCAATCTCGCTTATTCGAGGAAACGAACTTTTTGAGTAACTTAATGATTGTCTTGTTGAATGCTTCCGCCAAGCCATTAGCGACGGGATTATAAGCAGTTGAAGCCACATTCTGAATTCGGTATTTACCACAGAACCGATAGAATACCTGGCTTGCAAATTGGGGACCGTTATCATGGATGATCCGCCTAGGGACACCAAATCGATGGATGACATGGTGTTTGATGAAATTAACCACGTTAGAAGTTTTGACTTCAACCAGTGGTATAGCTTCTGCCCACTTTAAAAAGTAATCGGTTATTGCTAAGATAAACCGGTGACCTTTTGTTGAAGAGGGGCTGATTGGCCCTACGACATCGATTCCCCATGCTTCCAATGGCCATGAAGCAACAATTGGGTGGAGCAACTCCGGAGGTTGATGTATGAAGTCCGCATGAATTTGGCATGCTTTACACCTTCGTGCATACTGGATGGCGTCGGCTATCATGGTTGGCCAATAATATTCAAGCCTGTGCAGTCTGTCCTTGAGTTTTGAACCTGGCTATGAGCTCCGCATATGCCGTCGTGTGCTTCTTTGAGCACTTCCAGTGCCTCTGAATTAGAAAGGCAACGGAGGAGGATACCGTCATATGAACGACGGTAGAGCGTTTTTAGTGTAGGATCATAATAAAAACGGAGAGATCTTCGTCTGATAGATGCCGCTTCTTTGGAGTTGTACGGCAGCAAACCATGTAAAACATAGTCGATGAGGGGAAATCGCCAATCTCTCGATTCAAGCTCCGTCGAGATGTTATATACCTCTTTGGTTCTCAACACATGTTTAAAGCAAACAAGGTGTCGAGTTGCCACCGTAAGGTGATACTTGGTGTCGACTGGCAAGGCTAGCGTTGTTGCTAATGCAGCCAGAGCATCCGCCTTAGTATTCTGAGATCGAGACACGTGCCCGATGTAAAAGCCATCAAATAAATTAGCCATTTCGATGACTGCGTGATGGTAAGGCACCAAATCCTCGCGACGGACCTCATATTCGCCTTTAACTTGATTGATAATCAGTTTTGAATCGCCATAAGCTTCAAAATAGTGTACCCCCATTTCGTGGGCGAGCTGAAGGCCAATAAGTAGAACATTGTATTCCGCCACATTGTTGGAGCATGATTCCGTCAGAGAAAATGCTCTAGGAAGGACCTGATCTTGTGGAGAGATAAACACAACCCTCACGCCGGCAATGATCCTGCCTTTAGGACCTATTCGTGATGCTCCATCAAAGAACATCTGCCATACTACGTCTTCTAAAGTTATATTAGATTCAAAGGCTTCATCTGGAATGTCTTCATGAAGTTTTGAGCTTTCCAGGACTGCATGAGCAGCCAAGAACTCTGCAAGTGTCTGGCCTTTAACCGCCTTCTGAGGGACAAAGAGCATGTCGTACTGAGACAAAAGAAGCGCCCACTTAGCTAATCTTGAATTTAACGATCCCGGTTTCGTCATGAGAAGAAGCAAAGGGTTCACTCTGGAAATGACATGTATGGTTTGGCCGACCAAATAATGTCGTGTCTTCTGAACGGCAAAGACAAGAGCTAAGCACTCCTTCTCAATAGGATTATAGCGAGATTTCGCCCCTATCAGAGTCCTGCTCAGATAATAAATAGCCTGTTCGTGACCATTGTCATCTTTTTGAGCAAGCAGGGGCACCAAGAGAATGGTCCATAGCTTTCACATAAAGCAGGAACAGTTTCCCTGATGTGGGAGCTACTAAGACTGGAGGTTTTGTGAGATATCTCTTGATATCCTCGTAAGCTTCCTGACAAGCTTGATCCCATACAAAGGAAACACCCTTTTTCATGAGTCGGGTGAACGGTTGACAGTGGCCCGAGAGATTTGCAATGAATCTTCTGATATAAGCCAGTCTACCTTGTAAGCATCTAAGTTCTTTGAGATTCCTAGGTGGATGCATGCTCTGAATGGCTTTGACTTTGTCTGGGTCAAGATGAATTCTTTTTGATGTAACAATAAACCCAAGGAACTTGCCACTCGAAACCCCAAGAAGGATTTTGTCGGATTCATTTTCAGTTGAACCGGATTTCTTTCTGCTTCTCTTTTTCCGGCGTCGGGAGCGGAGTGGGTGTGGATATTTGTACTGACGTCGTCTGTTGTTGTGTCTCGTCAGTAGCTTTCTCATACTGCTTTAACTATGATTTTCCGGATCGAGCACCTGTCGGCTGAGGTACATCAGCCTGCGTCGTGCAAGCGTGATTTTCCCCTTCGGAATCGCTAAGAGAAGCTGATGTGAGATTGCCATCGTCTGGCAGGATGGAGATAACATTGCAAGATTTGCCCTTCGACTTGGATTCTTCGAATCTCACTGTTCATCTTGGACAAGGTCTGGGTGTATCCACATAATTTCCCCTGTCAGCAGTGTCAAGGGAACAAGACCCTTATTTCTTGAGTTTTAGCTGAAGGATGCTTTACTTCCAGCCGTGGTGTAGGGATTGGATAAGTCCCGTCAGAAACTGTGACCTTTGGGGTTTTGCCGAACTCGAGGGTCACCATGTTTGCAGTGACTTCTTTTACTCTGACTTCAGCGTCAGGACTCCGGCATTGACTAAAGCTTGGATCTTGTCCTTGAGGGCAAAGCACTTGTCAATAGGATGATGAATCATCCTGTGAAAGAGACAATATTTGGGATCGTTCGTGCGTCCTATTTCATTAGGACGCCGGGCATCCGGCAGCTTCAATTTATTCCCTTTGTGAAGTAAATGGAATATTGCGACTACCTGTTCGTCTTTGAAGGAGTACTGTTTCGGAGGAAACTTGGACTCCTGATTATTGAAGCCGTTCTTCTTGGCCTTCGACTGAACATCCCCTGATAATTCGACGGACAGTCTCTTTCCCTTTGGCTTGGGAAGACTGTGCCATGTCGCCACGTCCTTTATTATTCATACCCCATTTGCCTTTGGGGGTGGATGGTTCGAACTTTTTAGCCGACTTTTCAGCTATCTCAGCTTGCTCGACCAGTTCTTTCCAGGTATGGGCTTTGACAGCTCCCATGCGAATTTCTACTTAGTCTAAGAAGTTGTGTCTGCACGTCTGTAAGAACATGGGTAATGGCATATCCCTGTTGGGCACATCAAAGACAAGTTTCTGAACCGCTCAATATAGTCACGGACAGATTCGCCCTTCTTCTGTACGGTAGAGAGGAGTTTGTCCATGGTTACCTCGGTATCGTCCTCATAAAACGAGAAAGAAATCGGGTTTCCAGGTCGATCCAGGAATTGACAGAGCCCGGAGGGAGACTTCGGAACCAGTCAAATGCTACCCCCTTTAAGGTGCCAATGAACAGTCTGGCCATGATAGAATCATTGTCTATAACATTACCGGTCTGAGACCGAAAATATAGATGTGCTGGTTTGACGAGCTCTTACCATCATCGTATGTAACGTTGGTGGTTTGAACTTTTGTGGGTATGGTACTGAATCCCATTCCAGCGGATAAGGACGGACTGCTCCTACTTTCTTTAGTTCATCCCTCTGAGCTAGGGATGCAATCTGAGCTTGGATGCCTTTAAGAACTTCAGCGTCCATAGAAGAGCTTTCCTTTGACTTCTCAATCTTCGGTTGCTCATCGCTATGATGTTCTTCCTCATTTTGGTTACTCCCGGTATCATTGTTGTTCCGGCTACTGAGGAGTTGAGCGAGCATCTGTTGAATGTTATCCAAGGCTTCTTGCTGGGCCTTGGAGGTCTGTTCCTGAGCTTCCAACCGTCGACGGAGGTCATCATTACCGTTATCAGCCATATTTACTGATACTTTGTTCGCACGGAGCTGACTGATGCCGAAGAGGCATACCTACTGTCTTTGTCCTCCTCATCAGACCATTAGAATAATCCCTTCATTGGTTCTGGTGAGGTTACTGCAGTTGAGGAAGATGGTTGTTCATAACTGTAGGGTATTGCGACCCTAGATCTGGTGTTTCGGAAGACACCTTCTTCATGTACCAAGACTTCACCAAGGCCGGGCTATAATCCGGATCTGGGGAACTAGGAGTGTGTCGTGCGACGCTCGTCTGCCCCTACGCAGCTCTCGTCCCCTTCCGATCATATTAACGGATGCAGAGGGAAAATCTTGTGATACGCTCCTTTTGCGATGTTTTACCGAAGCTTGAACCGTCAGTCGATCAAAAATTGATCGTCGGCCTGGAGGAGTGGCGGGGATTGGTCCTAGCCGGCAATGGACCGAGTGGACTGTCACCCACTGACATCCCACTTGTTGACAACAGGAGGGAGAAGTCCGGAAAGATTCCGACTTCCGTTTGCTTGTCAAGAATTTCCGCAAGTCAGACCCGGCCGGGCCTAAACGATCTAGCGCAAAAGCTCTGTTGGATTGCGCATAGAACGCTGTCCTGTTCTTTTCATCACCGCAGAAGTGATTAGCACTAGATAGTGCTTTAGCTCTAACTTTGCGGCTAAAAGCTTTGGGAACGTCCTTGGGTGCTGAAGCTGCATAAGCACCGCTATCAACACTTAGGGATGATCCCTTAGCTTCGCTGCGAAGAGCGAGCTTAGTACTTGAAGAACTGGGGAGCGAAGCACACTGTGGTGCTTTATCCGCTGCCTTGCTGCTAAAGAGATTAGCACTAGATAGTGCTTTAGCTCTAGCTTCGCGGCTAAGAATTTTGGGAATGTCCTTGGGTGTTGAAGCTGCATAAGCACCGCTGTCAACACTTAAAGGCGATTCCTTAGCTTCGCTGCGAAGAGCGAGCTTGACGTTCGAGGAACCGGAGGGCGAAGCACGCTGTGGTGCTCTGTTCGCTTCCTTGTTGCGAAAGAGGTTAGCACCGATGGGTGCTCTAGCCTGACTGCCGGAAACTTCATGCGTACCCTGAGGTACTGTGCGTGCCACACCATCAGTAGCTTCGCTTATAAGAACGAGGCTGGCGTTAGGAGTTATTGCTCCATAGGCGAAGGTAAAGTCGCCGTCACTTCACGGCTAGTAGTCTCGATGAAGCTGACAGGCATCTTGCCTTTGTCTTCGCGGGATAGATGAACTTGTGGCGTAGCTACGCCTGAAGCTTCGCATGGAGCTTTCTGCTTTGGCCTCCACATCTGCTTTGGAAAAGGAGACTTAGGTTCGCAGGGAACCTGACTAGCCACACACGAGGTTGAGGAGTAGGAAGGATTCTGCCTCCAGTTTCTGTTCCGAAACCTTGGCCATCGAGACCTTTCTGTGCTTTCGTGCACGGAGCATTGAACCAACCCCAGAGATGAGCTCTTCGAATTTTCCTTGGTCGAAGTGAACGACTAGGTTTTCGAAGGTAATAAGCTGAAGATTCTAACCCTTGCATTGCGGGCCTGCTTCCTTGTTGCGCCAGAAGACCGTGGTAGGCTCGCAGAGAGCCTCATCTGTCTCCACAGATACTTGCTTCGAAGATTTAGCCAGAGGAGCTCTGGCCAACCGACTTCCTTGAATTCAGAAGTAGACCCGAAGGTCTGTTCGTCGCATTGCGACACTTGATTCTCAACAGTGGAGAATTCAGTCCCCAGCAGAGTCACCATCTTGTTTTCCATTGATTTTGCAAAAGGGGGAAAACTTACAAAAAAGGATCGAGGAGCTAAATTACAAGTAATTCTTTTGCAATAAAAAGATTACAGGTATCTCCTCTGAGATTCTGGAAAAGTGTGCCGGTAGGAGTCTAGTCAGCGCGCGACCACTTGTCCCTTTGACGATGCGATCGATCAGACGGTCGGACTGCTGCCTGATGGGATCCCTTCTCGCTTGGTTCGGGAATCGGAGAACAGAAGGTTGATAGAACCCTCTTGTTACTTCTCAAACTACCTCCACTTGGGAATTCCTTCTTGCCTGGTTCCGGAAATTCCTTGAGAGAGAGGAAGATTTAGGGTATTAGCACCCTGATTAGAGAAGTAGTTCTCTGAATTCTTGGAAGCAAGAGAATAGATCTCTGTTTAGCCGTCTCTTCTCCTTCTTTCAGCCTCTCTCTGTGTATGTGTTCTTTCGTATACCCCTGGGGGCTATTTATAGGGAGAGCAGGGGTACAATTGTCCCTTTGCAAATCTGAAAACAGATTAAGTCAATCTATTTAAATCTGAAAAGTAGCATTGCCGCGAGGCTAGAGAATCAGCTTCTGCGAAGCTAGGAATAACAGGTAGCGTCGATCTCCTGATCCGTTTTGATTCTTTCCAAATAATTGAAGGATCTCCCCTGATCTTCTTACTTGTTTTAGGAGAGTCAAGGGATTATGGTAAACAACTGCCCAATTTGATCTCAAATTTGATCTTGATAGATTTGATACTGAATAGATTTGATCTCATCTGAAGATTTAATTGGTCAAAGTTGACCATAACAGACCCGCAGCGGAGCTGCCGCGT
>JAVJIF010005094.1:0-124962 GCA_038442645.1 Agave tequilana
GGACGTGTGGGAGAAAAGGATTTGTATTCTCCTTTATCCCATGATCCTTGAATCTTTTTATCATCTTATCCACGTAGTGAGATTGAGATAGACTGATTCCATCTGGTGTTCTGGTGATTTTAATTCCTAAAATTACATCAGCAACCCCCAGATCCTTCATGTCAAAACTGTTGGATAACATTCTTTTAGTGGACTAATAATTTCAATATTAGTCCCAAGTATCAATATATTGTCTACATAAAGACAAACAATGATACATGCCTTTCAACTGTTTTCGTGTAAACACACTTATCGCATTCATTGATAGTGAATCCATCTTTGATCATGACACTATCAAATTTCTCATGCCATTGTTTGGAGCCTGCTTTAGACCGTATAAGGATTTTACCAATTTACACACCTTGTGTTCTTGGCCTTGACTATAAATCCTTCAGGTTGCTCCTATATATCTCTTAATTAATTCACCATTTAAGAATGCAGTCTTGACATCCATTGATGGATATCTAAGTTATGCAATACTGCAATTGCAATCAACATCCGAATGGACGTTATTCTTGTTACTGGTGAATGAGTATCGAAGTAGTCAAGTCCTTCCTTTTGTCGATAACCCTTGGCTACTAATCTAGACTTGTACTTATCGATAGATCCATTGGGTTTTAATTTTCGTTTGAAAATCCACTTACACCCAATGGTTACTGCCAGAAGGCAAGTTTACCAATTCCCAAGTATGATTACTTAGTATGGATCTATTTCGCTATTTATAGCTTCTTTCCACATTGTGCTTCTGGGGTTGACATAGCCTCTTTAAATGGTTGAGGCTCGCTTTCAATAGCGTATGCCCATGAAATCTGGACCAAAAGATTTTGAGATTCTAAATCTCTGACTTCTTCTTGGTTCAATTATATTCATTTTTTCAAAACAATTTCTAGATGCGGTGGAAAAACATTTCTCTCTTTCTAGAAGACAACACATATTCTCGTATAATATTATAAGATATTTAGTTTGTTTAAGTTAGTGTAGAGAATTAATGCTGAAGAGAACGCAGGCACAATAGTTTTTCAGATCAATTTCATGATTTTTAAATTATAGTTTCATGTTATAAATGAAAATATATTTTATATGTTTTATTTTGAAAAATTAGTTTAAATATATACACAAACGTTTTTCATATTATAATATGTATTTTCAAATGTTTGAAATATGTTTTGATTTTTAGCTATGCATATTTGTACTCAAAAATATATTTAAAACATTATTTATTTTTGTCCTATTTATCAGTAGACAACTATATATTATTGTCGACGGTTGAAATTTGTGTGCATATGGTTGAGTGCAACTCAGTTGTTACAATAATATACAGTCGTCGACGGGGGTGCTTTAACAGAAATTGAGTTTTGACTCAGTCTGTCGACAGTCAAGTATAGTTGTTGACAATTATTTTAATAGAGACTGAGGTTTGCTCAGTTTGTCGATAGTCAGTCATAGTTGTCGATCATCTTTGTACAATTTTTGAATAGTCTGACGTTGGAGCTATGATTGTCGATAGGCATTTATTAGGTATCGACCGCCAGGCAGTCAACTTGCATGTTTTGGCTCCCAATAGTTATTTTCTCCTCTAAATCAATCCATATTTGTTCTAAAATATTTAACATGTTTTAATTGTTGGGATTTATTGAGTAATGATTTCTAATCTTCTCTATATATAGAAGTGATTAGAGAGTGTTAGATATCAAGTTTCAAATTTTCAAATCCAAATCTCTAAGTGAAAAGTTTTGAGCTACTCAATCAAATTTCTTTTAGTTTCTCTCACACTTTTCTTAAGCTATCAATTCCCTACTCTGAGCTATACGAAAGGTGTAATAGAGAGTGTTTGTGATCTCGTGAAGATAATTGTAAACCTTTAGTCATTTGAGAGTTCCTCTTGGAAGGAGGGTTGTGAATTAGAGTTGCGGCTTCGGATCTTATGGGATCAAGTTCAAGTTATAATCAAGTTGATTATAGTGGAATTCTACGTTGCAGTGAATGCGAGGATATAGAGCAAGTGGCTCAAACCTCGATAACAACTCCTTGTGTTTACGATTGCCTCTTATTTGATCTATCTACCTCTCTCCTTAATTAATTGCACTATTATACTTGTTAATTCATTATTCTTGTAAGATTATTCATTCGTTTGATATTCTTTTTATATCAAGAAAGTAATTGTGCACCTCAGCTCTTATTTAAGAGGAATTATGAGGAGAAGTTCAGAGCCTTCACTGGGTATACGGCTTCATTTCTGGATTGTTGATTTGATTATTAGCAGTTTATAATTATCCTTATTTAAGCATCGACTAGCATATCACCTATTCACCCCCTTTTGGTGATTTCGGCTCACTCTTCTAGGTAAGTCTGGATGGTGTTGTTTCTCGGAAGATTGGTCGTGTAAAAGTCTTTACTTATTTGCGAAGAAGATTACAACGGATCAAAATCCGATTACAAAAGATGGAAGAGTTTTGAGTGGATCTCCCTAATATTTTGTGTCGGGTTCTTCGTGCAGCGGTGGAGAGTGAATCTTATTCTTCGTTGACGAGCTAAACTTGAAGCTTGACTTTAGATCTTATTGCTCTCTTTTACATATCATTAGTGAAGTATAACACCTCAAGGAATGGCTGAAATCTCAAAGAGATAAACTTGAACTTAGCAAGTTAAAGAATATTCTCTTTTTCTCTCTTAAACTCTCCGTAGCCACAAGGCCCCTAATCTAACTTCTTGTAGCTATTTATAAAGATTTTTTGGGGTGTAAATAACCCTTTAAACCTCTCCATAATATAGATTTATTCCCCATTATGTGGAGAGAACATGGACATGATTGACCCAGTAATTGTTGTCTGTTTCAGCGAAAACATGGATCTCGCTTTAATGGTGAAACACGGGGCTCATAGGCTCGTGTCTGTATTAGAACGTGGACTTTACAGGCTCGCGTTGAAGTTGAAATGTGAATCTTCTCAGGTTGCTTTTATGTTTATACGCGACCCTGAGGTCCGCGTATTGAAGAGCAGCACGACCATTACGTTTGGCATAGAACGTGACCCTTGCGTTGAGTTTGTTGAAATGCGACATCCGTGTTTGACTTGAAACGTGACCCTCGCGTTGACATGAAGCCCGCATTTGAGGCTTTGTCTTCAGTAAGTTTTAGACAGCTTAAAGATCCCCCTCCAAAGTTTTTCGAAATCTCGTGATTGAATGGAAAGAATTCAAATTACTTTGGACTTCATATGGCTTGGGCTTTTGTGATTGGACTGGTAATCTTTTGAAATACCCGGAGTTTGATCTTGTGTGGATTCTGATCTTCGTGAGTGTACTGTGAATTGCTTAAAGCCCTAAGGAGGATCGTTGTAAGTATCCGAAGCACAGTCTGAAACTTTTCTGAGCTTTGATTTACTTGTTGGTGTACTATTAAACTATTTGTCGACTTCTTCTGCCAATGTATTCAATTATTTGCAAATGTCAGACCTCAGTCAATAAATCTGTTGCGTCTTTTTTGTTGGAACATTAGATAGACCAAAGCGATGAGTTTTGATTAACAGAGATAATATTAACTTAGCAATTGAAAGTTGGATATCTCCATTAAGAAAGTTGAGTAGGAGAGGTGCAATTTTAACTGTAGTTCTCGTTTTCATGGGAAAATCGAGAGGATTACCACCATAGAAGTAATTTTAACATAACAGTGAACTATTTTGCAATTTGAGCAAATTTGACCAACTTGTCATTTTGCTGGGAGGAGATGACAAGTATAGAGAATCTTACTGTCAGATGTGTGATTTTTAACGTGACAGGGGTTTGTTTTACATGCCAGAGGTGACGATTAACTTAGTAACTGAAGGTGTGATTTTTAACCAAATTTGACACTTCTTTTGAAGAAGTGAGAGAGAGGTGTAACTTTAATCGTAGGTTCATTTTCGTTGTGAAAATATAGAGAAAATATCGTCAGAGGTGTAATTTTTAACATAGCAGTGATTTGTTTTGCGATTTGTGCACGTTTAGTCAGAGGTGTGATTTTTAACTTGAATGATATTTGTTTTACGATTTGAGCAAGTTTAGTGAGTTTGTTATTCCGTATAAAGATGTTAACAAATAGATGTTTTATCTGCTAGGGTATACTGAAGTCTTGTTGTCAAATGTGTGATTTTTAATATGACAAGTTCAATCTGTAATTCATTTTACTGAGAAAATAAATACAGCTTTTTGCACACCTACCATTCCATGTAAGGGAATTGGTAAGGGATTTTGGTAGGATTGTCGAGATTCACTTTATTAGGATTTTTAGCAAAACCCTCAGCTATCAACATATTTGGTTAGCCTTTACCAACTATCGTTGAGTTAGGCTAGCCCTGCTATTTACCTCAGCATGATGAGTTGTCAAGGATTTTGTATTGGATTAACAAGCCATTGTATTCCTCTATCCTTAGGCGTCGGAGTGGTGAATTGTTATGTCACTTGAAGTGATTTTTGAAAAAGTACATGATGTACTTTCTGGGTTTTCATTCCACAAATAACTTCTAAAATCTTACTGGGATAAAAGAAATGAATATAAACTCTGTGGAAAACTTATCAGGAAATTATCGTTCCTTGTGGGATTTCTTCCTTCTCTCTCACAATCAAGACACTGGTTCTCAGTCGATCATCAAATCTTGATATGAATGTGGAAGCACTGGAAAATTTCCATAAGAGTGCATCAAGAGCCTTCTTTAAGAGTGCGGTGCGGCTTGATAAGCCATCAAATAAACTCATTCAGTGAGGTTATCGGCTTTCGATTAGAATAGTCATGAAGCTGAGCTATGATCCGCCGAAAAAGAGAGGAGGTAGTTGGAGGCATGTCACCATTACATATAGAAAAGTCAGAATAGTAAAATCATCTTTTTGGATAGAGAGAGGCTACCGGGAAGAAGAGTGCCTAATACTATTGTCTAAGCATGCTCGACTTCAAAATCCTATTCTTTCAAACTGAAAGAGGATGTAGGGCTATATGTTAGAGAAAAGTGACAAGGCTAAACCGATAAATTTGCCTTTATCATTTCTTCAATATTGACATCATGCATCATATTGTCTCCAGATTTATTCGGCTCGATGTTAGTACTAGAGAAGAGTGACAAGGCTAAAACCGACAATTTTGCCTTTATAATATCTTCAATGTTGACATCATGCATCATTGATTTCCATGTTCAGTTGGCTCGATGTCAGCTAATCGCGATGCTATACTTTGAAGGAGCAAGCTCTTTTTTGGCGCTCTCCCAAACATCTTGAATCTCAAATTCTAATCCATCAAACCAATTTAAGAGAGTCAGAGTCGATCTCGCTTGGGAAAGAGGATTCCACGAAGGGATGTAATAATCAGACGGCTCAACTAGGTTATCAGAGGTGTAATGTTAACATGATTCTGGATAGTACTAACTTTTCTGGAGGTATGGTGTTTAACTTAATTAGAGATAGTGCTTCTTTAAGAATTTGGTATATTGAAATTTATATTACGTGATGTTTGATAAACTTAATTACGTTAAACGTCTTCACTTCCTTCAGAGGTATAGCTTCCACCCATTTTGAGAAGTAATCAGTTATTCCTAATATAAACTGACGTCCTTTGGATATTTGTGGGCTGATGGGTCCAATGACGTTCATTCCCCACATCTCGATCGACCATGTAAAAGACGTTGGATGAAGATGACCTGATACTTGATGTATGAAGTCACCATGGATCTGACAAGCGTGACATCGCCTGACATAGATGATGGCATCAGAAATTATCTTTGGCAATAATAGCCAAGTCTTCGGAGTTAGTCTCCAAGTTTGAGTCTGGGTTGGTGAGCTCCACACATACCGTCGTGAGATTTCTTGAGTGCTTCATGTGCTTCTTTGTGCGAAAGGCAGCGAAGCAGGATTTCATCATGCGATTGTCGATATAATGTTCATGTGATCGCATTGTAATAGAATCGAGGAGCTTTTCTTTTGATGGAAGTTGCCTCCTTAGGATCATCAGGTAGTATATTGTATAAGACAAAGTCGATGGATGTGAATCGCCAATCCCTGGGTTCTGGACTTGTTGAAGTCTCAAGAATCTCTTGACTTAAAAATCTTCTTCTGCAATCTGTTGTCTTCAAGGTGAATCTTGAGTAGTACAAGTCACGACTATGGATAAGTACTTTCTTTGTTGCTCTTGCTGGAAGAGCCAGTGAAGTGGAAAAGATGCCAATACATTTGCATGTGCATTCTGTTAGCGAGGCACATGGTCAATATAAAAGCTTTTGAACTTCTCAGCCATATTGATGGTCGCATTATGATAGGGCACCAAGTCTTCATGTTGGACTTCTACTCTCCAAAACCTGATTGACAATGTGTTTTGAGTCACCGTACGCTTCTAGATGCTTGATACCAATCTCTTCTACCAGTTGCATTCCAATTAATAAAGCATTGTATTTCGCAACATTATTAAAACA
Organism: Agave tequilana; assembly: GCA_038442645.1. Lineage (NCBI taxonomy): Eukaryota > Viridiplantae > Streptophyta > Magnoliopsida > Asparagales > Asparagaceae > Agave > Agave tequilana. The sequence goes on from JAVJIF010005094.1 coordinate 6,471, forward strand.
CGACTCAGTTGGCGAAAATGCACGAGGAACCACGTAGTTTTGGGGAGATATAAGTACTACCCTCACTCATGCTACGATATTCCTCTAGGACCCATTAAAAAATAGTTGCCAGATTTGTTCTTTAAATGATGTCTGGGTCATGCAAACTTATGTGATCTCGTTTGAGAGATCTTCATAAAGTTTGATCGATCTTGGGTCTGGATATTCAGCCAAGAAATTCGCCACTGCTTGTTCCTTCATGATTTTTTGTGGCATAAATTGCATCCGTATTGCTAGAGCAATATAACCAATTTCGCCAATCAATTATTTAGTGATGAGGATTTTGTCATGAGCAATCTTAGAGAATTGACTCTGAAGATGAAATGAATGAGCTATCCCATCGGATAGTGTCTCATCTTCTGGATGGTGAAGACCAAAGTGAGGCACTCTTTTTCGATCAGGTTGTATTGATGTTCAGCCCGATCATTGTCCTGCTCAGGTAATAGATCATTTGCTCGTGTCCTTAATCAAGCTAGCAGAGCTCCCAAAGAATGATTCATAGCTCTCATATATATCAAGAAAGGTTTCCCTGATACTAGAGCTGCAAGAATAGGCGGATACATGAGGTATTGCTTGATTTTCTCAAGCGCTTGCTGGAAAGTATTGTCCTAAATGAATGAGACTCCCTTCTTCATCAACCTGATGAAAAGTTGGCAACGTCTTGAAAGATTTGATAGAAATCTTTGATGTAAGCCAAACGTTCCCACAATCCTCATAGTTATTTGAGACTTCTTGAAGGTTGCATCTCCGGATGGCACGAATTTTCTCTGGGTCGAGGTGAATTCCTTTGAATGTTATAACTAACCAAAGGAGTTTTCCACTGACCACCCCCAGGAAGGACTTGGTTGGGTTCATCTTCAATTGATGTCCCTGCATGATGTCAAATACTTTTTTAAATCTGCTAGATGGTCGCCTTTGTCGCGGCTCTTCACTGCAATATCATCTACGTAGCATTCTACAATTTTACGATATGCTTGTGAAAGATTGTATTCAATGACTGTTGATATGTTGCCCCTATATTTTTTTTCAATCCTAAGGGCACCATGGTATAGCAGTACACCCATAGTGGCGTTATGAATGATGTATGCTTTTCATCTTCGGGATACATTTTAATTTGATTGTACCTAGAAAATCTGTCCATAAGGACATCCCCTCGAATCTGCGTGTGTTGTCAATCAAGTTTGTGATCGGAAGAGGGAACCTGTCTTTGGGACAAGCAACATTTTGCTCATAAAAATTGATGCAAATCCGGATCTTCTCGTTCTTCTTAGGAACAAACACGATGTTTGCTACCCAATCAGGAGCTTACTCTTCCTTAATAAAACTAGAGTCTATGAGCTTTTTGACTTTCAATTTGATTGTCTCCATAATCTCTAGACGGGATCATCATTACTGTTGCTTGACTGGTTTCGCATCCGGATTGATGTTGAGGCGATGCTTGGCTATTGTGGGTCAAGTCTAGGTATGTCCTCATAGTTCCAAGCGAAAATGTCTGCATACTCCTGTATGAGATGTATTAGATCTTCTTTTTCGAAAGGTGATAAGCTTTCGCTTATAAAGATGAGCTTAGGTTAGCCTCATTTTCTAGATTCATCTGGGCCACTTTATCCTCTATGGATGCCTCACGCTGTTAAAAGCATACGTCCTAAAGAGTGTTCAAGTGTTTGATCTAGGGATCGATATTTGACTAGATCATTTCTTCATCTTCATCTTCTAAATGGATAGTTGAAACTATGTTTACTGAAAGCATGTTGACGATAACGCCGATGCTGATATCTGACTCCCATGATAATGTGCCTGACGAGTGGTCATGACATGGAGATTCTTCAGAATCAGAATCCGAAGGGACTAGAGTTGACACATAGCCTAATCCCCTTCAAATTTTATGATAATAATTAGGGAATGAAAGATCAAAGTAGTGCTCGTCTTCTTTTGCCAAAGTTCAAACTATACTTTTTAGCAAGGTCGTACCCCATCTTCTTCATCATACGGTGTGGGTTTTTCCCATAATGAGAGAATTAAGGGGACTTGGAACCGTCCTTTGAACTTCGCGAGTCATGGGCTCATATTTGAATCTTCCAATGAAGATTGGCTTCTGACCCTTATATCTGGCTAGCTCGTAGAAGAAAGCTCCATATATTTCTTTTATGACATTTCTTGCACCATAAGAGATGGCCTTATTGGAGCTTGCAATGATGTCAAAGTATCTATAGCAAATAGAGGATTACTATCTACGTCGGTGCTAGTATCTGACGATACAGAATCAGAAGATAGTGCAGAAAGGTAAGTCAATTCTAAATCTTTATTGATAAACCACTCGCGTACATTGTTGGCGGTGTTATTAAGATTGAGATTATCAATGCTCATTATAAAAGGATTTATCTCCCAGAGTCGCTCTTCTTCTATCTTTGGTTCATTGTTGGCTTTATTGTTAGAGTCTGGATCTTTTGACAAAGGATTCTCAGCAGTCTCAAGAGAACTTGGTAGAGAAGGGAGTCTGAGAAATAGTTCTCTACCCTTTGAACGGATTCTTTTCAGCGATTAACATGATTACTCCTTCATTGGCATATTTCATCTTCCTGGTGAAGGGTAGACGAGATCATAGAATTGCAGTGAATTCACAGACGTCCCTAGAGTAGGTTGTATGATATGTTTGCATCAATTACATAATACGTCACCTCTGATCTCAAGTTCCCGATCTGGCATTTAAGCTTGATCTTTCCCATCTGTCTTATACCATTAACGTTGAAGCCGTAAATGTTAGTTTGGGTTACACTCAATCGATAAGTGGAGATTCCCAGATGTTGCATGACTCTGCGGTGCATACATCCCAGATGTTGCATGACTCTGCGGTGCATACACAGATCCTGGATCAACTTGAATACAACTCACTTCAGATGATCTAATGTACCCTCTATAATACAGGGGTCTGTATGTTTTCTTTTGATATGCATATCATCCGGAGTGAATGTAATGCATAGAAACTGGTTCGAGGTATGATGACAGTGTTCGTCATCTTCCTCTTCGTACACAGCAGGGATCTGAGCTATGAAGACCTTTGAATCTGCTTATGCTTCTCTAGATCTTCCTTCATAGACTTAGAGAGTCTCAGGAGCTCATAAAGAGTAATATAGGCGGGGATGTTGGCAAGCTGATCCAAGACATTAAAGCGGAAGGGAATTGATTATCCCACTGCTTTGTCTTTTGAAGAGGTTTTGAGTATCGAAGCTCCTTCTGCTTTTTCCACGATTGCTTCTTAGGTTGCTCGATTATCTCCTCGGTTGTTAGGAGCATACTACCATCTCATCATACTGTTTCAAGTATTACTTGTCGAACCGAGCCTTTGACATAGGAGGAGCACCTATGTCAGGTGCGAAAGCAGACTCCTCTTCTTCTGAATCGGTGAGAGAGGCAACACCTTCTTTGGTTTTTCTTGAAGAAACACTCACCACATTGCAAGAAGATGTTTGGCTTTGCCTTTGGACTTTCTGTTATCACAGTAGTCCATGCTGGCTTTCAACAATGTTGGGATGAACCCACATTATCTCTCTGCGAGGAGCAGGGACAGGGACAAGACCCTTCTCCTTCTAGTTGTGGGATCAATATTGATCACCCTTAGTTTCTCTTTCGGGATGGAAACCACTCTGATTGGCGCTAATGGAAGATCCTGCCAAACTAAAGGGGTGATAGGGACGTCATATTGACAGTCACCTTCTTCTGCTCTGGGCGGAATTTGAACACTTCAGCATCAATTAGAGTTTGAAGTACATTTTTGAAGATGTGGTAGCTTTTGGTAGGATGTCTCACCTGTTGGAACTTATTTCGATGAAGACGTTTGTGAAGATCAAATTCATTTGGAGCTCTAACACATGACGAATCAAGAGTCCTACATGATCAAGATGTGCCAAGAAGAGTTGATAGAGTGTGGGTTGTAAATGTGGAATAGCATGTAAAAGCCTTGACACAAACATACACTTCATTGGTCCATTAGTCGACTTGAAGTCCTTTATAAGTCGACTAACCCATTGACTAGTCGACTTAACCCAAACCCAAGTCGACTAATTCTGTGTCAAATATCTGACCCAACTCTCTGTTTGATAATTAGTCGACCGATAGTAAACTAAGTCGACTAATATCATTTTATAGTCGACTTATAGAATTCCCCTAGTCGACTAATCCCTGGTCAAGTCGACTAAGTTGTTAGTTGCAGTCGACTTGAAGTAGTTATTTTGAAACTGTTCTTCCAACGACCACTGACCTAGTCGACTAATAGCTAAACCTAGTTGACTAATAGAAGGATTTTTGCCTAGTCTAGTCGACTAACTTCATGGGCAAGTCGACTAATAGGCAGTTCTGACTGTTGGACAGTTTCTGACTGTTGGTCTTTTGTGCAACGTTTTCAACGTTTGTTGGCCCAAAGGCCTATCACCCTAGTTTTGATGATGATCAACTCATGAAGTTATGATTACTAATGATCTTGTGTTTAATTAGTGACAGATTCCTTATCAAGATCTTAGTAGGTGTGGAGCTTCAACAAAGGATTTAAGTCAAGTTGGAAGCTAGCACCGGTTGATTCACGAGCCTATGCATCAAGAACACATCTAGAGATGAGCTCGGTGGATTGCATTTGGACCAAGTCAAGAAGATGAGAAGCCTTCAAGTGAAGACTTCAAGAGGATGAAGACTTGTGTCTAGGTTTGTTTTTATAAGATTTATTTTAGATAAAATGTAAAGGATAGAATAGATTGGTGGATTGCTCAAGTCTATATCACACACACACTCTTGATAGAACTCTTGATAGAATGATTTTCATAAAAGATTTTCCTAGTTAAGAAAAGATTTTTATTTGTGATAAAATACAATTTGGTTTTTGGTATTTCATAGTTTACATATCTTATATCCAAAACCATGCTTAGAGCCTATTGTCAAAAACTAGATATTTCATCTTGATTGTGTAGTGGATCATATCCATACACACTATGCTTTTAGAGTATATCTTGTTTTTGTATTTGATGAAAGTTTGGAAAAACATGTTGATATTTCAAAACCAAGTTTAGTGCTTTATGTCAAAAACTAGATATGTCATCTTGATTGTGTAGTGGATCATATCCACACACACTATGCTTTAAAGTGTATCTTGTTTTTGTATTTGATGGAAATTTGGAAAAACATGTTGTTTTAGAAAAACAGTTTTTATTATGAGCCAATATTTCCAAGTTACAAAAATAGTCAAATCTTCAATAACATGCCTTGATTTTGTGCAAGCATGTTTCTATATCATAAAACTATTTTTGTAGAATTTCTAAGTATTTATGGGATTTTATTAAGCCAATAAGACCTATCCTTAATCCCAAATTTTCAGGTTCTGGCAGTTCTGATTTTTCAGAACTGACAGTGGCCGGTCGACCGGGTCGGTCGACCGGACGTGCACAGCGTGCACGCCTGTGTGCACTGGAGGACGGTCGACCGGACCGGTCGACCGCTTAAGAGAGCTTTGCTCTCGGGAATTATCGGTCGACCGGGCCGGGTCGACCGACAGAGAGTTTTCTCTCTTCTCCAGTTGCGCGGTCGACCGGGCCGGTCGACCGGAGGCTGCAACGGTCGGATTTTTGACCGTTGCCGGTCGACCGGACCGGTCGACCGGTAGCTCTGACAGAGCCCAACGGTCAGATTTTTCTGGCCTCTATAAAAGGGGGTTTTGTCATTGTTTGAAGCTAAGATTTTGAGGACTTCTTGAGCCAGTTTTTCCAAGTGATTTCAGAAGTTTTCTCCACAAAATAGAGTGCCAATATTTCCTATCAAAAGGATTTTATCAAGAGAGTATTTATTGTGATTTCTTGAGTTTTCCATCAAAGCCTTCTTTCCTTGTTTTTTCTCACACTACACTTGAGCCTCCATTGTATATCTATCCTATAGGGAGAGTGTTGTAGTGAGTTTGTAATTGGTGATCAAGTGTTAGATCACCAAAGAGATTTCCTTTGTATTTGAGGAGACGGGCAAGTGTGCTCGTTGGTGGTTAGAGTTCGGTTGTGAACTCTTGGTGGTTTGAGGTGCGGCCTCGGCGAGTCGGTGGACTTGCGTGTGTAAGGGACTTGGAGTCCGAGAGCTTGTAGGTGTTGCGGCACCGAGGAGAGATCCGGTGGGATCTTACATAGTGGAAATCCTTCGTGTGTCGAAGGCGGGGATGTAGAGCAAGTGTGCTCGAAACTCGAAACATACCCTTGTGTTTGCGATTGCTATCTCTTGCTCTCTTTCTCTTATTGTCTTATTTATATCTTGCATTTACTTTCATAGTTCTTACTTTTATATGCTTGATATAATTGTGTGCATAATTGATATACATACTTGCTTGGGATTGTTGTTAACACTAGTATTCAACAAGAGAGCCAACGCGGCACCTCAACCCATTCAAGGGGAATCTAGAGGAGCTTGTCCAGAGCCTCGCAAGGGGAATTCGGCAACACTCTTGTGTTATACATAAGTGTTCAATTAAAAGAAGTTTAATTTGGTCAACTTAGTTTTAATTCCGCATTATTTGTTCACAAGTGACCATTAGATTAGCCATCACCTATTCACCCCCCCTCTAGGTGATCTTACAACGTTCATATCATCTGAAATTGCACCAATAACTCCCTAACTAACCCTAGTCTTCAGCTATAAATAGGAAGTTATACCAAAGGCCAATTACCAAGAGATTTTATCAGTTTTCCAAAGCCAAAAATCTGCAAACCTGAAAACTGTTTTTCCCACTTCAGTTCTTCACCAAAAGACATTTCCATTGTGAAGATTCTCTGAAGTTCTTGTTTCCTATACTGAACCTTGTCCACATACACATTCAGTACCAAGGCTATAGGAAAAGTATTGTAATTCTCAAAGCAAATCATTGTACACGGGAGGCTTCTTGGTTGTAGAGGCAAGTTGTACAAGGTGAAGGTATTCTCTTGGTGGAAGAGAAGGTGTTCTCTTGGTGGAAGAGAAGGTGTATACATTTGGCGAAGGGGATTTGTCAAGTGGTGTACATGGTGTATTGATTTTGGGTGGCAAAATCAAGGTTAAAGGAAAATCTCAAGCGGGTGGCTTAGGGACTGGATGTAGGTCACAAGGACCGAACCAGGATAAATCTCATTGTTTGCGTTTGTGCATTTTTTGAGATTTGATTTCTTTTTGCAAGTTACTTCTTTGATTAACGATTAATCCTTCTTGTTTTAGTGTTATGTTGACTTGTGTATTTTAGATCATTGTTGCCAACAGAGATAGTTCCGCATTTATCAATATCTCGGCGATCCTACATCACCATCCTATGATATAGCCAAAAGTTGGAATCATCTATCTTCCCCACCTCTTCAGGGCGCTTCGCTTCTGGAAGCTTAAGTTGTTACTTTTGTGACCTGGAAGGAGTATTGTTTATTGGCACACATCTGGCCTGAAGCTCCACTCCCTCTAGCTGGCTGAGATTTGGAAGCAGATTTAGTCTCCATTGCTAGATTATATTTTCTTCTTGGTTGAAAAGGTGATTTCGGGGTGCGTCACGCTGGTTTCTCATGTCTTGACTTTTCTTTTTTTTTTTTTTCAGCTTGGACTCTCGCGATGATGTCTTCTACTTGTTCGCCTTGTAGCATAAGCTGCTTCCAAGTGTAACATTCAGCACTCCTATCTGAGCTAGGAGCGTGGTTTGCCAATTGTAGCGGCAAGTCTACCATTGTAGATGTGTCATGCCACTCTGACATTGGAACGTCATACTCTGAAATTTTTTCACAAACATTTTAATTGGCTCTCCTTTCTTCTGCTTTGTGGGAAGGAGAGTTGGCACAGATACCTCTGTGTCGTCTTTGAAGAAACGAGTTAGGAAGAGCTTTTTTGAGTCAGCTCAGTTCTTGATGTAGCCTGCGGGGAGCTTCATGACCATTCAAAGGCAACCCCTTGAGGGTGTTAATGAATAAACAAGACAGAATGGTGTCATTTGCTACTACATTCCGGTCTGAGACTTGAAGCTGTATATGTGTTAGATCGAGGAACCTTTGTCATCAAAGGTCTACAGGATCGGCGCGTTGAACTTGGAAGGATAGGGACCAACATCTCACTCGGCCAGGCATGGCCTGACTACTCCCGCCTCTTGAAGTTTGCTGCGGTTAGCAATGGCTTTTAGGCATTTCTCAAGTTCATTCATCCTCTTAGAGTGATGGTTTTCATTTTCTGAGCCTCCTTCCTCTTCAGAAGAAGATTTGGGGTATTCAACATTGAAGTCCTCCTCACTCTCATTTTTTTCGGAAGTAGATTTTTCACCTTCCTTCTCTTTACCCTTGTCCTTGTTGGAGGAAGCACCAGTCTTGAAACTTTTTTACTTCTTTTTAACCAGCAAAAGAGCTATCATCTTCTTAAGGTCGTTGATAGATTATTGCTGAACTCAAAGCATCTCCTACTGCTCTTTTTGTACTCGGGACTATTCTTCAAATCTCCTGGTCACTTCTTCTGGAGTACTGGCCATGTATGTGAAGGCCTCCACATAAGAGTTGGATGACTGAGACTTCGTGATGGCAGAGTGTTCATCATTTAATTTCAATTCCCTTTGCCAGAGCATTGTAATCCACCGGGGTGATTGCACCAGTCTGGATTCTGGTATGCCTATGAATCCCTCGGGTTTGACCAATATTTCTTTCAAACCTAGGAAATACTTGGTATCAGGGTCTTCAGAACTAAGAGCTAGTTGTTTCTCTTACGACTTGCTTGGCGTGCCCGGACCCACCTTGTTTAAAGTCATGTCAGGGTACTCAATGTTTAAAAAATGATTTCTTCTTATGGGAGAGTCGCCTCTTGGCTGAGTTAGAGGCTGGAGCCGCTGATAGCCAGTTGAAGACTGACGGTATGCTCATATGAGTGCCACAGTGGCACTCAACGAGAACTGCTGAGATAAGCCCCTCACGGCAGCATGTAGAAGTGATTTGATGGACACTCCTCTTTCGAGTCAGGTAGTCTCTTAGGTCTGTAAGATGAGCTACAGAGAAACTAGCTCTGGACTCATGGGAGTTGGGATCTCCCAATGGCTGAACGTGGGTCTCACATTTCTGAATTGAAACGGGGAGGTTGCAGTCTGGTGCAGCCTCATGCTAAACACGTGTCTTGTGTTTCTGAAGTGAAACACAGAGGTCACGTTCTAGTGCAGCCTTATGCTGAACGCGAGTCTCGCGTTTCATAGTGAAATGCGTACAAAAAGAGATTGAACATAACTCCCGTGTTTTGGTGCTGAGACGCGCAACTCATCCTTCAACAACTGTCGCGTTTGAACGCAAGCGTCGCGTTTAGAAGTAGAGACGCAGGGCTGAACGCGAGTGTCGCATTTGATATAGACAGAGCTATCTTCAGCTTCTGCTTTTTGTCGGCGAGTGTGACATCTTCGTCGACGATTAACAATGCCCTTCGCTTGAAGGAGTTGTTGCGAACCCCAATGAACCGAGTATGCTCAATATCAAAGTGAACCATGAAACTTTCGTCCTAGTTACTTAGTCGAGCCTTGAGAGAGGCTTGACGGTGAGATTGATCTCTGCCGTAGTTTTTGCCTTGAGCCAAAACACTGGTGTTGCGGGTATCCTGAGAGACTTCATCGCAAACGGTGTTGGCTCTAAAGGAGGTTACACGAACTTCAAGAGAGTTTGAACCATTTGCATTGTCGAAAAGTGAATGGTTAACTTTCAAAGAAGCGTTTCTCTAAGAAGCCTCCGATGAGGCTAGATAGCGAGTATCGGTTGAGACTTTGCAGTATTTCTCCATAGATTTGGGGCAATGGATCCCGAGGAGAAAATTTGTTTAAACTTCTCTTGGTCGAATTTAACGACAAGCGATTTGACGTTGGATTCAAATAGCTTGAGGTCGGCTTACACTACGGCCTTCTCATCGGTAGAGAAAACAATCTCCATAGGATCACTATTTTTTGTTTCTCGGGAAATTGGTCATATAAAATTCTTTAATTATTTGCAAGAAAATTACAACGGATCAAAATCTGATTACAAAAGAGGAAGAGTTTTGAGTTGATCTCCCCTTTGTTTGGTGTCGGGTTCTTCAGGTAGCGGTGGAGAGTGAATCTTGTTCTCCGTTGATGAGTCAAGCCTGAAACTTGGCTTCAGATCTTCTTGCTCTCTTTTATAGGTCACTGGTGAAGTATAAAGCCTCAAGTAATGGTTGAAATCTCAAAGAGATTTAGCTTACTTAGCAAGTTAAAGAGTATTCTTTTTTCTCTCTTGAACTCTCTAGGGCCAAAAGTTTCCTTCCTCTAGCTTCTCACAACTATTTATAGATTTATTTTTTTTCTTGGGGTGTAACTGACCTCTTAAATATCTCCATAATAGAAATTTATTCCCCATTATGTGGAGAAAACGTGGCTATAATTGACCTTATAATTACTGTCTGTTACAACAAAAATACGGATCTCGCGCTAGACACGGACGTCACTTTGAAAGTGAAACACGGGGCTCATAGGCACACTTCTGTATTGGAACACGGAGCTCACAGGCTCGCATTGAACTTGAAATGTGAAACTTCTCAGACTTGCATTTGTGTTGAAACGGGACCCTGATGTTCGTGCATTGAAAAGCAGCTTGACCATCGCGTTGGGCACATAACGTGACCCTCGCGTCGCGTTTGTTGGCATATGCGTTTGACTTGAAATGCAACCCTCACGTTGACTGGAGGCCCGCATTTGAGTCTTTTTCTTTAGTAAATTTTAGACAACCTATAGGTGTGTTACATTAGTTGTCATGAAAGGGATGTTATGGCGCATTAGTGGCATAACAGGGTGCCATCCCCGGAGAGGATGCACATGACATACGGATGAGCCTTCAGTTTGCTCAAACCGAGGGACGCTGACTTTCCCCTTAGTCGGCTAGAGTCTCTCCTTTGGTGATTTTGAGTCACTCCATTTGGTAGTGGTACTTCCCCTAGGCAGTTCCGGGGTGCAGGCGTGATTCCATAACCATCTTGCCTGTCTTGCTAGAGCCCGTATCGTCAGATGCGACTACTATCCTCCTAGAGGGCTTCCTGAGAGTCCTCATCCTTCTCGTAATGCGAGAGGACCGTGGTGTCAATTTAGCTACCTTGGAGTCATAGGGAGTGAAAAGGAGAAAAGTGTTTCAGGTTGAAATATCCTCTCCGACTTTGGCCTCTCGATTTTCTCTTCACCGATGTCGGGACCTTCGAATGGTGGCATGAACAAAAGAGTGAGTCTCCCAGTAGACGTTCCTCTGTGACTCCGAGTATGTCTTCAGAGTTTGGAGGTGAGGAGGGACTAGCAGATGGATCGGAGCACCTGGATCTAGATTTTCTGCATTTCTTTTTCAAAAATGTAAACACAGAGATATAAAAGGATTTTGTATTACACTTTTTAGTTGTAACCAAATAAACTTAATGCAACAGTGATCAGAATGAAAATATATTTGGAATGGAATATCTTCTGGAATGGAAATGGTTAAGTCAGATCTTGCCTGGTTTGTTTTACTATAAGCTTTTGGAATTGACATGACCATGCCTCTTCGGAGTGTTGGTCTTTATCTTTGGTATGGTTGGTTGGCATTAGGATGTCGATGAGTTTGCACTGTTATTTTTCGAGTATCGTAATCCCATCAACAATACCTGCATACTTAGAATTTTGAATGAGGAGATACCAACAGCAAACTTGGGTTCACGGTCATCCCCGATTGGGGGTATTCCCATCAGCGGAGCGGCGACTTGGTAGCGCTCTGAGTGGGAAAAATCCCTGCAACAGAGTAGGGATTTCGAGTGAGAGATACTCCTACAATGGAGGGTTTTAACTGTTTGTGGACTGATTGAGAGAGGGCCCATCGACTGGTGCTTGCGTTGCTGTCTCTGGGTGGGGGACACTCCTATAACGGAACATATAAGCATTTGGGATTCTGATGGGGGACACTCCCATCAGTAGGGGGAAAGAGATGTAAACACATGGTTGTAACATAATATCTTGTATTTCTCTTGTTACATATAGCACTATAAACATAATAAATATCATAGAAGCAAAGGTGGTTCATGTTCGGATCTGAGCTGGTTCACATTTATCATTGTTATTTGGATCTAATACGGTCATACCTCCTGGGAGCGCTCGATCTCTATCTCTAGTAGGGTCGGTTTGGTTATAGAGTGTCTTGGTGAGTCTGAGATGTTGTCTCCTAGTTGCGGTATATCCCATGACGATGCTTGTAAACTTCAGAGGTCTGAGAGGGAGAAATTCCTACAGTAGATTAGGAACTTCGAGTGGGGGACACTCTCACAGCGGAGGGTTTTGTCTGCCCGTAGGCTAATCAAGAGAGAGCATGTAGGATGGAGCATACGTGGTCGCTTTCGAGTGGGGACACGCCCCGTTGGGATGTACAAGCACCAGATATCCTAACGGCGGACACTCCCATCAGCGAGGTAGGGACTCTGAGCCACGGATACTCTCACGATGGAGGATTTTGATTGCATGTGGGCTAATTAAGAGGGAGCTCGTAGGCTGGTACTTGTGTTGCCATCTCCTAGTGGAGTGTTGCCCAAGGATACAATCACCACTTATATTTTGATGATTACAAAATTCATGTAGCTATGAGGTACTAATCAAGTTTAAATGTTTATAAGTTTACAGGGTTCAAGAATCAAGATCTCGTTTGATTCTTCATTCAAAGTGTTCAAGGTGATTCAAGCATGGGACTCAAGTTTAGAAGATCAAAGCACGGATTTTTGTTGAAACTCACTTGATGAAAACTTGAAGACAAGTGCAACTGTTGTAAGAAAATAAAATGTTTAAAATTTAGAGTGGTTCATTGATGCTTAAAATAGTTTAAACACACAAGAAAAGATTTTTTTAACAAGTTTATATATATATTTTTGATTCATTTTACCATGATTCTTATCTAATGTGTCTACATGTTTTTCATGGTTTAAATGATTATCAAAACATATCCACTATATATATGTTATTTCAAAAATCAAAAGTATATCTAAATACAAAATTTTGGGATTTTGGCTTGGCCCGATCGACCTCTAAAACTTGCAATGAGTTCTGCACAAAGCTCGGTTAACCGAGCGGTCGATCGAAAGTGCACACAGATACTCATGTATTTGTTCACAAGTTTTCAGTCGACCAGCCGGTCGACCGATATTTTTGAACTCACTAGCTGCTGGAGTTGGTCGACCAGCCGATCGACCTGTTTTGCCTAACTCCAATGCCAGGAGTTTCTGTATCTGGTTTCGGGTTGACCGCCCGGTCGACCACTGGCAATGACTATTTTAAATAGTCATGGCCGATTGATTGGAAGTCAGCCCAGATGGGCAAAACGGCTAGTTTTGAATTAATCTAGCTTTGTTTTTTTCCAAACGGGTATTTTTCACTTTATAAATATTTTAACACCTATTTTATGCCCAAATTAATCCTCTAATGATATTCACCTATTGCCTATAAATAAGAGTAATTGGGGAGAGTTCAAATCAATCAATTTTTTTTATTAAGAGAAATCAAGAAAAATCTTGAGAAAAGTTTTGAAAAATTGTTTGAAAAATTTTAAGTTTCATGAGCTTTCATTCCAAATCCTTTTCCAAGTTTTAAACGCTTAAGTTCATTCTTTTCAACTAAATTTTTCTCTCACATAAACTTTTGAGCTTAAAATTTTCATCTCTAAACTCTAGGAAGTTGTAAAGAGAGAGCTTGTGATCTATATGGTCACTAAGTGATTGTATTCTTCATTGGCTTTGTGGTCACCTCTTGTGTAGAGATTTGAAGATTGGTGGTTGGTGCTTCAGGTCTTCTGTAGGCCATTGTTGTTGTGGTTTCTTTGTAAAAATTCTAAGTAGTCAGTTTTAAATTCTTCACGCGGTGAAGGCGTGGACGTAGAGCGAGTTGCTCGAACCTCAAATCAAATTTTTATGCTTGTGATTGTCATTTCTCTCACTCTTGCTCATGCACTATTGCTTATACTTGTTTTATTGCTTCATTGATCTTTATTCCACTTACTCTATATTACTTCCATCATTCAAACTTGTCAGTTTTCCTCATTTAAGCAAGATGGCAATTGTGCGCTTCAACTCTTAATTTAGAGAAATTAAGAGGAGAAGTTCTAGATCCCTTCATAAGAAATTCAGGTTCCCTTCTTATTTTTGAGTTGACCATTTTATTGTTCATTTTTAATTGTTGTATTCCGTATTTGATAGCTTATCAGCTAGTCACCCCTTTAGGTGACTTTCAATTGTATTAGAGCTTGGACTCTAGTTTTTAGGTTTAACTACCTTAAAGAGATCATCTTTTACTAATCATTCATTTGCATCATTTGTTTGCTTCACACACTAATATCCAAGTTAAGATGACCATATTTTTGCAATCCCTAGGAAGTCGGGTTGCGAAGACGATGACCAAATCCTTTATGCTTCCTGAGAGTGATGAGGACACTTAGTCTGATATTGTCTTGAATGATTTGATGCTAATGTTAAGACTCACTATGCACTTTTACGAGCTTTAAATGATGATGATATATCTAGAGTTATTCATTGTAAAATCACAAATGATATTTGATCACATTTGGTTGTCACACACGAGGGAACATCACAAGTCAAAAGAGCTAAGATAGACCTTTTGTGTTTCCAATATGAAAATTTTTGCATAAATAATAGCGAATCTATTGATGACATGATCACAAGATTTGCTAAAATTACAAATGATCTAGTTTCTTTAGGTGATTCTATTGACAATAACCAAAAAGTGAGGAAAGTCATTCATGCACTTTCACCCACTTGGGAGTTCAAATCAACTACTTTGAAGGAGCTTAATGACATTATAGGCAGCCTCATGACCCATGAATAGAGAGAGAAGCAAGAGAAGAGATTAAAACCGCAAAAGAAGAAAACACTTACCTTCAAGTCTACTCCACTTATCTTCGACGGAGATGAAGATGACTAGAAAAATGATGAAGATTTGTCCCTCCTCATAAAGAATGTTGGCCCAATGGCCTTCCACTCTAGTTTTGATGATGATCAACACTCATGTAGTTATGTTTACTAATATTCTTGTGTTTCTAAGTTTCAGATCATTAACAGGATATTAGGTTGGTGATTAGCTTCAACAAGATGATTAGAAGCTATTCATGATGATTCCGGTGCCAAAGCATACCTTTGCACTTGGAGAATCACGGAGTTTGGACCGAGTCTACTTGAAGATGAAGATCGTCAAGAAGACTTAGGTATCTAGTTTAGAGTTTGTGTTTTAGATCCATATTTGTAAAGCTTAGTTTAGTTGATATGCTCAAGTGCACAAAACACACACGTTTCATGATTTGGTTTTTGGTTTTCATGAATAATAGATCAAAACAAGTTTACCTTATACCTATGTATATTAGATATGTTCTAGATATACATACATGCTTTAAACTTGCTAGACAAACTTATTTTGACTATCCTATTCATGTTTTGAAAAATTCTAGTTTGATAAAATACAAGTTTTGTTTTTGATAAAATTGGCAAGACACAAAATGAATTGATATGATTGATATATGTCTTGAAATTTTTATCACAAGTTTGGTTATCAAAGTAAAATGATAAAACAAGTTTAAAAAAAACATATTTTTAGAAAACAGTTTTTATTGTGATTAAAACTATTTTTTAGATTTACTGTGAATTTATGGGATTTTTATTGAGTGAAAAGACCTATTTTCAAATCCCGTATCTGTGCAGAACTGAGGACTGGCTGACAGGCTAAGTCGGTCGACGGGACCGGTCGACCGCACCATAGGCCGGTCGACCGGGACGGTCGACCGACGTGCACAAGTCTGTGCACGTTTTGGAGTCTCTGGGACGGTCGACCGGGCCGGTCGACCGAGATGAGAGTTCTGCTCTCAGGATGTTTCGGTCGACCGGGCCGGTCGACCGCTATTGCCCAACGGTCACATTTTTGACCGTTGGCGGTCGACCGGAACCGGTCGACCGGCAGTCTGTCAGACTGCCAACTCAGCCTAACGGCTAGTTTTGTATAGGGGCTATATAAACCCCATCTCTTTGGGGATTTTAGCCAAGTTTTTTAAGAGAAAAAATTTCAGTTTTCTGAGGTGTTTAAAAGAGTTTAAAAAGAGTTTTTGGGCTTAAAACTTCTCATCTTTATTTGTTTTGGGTTTTTAGAAAATCAAAGAAAAATAGGTTTTGGGATTTTGATTTGGTATTTCATTTTCTATCATATACAAGAGATTTCCCAAGTAGTTTTTCTTTGTTGCTTGTTTCCAAAAACACTTTGATTCCACACTTGAGCTATATCTTCTATCCTAAACTATTTAGGATCTTGTTTTGTGGAAAAAGAAAAAGGAAAGAGGTTTGTGGTTGAAATATACCACTTGTTGTAAACCCTTGATTTCTTGAGTTGCTCCCTCTTTGGTAGAGGTGGAGATTATTGTATTGGGTATTGGTTTGCTCCCTCTTCGGTAGAGGTGGAGTTTGGTTGTGAGCCTCTTCGGTAGAGGTGTGTGGATTGGTTGTTGTATTGGCTACGGGCCTAACCCCTCGGTTGTTGTTGAGAGAGGAGTTTGGTACTCCTAGAGTTGTAAGAAATCCTCTTTGGTAGAGGTTCCCTCGGTGGGAGTTGAGATAGTGGAAATCCTACACGGTGGTGTAGGCGGGGATGTAGAGCAAGGTGCTCGAACCTCGAAACAAATCTTGGTGTTTGCGTTTTGATCCATTGTCTCTCTAACTCTCTCTCTTTACATTTGTGCAAAGCATCATTTCATACAAGCATCATACTTTCATAGCATTCATATTATATACATTGCTTGTGTTGCCTTGCATCTTTCATATTGTAATTTATCCTTGATTGCTTGGCTTGATTGTATGTGCACATATTTCTTATTGCTTGGATTGCTTGTGTGTGTGTGCCTAACTTGTACTCATCCAACAAGAGCTTCACATAGCGCCTCAACCCATTTCAAGGGGAATCAGGGGGAGTTAGTCCAGAGCCTCGCAAGGAGAATTCGGCTACACTTGTTGTATTGTATTAGTTTGTGCATAATTTGCATTAGCTTCCGCATTTAGCGCACTTAGTTTGCATTGAGTTTCTTAGATTAGCAATTACACCTATTCACCCCCCCTCTAGGTGTTTTTTCAAAGAATGCGAGGAAAATATACAATAACACTAAGTTCAACAACAGAAGAAGATGGTAAGGGAAGGAGAAAAGAAAGATCGTTTGCTTGTGGAAAGCCCGAGTGCATCGTTGCCTATTGCCTGGAGACAAAGAGCAAACTCACTACCTCTAAGAAGCCCTAGAAAAAAAAGGCCTTGAAAGCAACTTAGGATTCAGAGAGTGAATCCGAAGAGAAGGTGAACACAAATTATAACACACTCAAGATAACTCTCGAAACTATTCTTGATGATTGTGAATTATCCATGATGAGCTTAGTGAAGCTATTGAACAACTTTCCAATAACTATGATTTTCTCAAAAAGTAGTATCTAAAATTGAAAAAAGAAAATGAACTTTTAGAAAATCAATTGATTGTTATTTCAAAGAAAAAGAAATTTTATTTTCTACTATTCAAAAGACTCAAAATGATTTTGATGCATATAAAATTTCATGTAAAGCAAAATTTTGTTCATGCATTGATGAAATGAGTTTTCTATGATAAAAAATAAAATAACTACTTTGAGCAATATTTTAAAGAAATGTGAATTTGACAAAGTTATTTAGAAGCCATGTTTCCTAAGAGGAAAACTCAAAAGAAACTATCTTCTCATACACAACATCAAGCTCACACAAGCACAATACACACATGCACATCATTCACATAATGCACATCATGCTTTTATATATGTGAAGGTGTACTCATGCATCTATTGTAGCCGAAAATGTCTTTTGGCTAAGTTTTTTTTATGATAAGTTAAATGTTTCAAATAGTCATGTTTGGATTTGAAAAACTAATATTTTAGAACCCAAAAAGATTTGGGTACCAAAATCAACGTCTCTTTCAAATGATATAGGTACACACCAAGACGTAGAGAGCGGTGGTACCTTGATAGTGGTTACTCACGGCACATGACATGAGACATCAATAATTTTACAAACTTTCAAGGTCTAGTGAAGGTGATACCGTCACATTTAGAGATGACTCAAAGGGTGAAATTATCGGTGTAGGTAATATCAAAATATGCGTATCTTCTTTAATTGAAAATGTTGCTTTGGTTGAAGGACTCAAACATAATCTTTTAAGTATTTGTCAATTGTGTGAAAAAGGCGTAAGGGTTATTTTTTATAACTCTACTTGTGATATTATTGATGGAAAAAGTAATTCCTATATATATTTCAGTTTTCATGAGAATAATTATTATATCATTGACATGTTGAATTTACAATGCAATGTTACATGTTTAACAGTTTTAAAAGAAGATTCTTGGTTGTGGCATAGAAGGTTAGGTCATATTTCTTTTGATCATCTATCCCGAATTAAATCTAAAGAAACAGTGAAAGGTATCCCTAATTTGAAATTTGAAAAGGATCGCATTTGTGATGCTTGCCAACTGGAAAAATAAATCAAGTCCTCTTTCAAATCTATTAAAGATATTATGAGATCAAGATCTTTACATATGGATTTGTTTGGTCCGACCCAAATCAAAAGTCTTAGTGGTAACCGTTTTATTTTTGTCTTAATTGATGATTTTTTAAGATTTACATGGGTTTCTTTTTGGAACACAACGATGAAGTCTTTTCGTATTTTCTTGTTTTTCAAAAAAGAGTTAAAAAAAAGATTTTCTGATTTTACGTATTAGAAGTGATAGAGGTGTTGAGTTTGTAAATCACTCTTTTATTACTTATTGTGAAGAAAATAGAGTCAAACATGAGCTATCATGTCTTAGAACTCCACAACAAAATTGAGTCGTTGAAAGGAAGAATCTAACTGTTCAAGAGATGACTAGGACTATAATTAGTCAATACGGACTCCCTCAATATCTATGGGCCGAGACCATAAACACTTTATGTTACATTGAGAATATGATTTATTTTTGCAAGAATTCAAATAAAACTCCCTTTGAGATTTACTATTTGAGAAAAACCAAATGTTTTTTATTTTAAAGTTTTTAGTTGTAAATATTTTGCTTTAAATACTAAGGACAATTTAGATAACTTTAATGCAAAATCGTTTGAAACTATTTTTGTTGGCTACTCCAATACTAGTATAACATATAGAGTCTTCAATAGATCGACTTTGACTATTGAGGAGTCTATGCATGTAAAGTTTGAGGATTTTAACTCTCTTAGAAAGAATGTTATAGAGATTGATTTCTTAGGTATAGACATGGAAAAGGTATCTTTGAACGACTCACTGGTGCAAGATGATAAGCCAAGAGATGATGCAAATAGTGAAATCCAAGAGGTTGAAGTAGAGCCAACTCAGCCATTTTCGAAGAATTGAAAATATGTTACAAATCATCCCAAAGATCTCATTATAGGTGATGCATCTAAGAGAGTAACTACTAGATCCAACCTTCATGATGTTTGTGATTATTTTGCATTCATATCACACATAAAACCCGAAAACATCCTCGAGACCGAAGGCGACTCATATTTGTTACTTTCTCCAATAATCCATATTTTTAAAACCCAGATTAACACTTTAAATTTCGATTATGTGATAACCATAGCTAGAATCTGTATTGGAACAAATAATTCGTGTGATAATTATATCACCAAAAAAAATATTGGAACTTATTCGTAATAGTGAAGCAAATAACTGTCACATTGGAGAGGGTCAAGATTTAATTGATGTTGATAATGGGGGAGATGGCAAGAGGGGAAGGTGGTAGAAAAGAGATGACACTGGGAAAAATATCCCATTCTAGATCTAAGCCGTCTCTCTCTCTTCAAATCTCTCCTTCTTCCTCCTCCCACTCCCCCATCCTCCAGCCCTCTTCCTTCCCACTCTCTTGCTCAGGCTGGTGAAGGGAGGCAGGACGCGCGGCGGCCGGGTGACAAGGCGGGCAGCACTTCACCCGCGGGCACGCGAGCCTCCAGCTATAGGTGGTGCTGCGACCTCCAGGCGAGGATGAACCCGGGCAGGGCCAGAGCCAGCGATGCGGAGCCCGATCTCGAGCTTAAGCGCCCCGGTCACAGAGGTCGAGCTCCGGCGTGCTGTGGCAGAGGCCGAGTGTGGAGCTAGTTGCCACACAACCTGTGCTCGTCAGCAGCCAGGGACTGAACAACCACAGTTTGAAAATTTGAGTTTCTCTTGATCGAAAGATGATTAATACAAATTGAAATTAAGGTAATTACAGCCTATAACTGAGATAAACAAGTGCTAATGAGTGATGATAACTAAATTTGTAACTGTAATTGTAATATAAGAGTCCCGAGGATCGATGTGGATTATAGCTATATTCTGAATTATCGGCACAAAGGTGAGTAAAGTCTCCTTGATTCCAAGTGTTAATCCGCATATGAAAGTATGTTAATTGGCTATTAGAAATATTTAATTATAACTTATGAATTTGATTAGAAATAATTTAGGGTAAAAAAAAAATATCAGAATAGGAAGATTGGTATACCGGTGTCCGATGTGTTGTATTCCGATGTTTGTAATCGGGAAAAAGAAACACGAGGAATCAAGGTAAGCCTTGAACTTAAGCAACAAGTTTGTATAATGAATTAGTTTAATAATAATATACATGTAAATTGCACATATGTTGAATAGCAAATCACGGGGTCATTCTCGGTGCGAATCTCTTGTGAACGTTCGTCTTAAAGGTGAGTTTTTGATAAATTTAGAATAAATTCTGAATGTTAACAACTATATTATTAACTCCATAGAGAATTGATAATTATTATATGAATAGTATATGAATGAGGGAATTGGTTAACTATGAGTAAAATGAGCATGATGTCGTTGTTTTAATTAATATGCTTAATTCTTGTGTTGACTCTTGATGTGGTGAGTACCCACGTGTTTGTTGATGATAATTCTTGATAGAACTAATTAATATTGTTTGCTGATTTGAATTCTTAGTGGAATTAGTGATAAATGTGTGTATGGGTGTTTGTTGTATCTTAAGGAGGAAGGGGTCTGAGGGATCCGGTAGGGTCGAAGACGGTGTGGAGAAAGGGACCGAAGGGATCCGATAGGAGTCAAAGACGGTGAAATATTGTTATATGTGTAATTGATATGTGTGTGTATGTGTACACTATGTGCACACTATGGGCTGTTTGTTTGATTGTAAAAGTCATAAAAGTCCGTAATTCGTAAATGACTTACAATCTAATTACAGCTATGGCGTTTCTTTGGAATATAATTCGTAAAAGACTTATGCAACTCAACTACCACTCACTTGCAACTCAATTACCGCTCACTTACAACCCACTTACAGTTAATTTTGTGGTCAATCAAATTTGTATTATTTTTATATTAATATAAATTTTTAATATTTAATATTTTTAGTAATTATTTTGCAATATTAAAGCTTTTTAAATCACTAAATAGTTAATTTTGTGGTCAACTTTTTCACTTACAATTTACAAATTATGACAACGAAACACCGTAAAATACAATACACTTTCCCACTTACAACTTTATATTACCAACCAAACACCGTAAAACTTACATGCATGTAACTCATTACAACTGTAAAAGATTTTACCAATTACGACTGACGAATTCGGCCAATTACGACAACCAAACACAGACCCATGTGTGTATCAGGTGTATTACCTGTGTATGGTATGGTGGACATCCTTTGTATGGTATGGTGGACATCTTGTGTATGATATGGTGGAGATCAAAAATCTATATTACACTAATAGAAATATAAATAGATGTTGACTTGGCATCAATATACAAAGTTACTGAATTATAACGGAAACCCCGATATTTGTTATTATACACATTAGTATTATTTGAACAATAAATTGAAATAAATTGATTATATAGTTGACATTTATATTCATGATCACTCACTTTTGTGTCTCATGTACACTACACATTGTTAATGCATGTTGAATTGTAAAAATTGGTTTAATCTTACTCATTGAGTTGTTGAACTCACCCCCTTAAGTACAAATACTTTCAGATTATGGCAAATCAAAAATACAATCGAAGAATTTTTGAAGTATAGCACGGGATTATCGCCAAATCGTTTGGACGGATATTAAACGTTGTTATCAATATATTTGAGCTCTTTGTTTGTATGAACATGTTTACTTTGTATAGATTTAGCGGTTATGATGTAGAACATAGTTGAATCTATATTAATAATGCTAAGGGTTACATATATGAAATCACCTAGAGGGAGGTGAATAGGTGATGGCTATATAACTATGACAAATAATGCGTAATTAAAAATTACTAGAAACTAATAAGCAAAAGTGAACAATATCAAGACAAGAGCAAGATTGCAATTATAAATAGAGCAATAAACAACAAGAAACAATTATAAAGAGTGAGTAGAGTAAGAGAGAGTGAGAGAAAGTAATCACAAATACAGATTTTTTGTTTCGAGGTTCGAACCACCGCTCTACGTACGTCCCTGCCTTCATCGCAATGAAGGATTTTCACTATAACTTGATCCCGCAAGATTGCTTCTCTACACATTCTCACAAGAATGAACGGACACGCAAGTCCTCTCACTCGATGCCGCAACACCTTATAAATACGAACCCGTAAGCTCGCTTGAGGCCGTAACATCTACAATGCTTCAATACAAGAAGGAGGTGACAACTCAAGGATCACCCAAAATAGACTCACTAAAACAATCTCTATAATCAAGAGGAGAGATTTGTACCTCTGAGATTGTGGTGATTGAAGATTTTGAGAATGTAGGAATGAAAAACAAAGCTTCTGCGAAATTCTTGTATTGAGAAAGAAACTAGCTTGTGGAAATTTTCTCTTTAAAATATTGGAAATTCTTGTAAAAAAATGATTCAAAATGATTAACTAAAAATTCTTTTAAGTTTTCTGACGGCACCTATTTATAGAGGCCCAAAATATAGAAGAAAATAAAATACAGTCATTGGGGATTAACCCTCAAACGACAAAAATAAAAACTAGTTGTTTGGGGGGAAAACCAGGCTTAATTAGCCTGTCGATCGACAACCAACGGTCAAAAATTTGACTGATTGGGTTTTCAGGTCGACCGGTATGCACAGTCAATTTGAATAACTTGTGCACACATGGCCGACCAGTAGGTCGAACGACAAAGCAAAAAGCTCTGCAGAGTGGTCGACCGGTCGGTCGACCGACATAAGGCCCAAAACAAGAAAAACAATTTTGAAATACTTTTCAATTTTTTCTAACAAAAATTCTTTTATAAAATCAATAAAGTCCATGTGATAAATTTGAGTTCATAATTTTGTGATCAAAGATCAACACAAAAACAAATGTAGTACTATATTTTGCAAAAGTAATTTTTTTACTTTTATAAAATAGTTTTTTTTCCAAAAACAACTTTGAAAAACTAAACTTAAATAAGTTAAAATAATTTTCAAAATATAAGAGATAAAAGTGTAGGTCACCTAGAGGTGGGTGAATAGGTGACTAGCTAATCTAATGATGAATAATGCGGAATTAAAAACTATTTAAGCAAACTAAAAACTATTATGCAAAACACACCAAGTATAACACAATAGTGTAGCCGAATTTCAGGTGAAAGGTTCTAGACTATCTCCTCAAGATCCTCTAGATTAAGAGTTGAGATGCCACTATGGCTCTCTTGGTTGAATACAAGTGTGAGCAAACAATCCCAAGCATATAACAATAGAGCACAAATATATCAAGCATATAAAAGAGATAAACGATATAAGCATGCAAGATATAAACACAAGTGAGAGATAGAGAGAGCAATCGCAAATATGGGAGATTTGTTTCGAGGTTTGAGCACCCTTGCTCTACGTCCCCGCCTTCAACACTATGAAGGATTTTCACTATAAACGATCCCACTGGATCATTCGGTGCCGCAACACCTACAAGGAGTTCACACTAAAACTCTTAGACTCACTAGTCCCTCTCTTGTTCTCATAAGAACAACACACGTAGGCACACTAGCTTGCCGAGGCCGCACCTCTACACCGAGCTCCCACAAGAACTCGAAACAACATGAACGCGCAAGTTTGCCTCCTCAAATACAAGATGAAATACTTTGGTGATCTCAACACTTTAATCACCTAAAAATACTATCACAACAAAGATCTCTAGAGGATTGATATAGCAATGGATAGCTCAAGTATGTGTGAGAAAAAAGTTAGAGTAGTAGAGGAAAAACTCAAGAAATCTCTTTTGTAAAACACTCTTGAAAACTCTCCTTTTGATATGGAAGTATTTGCTCTAAAATAAGTGGAGATAAACACTTAGAGAGGTAGGAAAAACGAGTACAAAAACTTTCTTAAAATCTTGTAGAAAACAGCCCAAGGGAGCCCCATTTTATAGGCTCCCAAAAACTAGCTGTTGCAGGCCAAATCAGCAGCTGATGTTGCTGTCGGTCGATCGGCCAGTCGACCGGCCGACTGTCAAATTTCTGACCGTTGCAGCCTGCCTGTCGACCGCCCGATCGACCGATCCTAGGCTTTGAACTACCGGTCGACCGGGGCCAGGTCCAGAGAGCAAAGCTCTCTGGACTGTCGACCGCACAGTCGACTGGCCCTGGCTGTGCACGTTCTGTGCACAGCGGTCGACCGCCCGGTCGACCGACTTCTGGCTCGGTCGACCCCGGTCAGTCGACCGCCAGACATCCTGATCAGCAAACATTTGGGATTAAAAACTTGGTCAAATAAATCCTTATAAATTCCCATAAATTTACATAAAATCTACAAAATAATTTCATTGAAATACTTTAATGTACAAACATGTTTGACTAAAAATCAACACATATTACAAATATTTTGAATTATTTTTGTAATATAGAAATTTTGCCTTAAACAAAAATCTTATTTTTCAAAAACAATCTCCAAATTGAAAAATAATTTTTCCAAAACTTCTCCAAATACAAAAACAAGATACTTTAAACACTTTTGAAGCTTAGTGTGTATGGATATGATCCAATACACACATATATGGTGAAACATCTATGTTTTTGACAATAAGCTCTAAAATAAGTTTTGATAAACCCAAACTCAAAACTATTTTGTGAAAATACATATAAATTTATATGTATATAAACTTGAGCAATCCACAACTAAT
Organism: Agave tequilana; assembly: GCA_038442645.1. NCBI lineage: Eukaryota > Viridiplantae > Streptophyta > Magnoliopsida > Asparagales > Asparagaceae > Agave > Agave tequilana. Next base: position 31,664 of record JAVJIF010005094.1, read on the forward strand.
CTATCCTTTATATTTTATCTAAAATAAAATCTTAACACTTACAAACATGACACAAGTCTCCTGAAAATCTTCTCTTGAAAATCTTCTTCTCCTTCTTGACTTGGGCCAAAACTTTGATCCAATGAGCTAGACTCCTCTTGAGTACTTGATGCGATCTTAATGCTTAAGCTCTTGAATCAGCACGTGTTAGCTCCAAAACTTGACTTTGAATCTTTTGTTGAAGCTAAACACCTACAAAAATCTTGATCAAATATCTGGGACTAAATAAACACAAGATCATTAGTACCATAACTACATGAGTTAATCATCATCAAATCTAGAGCGATGGGACTTTGGGCCAACAATCTCCCTTTTTTGATGATGACAAAACTCATGGAGTTATATATGCATGGATTAAAGATAAGTTTCATATAAGCTTCCCCTTAACTCATGCATAACAATAAACATAAATATATTCAATGAAGTGCATAAAACTAAACAAACATATATGCATAAACAAGGAGATAAACATGCATAAATTCACCAAATTTTTCTCCCCTTTTTACATAAACAAAACATATATGCTTAAACATGCATATACGAACTCTCAAAATTTTTCTCCCCTTTTTTTTCAATTCATCAACAAAGGGGCGAAAACAAATCAAACAATAAAAATATATATGCGAATACATTCATGAAGAAGGGAGACGTGAAGTTAGCTCTCCCTGCATACATGCATTACATGAAGAAGGATGACAAGACCCTAACTCACATAAAATATAATATACAATGTATAAGCGGAGATGTTAAGCCCCCTACATACGTGTAGCACATAAAGAAGAGATGTCAAGCTTCTTAATGTGAGATACACTCAACATGAATCTATATATAGAGGAGATGTTAAGCTCCCCTTGCATATAGGCAATACATATCAAGAAATTTTGAAATCATTTTTAACACAATTTTTTGAATTTTCTTAAGTCAACGAAACAAATTTTGATATCAATGAAATCAAATTATAGTTGACAAAACATAAGTTGGTACTACTTATAAATAAATAAAATTTAAGATACCACTTGTAGGTTATTGATACCACTAGAAATATCTTGTAAATTATTGATACCATTAAAAATAAAATATGAAGTATATTTTGGTATCAATTAAAATACCAATTGAAAATAATGCATAAGATTATAAAGATACCAATTTATATTTAAATTTGAATCAAGCTTAGCATAAACATAATTTGTGCTTTAAACATATAAGGATATTATAAATCAAGCACAATCAAAACACACACACACACACACACACACACATATATATATATATATGAAAAAGAAAATACCAATTGAAATTGATATTATTTGATAGTTTGAAAATACATATATAGAAACAAATATGAGTATACAAAGATAAAATTTCATGAAGTTCATGTGTATAACTTATAACAATCCACCCTATTCATGCACAATATAAAAGATATTCAATAAGGGTACAAGGCATGTTCACCCAACCATCCGCCCTTGGGTAGGTGGGGGTTTTCAAAAATATGAGTTTGAAAATAGTTGTATATTGAAAACACTACCAAATGAAGAATGAATAACTAGTTTAAAGTAATTTTTGAAAAACTAGTTAAAGATCCTTTAAATATGAAATCAAATCATATGTATCTCATGAAACATTGCTAAGTACACAAAAATTATCATTCAAAATTTATAAGGCTCAAAAATGTGCTCATGAAACAAGGCCCTGAGTAAACAAAGAAATGTGAGTGCACAAGAATCATGTGAATAACATATTCATGAAAATAAGCAATAAAGCTCAAAAATATCAAAACATATGAAAATCATGAAAGTTCATTTTTCATTAAAATCAAACTTCAAGGTAAATGTAAGTTCTATCAAAACGAAGAATATACATATATATTCCAAACACAAACGAGTACATAAAATAATTTGCATGAAGGCAAGTAACTCAAGAGTATACATGTATATTTATTAATTTTAGACAAAAGTAGCATATACATGAAGCAAAACATGTACAAGATATGGAAGACAAGTATAAATGAGAGAATCATTAAAATTAGGTTATACAGGTACATGTAATAAGTAGAAATGAGCAATGAGGCATAAACATATAATAATCAAGTGTAGCTCGCTACTTGTATAAGTATATACACAGGTTTTAATAAAAAATTCATCTAAACAAGTATTCACCACATGAAGTACAAAACAAAAATATGCTAAAAATATTTATACAAAAGCATGTAAAAAAAATAGGAGTTAGAAAAAGTTACCAAATCATATGAACTATTCTCTAAGTCTCCAAAACAGGTGGTCCTTCTACCAAATTTCCTTGATAGCGATGCATCAATAGAGTATTTCCATTGATTAGTCTATAGTTCTGCATTATTATATCACATTTTTTCACTGATTTATGAATAAAATATCGGTCTAAATCGTATTTTGGTCTCTCTTGTAAATAATCAAGACAAGGAGGGCAAAGGAGTAATAAAGACTTAATTAAACCCATTTTTGGGTAATTAAATCCGAATTTCTTGGAGGCCAAGCAAGAGAGTTTCTAGAAGATGCATTGAACCTAAACCCTTGCGCACGTCAGACGAATATCTGGGCAAAACTACCCGATTCTAGATATACCAGGAAGGTCCACGAAGCCAGGAGAAGGTCCTCGCAAAAATCAGGGACCTAAGTCCCTGGTTTTATCGTGTGAAAACATCAAAAATGCCACATTTTCGGGGCAATTTGGTGGGCCCACGTCTCCATTTTTGACGCATGACCTCGTCTCGCCTTTCAGAGTCTTCTTTCATCTATAAAAAGCACTGTAGAGAACCAAACGTAAGCAGAATGCGAGAGATTTGAGAATTAGGGTAGGTTTTCTCTCTTCTAGTTGTAGATTAGGATTTTCTTTCTCTTTTATTTTGTATTTTCTTTTCTTTTATAAATCTTGTAGTAGGGCTGAGAGATTCAGAGAGAGATAGAGAGATATTGATGTAATAAATGGTGACAATCTATGTGAAGGTGTCTCCTTTCTTCTCTATTATAATCTTCTCCATTTTCTACATGATGCTTAGCTAACTTTTCTTTTCATGGTAATCTAACTACTAATCACTAACCATCTAACCCCTTACTTGATAATCCGCACGAATTTAGTAGCCTCTACAAGGCCTTGCTCTTGCAAGAGCCATTGATGGCTCATGATGATAGATTCTAACATTCTAACAATTCTAACACCTAACCCATTAACTTGCTAACTTGCAAATGCTAACTTTTTTCATGCTCACTTCTAACCGATTTTGATGATTTAATAGTAACTTGCAACTTGTTATGTGGTATGGATGTGTTTTTTGAATATAGAAGAACAATCTTATGAGTCATGATTTGTATCATCTCTTGAAGCCAATGATTAGTGATGACCAAGGATCCATGTGAGGCAACTATTACTAAGAGGTTAGCATGATTAATGGAGCAATTAGTAGTTAGTAACCATTAGTTTTTTTTTTCATAATTTTCCTTCTTCTTTTTACTTTTTTTAAAAATTATTTTCAAAAACTTTTTTTTATCATTTTCCTATCAATGTCTTCACCGCTTTCTTAGTTCGCTTTTGTTTCATTTTCTTCACCATCACTTTTTAGTTGTTATCACATCGCCGTTTTCATCGCCTTCTTCATCTATCACTTCTGGATTTCCTTTTCTTTCTTCTTTTTCTCATTCTTTTAACAAAGAAGAGTTGTTAACATAACACGTGAATAAAAATCATTAATGTTTCTATCGCCTCCTGTCCCTGTGGATTCGACCCGTTGAGCCAATGCTATAACGGAAGTATCGAGGGAACATTAGCACGCTTGCTTTCAGATTGATTTCATAAAATACATGTTTCCGAGTGCTTGTTCCATCCCCATCAAATTTTTAGTGCCGTTGAATGGTTTTGATTTCACGTTTTTGTTAACATTTTCTTCTCTGTTTAAGTGTGCAGGTTAATAATTGTAGAAACTAAATATTGCAGAACACTAAGCTTGTTTGCCTCTCCCTGCTCTTGAAAGCAGGGAGCTTGCTTCTAGAATTTTGCCGCAGAAATCAAAGAAAAGCCATGCAAACGCGGCAAATTTGTGGCATTTGTACTTCATCTTTTGCAGGGATCTTGTAAGTTGCATATATTGATATAATCTGCTGCTAGTTTTCTGCTTTGATTGCTTACACACTGTAATAAATTAAAATTTTCTTGTTTCTTGTTTGTTCTTTCTTTTTTATTTATGATTGTTTGTGAAATAGAATTCAACAACAACAATTCTTTCAATCATAATATGAATCCATACTTCACACCGACCCCATTTGATTCGGATATTTCCAACCCGGCCTTTTACAATATGAACCAACCAAATATACCGGGTTGGACTTATCCAAATCAATACAACCCATACCCCTAATCTTATGACTATAATTTTCAAATAATTTCAACTCTTCACAGAGTCAATGGGGATTCACCTCCTCCGAGTCAAATTTTCAACCTTCTTGTCCACCGTATCCACCTTGTTCACAAATTTCACAATATTCAGTCCCCGATCTCGCTTCTTATACTCCTTTTCTAGACCAACCCATTGAAGAAAAATCTGAGGTAGAAAAGAGTATGAAGCCAACTTGCAAGAGGCCGAGCGACAATATCAGAAAATATTGGCCTCTCCAATTTCATAATCTTTTCCAGATTCATACTCACTTTCACTTATTCAAAATGAACAACTATCTGCCCTGAAATTGAGTATGGAATGCTTGCGGAGTCTGAGCATCAATCTCAAAACATTTTGGACTCACATTCTTCACAAAATTTTCAAAACCAAGATCCCTTCACTCCTTTTCTAGAACAACCACTATACATCATATCTAGAAAAGAGTATAGAAATCTTGTAAGAGTCCGTGCTTAAATTTCAAAAATCTTCTACACAGTCTATCAATAGGTTAGAATAATAATCGAGTCAATTGGTCAACATTTATAGGAATGAGGAAGCTCTTTCTTATCAACCTTTGGACAATTCATATATTTCTAACTCTATTGATTTGATTTAGGACTCTTGCTATTTTGAAAATCAAGATTCAATTTCAGAACATCCAATTGAACTTGACCAACATCAATTTCTTGAAAACCACATTGACATGTTGGCAAGTTATCTCTTTTCTGAGATTGAACTTGAGCATGAATATGATCCTAAACCTCAAGTTGGTAATTCAATTTTACTTCTTGATTTAATAAAGACTGAGGTGTTTTTATCTGATTTCAGGCTTTTTTCCGAGTCAATATTGGATCCTGTGCCAGTCCATTGTGAAATTAAATCACCAATTTTTTATGATCATCATATTGAACTTGACCAATTTCATACTTTTGAAAGTCCCATTGATAAATTGGCAAGTTCTCATTTTTACGGAATTGAACTCAATGAGGAATCTGACCTAAATTCTCAGATTTGTGATCCAGTTCAAATTCCTGAATCAATATTGACTCCTGTTTTGTTACCCAACTTGAGTAATATTTTAGAGTCAGTTTTGGTTCCTACACCCGTCATTCTTGAACTGAAATCACAACCTTAGGAAGTCATATTCCATCATGGGAAATTAATGTGGACTTGAGTTTCAACTTCTTAAATTGGACCCACTTCCTGAACCAATCTCAACTCCTGAACTTTTATTTGACTTAAGTTTTTTTTCCTGAGTCAGTATTAGTTCTTGTACTTCCTGAGTCCAAATCAATCATTCCATTCTAGGACAAGGGTCTTGATAAATTTGACTGAAATTATTTTGAAAATTTGAAAATTAGATAGGGTAAATTCATAATAAAAGTCATTCACATATACATCAATTTAGTGGGTTGTATTATAGAGGTCATTGTGGGGTTCCTCCGAACTCCATGCAAATTTGATTGGGCCGTATTTAGTGGACCAATCGACCACCACTAGAACCACCACCTTGAGGTGATTTTTCCTTCCCTCTCAATTTATTTCATGCATACATACATCACGATGCATTGAGGACAATGCATAAGATAAGTGTGGGGGAGGGTTCACTAACATAGAGTTTTTAGATTTTCTTTCTTTTCAATTCTTTTAGGATACTTTTTCTTCCCTTTTATATAGGATATTTCTCTTTCTTTAAATTTTTTTTGAAATAAGAGACAAAGTTTTGATCTATTTTTAAGAAAATTAAGATGATCTTAGAAATTAAGGAAGCCTTAATTATGACATCTTAAAACCAGTAGAAATAATGGATCTTGTTTAAAATTATAGGTTAAGTAAGATAATTGGAGAGATAATTTTACCTTGAATTTTTGCCTTAGATAGTATGCACTTCACACTTACATATTTTTAGGACGGAAATAAAGGCCTAAATTCCATGAAGAAAAAAATTAAAAGAAAAAATATATGGCATAAATGAAGAAAAAATCACTTATTAAGTTGGTTAATTATGCCTCAAAGAAGCATGATTATTCACATTTAACGGTGGTCAAAAGAAATAAATAATCCCCCTTAGTTTTGTGGCCTTATTTACTCGAGTCTTTAAACCCGAGAGATGTTTTCTCATCTGGTGTCGTAAAACTGTCTGGTCTGGGAGTCATCGGTTAAAGGCTCACTACCCCGGTAAACTAGAAAGCCTAAGAAAACTAAATGAAGAAAAAAAAGAAAAAGAAAAAAATATATAAATAAATGGCTTAATAGTTAGAGTTGAAATTTCAAAAATCTTCACTATCACAAAGTACATATTATCTTGGTTTTATGAAGGATAAAATATTCAATCCAATTTTGAATTGTTATCTTAATTGAAGACAAGATCTTGCATATAGACTAAGTTTGAGGAGAATAATTTTTGGTGGACTTATGATCTTAGATCGCTTATATTTTTGCAAAAATATTTCAAAAACTTGTCTCTCTTTCAAAATGTGTTTTTAAAATACTAACATTTGTCTTCATTCTTTATGGATTTTGTGGGTGTAATCCACTGAAAATCCTCAGGAGATAAAACTCCTCCTCTAGGGGGAAACCTTAGAGGTTTAACGGCTTGTTGCACACGCTTAGTGCAATCGCGTCACCTGCGAAAGTAGCGTAATAACATTTGTAATATAATTTTTTCTTGTTTTGCTCAGGACGAATAAAAGATAAGTGTGAGAGTGTGATTAGTCTACAGTTCTGCATTATTATATCACATTTTCACTGATTTTGAATAAAATGTCGGTCTAAACTGTGTTTTGGTCTCTCTTGTAGATAATCAAGACAAAGAGGGCAACAGAGTAATAAGAGCTTAATTAAACCAATTTTTGGGTAATTAAATCCGAATTTCTTGGAGGTCAAGCAATGGAGCTTCTAGAAGATGCATTGAACCTAGACCCTTGCGCACGTCAGACGAATATCTGAGTAAAACTACCTGAATCCAGATATGCCAGGAAGGTCCTTGAAACCAGGAGAAGGTCCTCGCCAAAACCAGGGACCTAAGTCCCTAGTTTTGCTCTGGAAACGTGATAAATGCTTCCGCGGCAATTTGGCGGGCCCATGCGTCCATTTTTGACGCATGGCCTCGTCTCGCCTTCCAGATCTTCTTTCGCCTATAAAAAGCCCTGCAAAGACCCAAAACGTAAGCAAAATGCGAGAGATTTGAGAATTAGGCTAGATTTTCTCTCTTCTAGTTGTAGATTAGGGTTTTCTTTCTCTTTTATTTGTATTTTCTTTTCTTTTATAGATCTTGTATTAGGGCTGAGAGATTCAGAGAAAGATATAGAGATATTGATGTAATAGATGGTGACAATCTATATAAAAGTGTCTCCTTTCTTCTCCATTGTAATCTTCTCCGTCTTCTACATGATGCTTAACTAACTTTTCTTCTCATGGCAATCTAACTACTAACCACTAACCATCTAACCCCTTACTTGATAATCCACATGATTCTAGTAGCTTCTACAAGGCCATGCCCTTACAAGAGCAATTGATGGCTCATGATAATGGATTCTAACATTCTAACAATTCTAACACCTAACCCACTAGCTTGCTAACTTGCAAATGCTAACTTTATTTCATGCTCACTTCTAACTGGTTTTGATGATTTAATAGTAGCTTGCAACTTGTTATGTGGTATGGATGTGTTGTTTGAATGTAGAAGAATAACCTTATGAGCCATGCTTTGTATCACCTCTTGAAACCAAGGATTAGTGATGGCCAAGGATCCATGTGCGACAACTATCACTAAGAGGTTAGCATGGTTAGTGGAGCAATTAGTAATTAGTAGCCACGAGTTTTCTTTCATAGTTTTCCTTCTTCGTTTTACTTTGTTTTAAAAATCATTTTAAAATCTTTTTTTATCATTTTCCTATCAATGTCTTCACCGCTTTCTTAGTTCGCCTTTGTTTTATTTTCTTCACCATCACTTTTTATTTGTTATCACATCACCATTTTCATCGCCTTCTCCATCTATCACTTCTGGATTTCCTTTTCTTTCTTCTTTTTCTCATTCTTTTAACAAAGAAGTTTTGTTAACATAACACGTGAATAAAAACTGTTAATGCTTCTATCGCCTCCCGTCCCTGTGGATTCGACCCGTTGAGTCAATGCTATAATGGAAGTATCGAGGAAACATTAACACGCTTGCTTTTACACTGATTTCATAAAATACACGTTTTCGAGTGCTCGTTCCGTCCCGATCACCATCTAGCTCCATATGCATCCACTACCAAGGCACCATACCTCTCACACCATGTGAGAGCCCACACCTACATCAAATACAAGTGGTGGAGATTTGGTACCCATTTCCTTTTGAGTCCACGGGGGTTGCATCATAAGGAACCAAAACATTTTTATTTGCAAAATTTAAAGAGTTTTCTCTATCATAGCAAAATCTTGCAAAATGGCCTTTGCGACCACAATGTGTACATGTGTACACTCTAGAATGCATATGAGAATGAGTGTGATTATGATGTGCATAGTGTGCATATATATGCCGTGGGTTATATGCATGAACATGTGGAGCTTGTTTCTTTTAAAACATGATTTTCAATTTAGAATGGTTAAATGCACAATTGCTCAAAGTTGAGCTCAAACAATTAATTCTATTTTCAAGACTTGAATCTCATTTTTATCAATTGTAGCATGAAGAGCATGGTAAGAATGAGAATCAATAATCTTCTTCTTTTTAAAAATGTTTTCTTTTTCTTTTGAAATAATTTTTCTTTTCAAAGAGTTATTTTCTTCCAAAATAATTTCTTTTTCTTTTTCCACCAAAGTGATTTTATTTTTCAAAGAATTATTTCTTTCACGAATATTATTTAATTTAGAAGACAAGAAAATATTCTCCTTTTCAAAATTTCATTATCTTTTGAAACACATGCAAATATATTTTTAAAAGAGTCATTTTCTTTTAACAAAGAAGTGTTTACCTTTTTCAACTTATCATTTTCCATTTTTAATGAATCATATTTCTCAAGAAGTTTTTGACAAAAAGATGCAACCTTATCATAAGGCATGTCACTATCTTCTTCTAACTCGAATTCGGAATTTACCTCAAGGGGGTTATCCCCTTGGATCATATAGCATATGTTGCAAGCATCACCTCTATCATCCAAGTCACTTTCCGCATAGTATAGCTTTTGTTCACCAAGGGAGACTAGAGTGTCCCATATTACAAAAGCCAAATCAAAATTAGCACCCCTAAATAAATATTCATTATTTAGGGCAGATCTTAAAGCATGAAGGGCTTTTGCATTAGCCTAGAGGTTTTTGCCATTTAAACAATATGAATCTTTAATAGTGACAAAATAAACATGAATACCTAGGGCTTTAAGGTACATTGACATCTTAACCTTCCAAATTTGGATGTTAAGAATATCAAACATTGGAGGTGTAATGAAATCCATGTGTGCGTAAATAAATATTGTGATTAGCTAAAAAGAGGATCTTTAACTCAAGGTTGTTAGACCCACGTCAAGAGCACCAAACTCTGATACCACTTGTAGGTTACCTAGAGGGGGGTGAATAGGTGACTAGCTAACCTAATGATGAATAATGCGGAATTAAAAACTATTTAAGCAAACTAAAAAACTATTATGCAAAACACACCATTTATAACACAAGAGTGCAACCGAATTCCTGGTGAAGGGCTCTGAACTATCTCCTCAAGATTCCTCTAAATTAAGAGTTGAGGTGTCACTATGACTCTTGGTTTAATACAAGTGTGAGCAAACAATCCCATGCATATAATAATAGAGCACAAATATATCAAGCATATAAAAGAGATAACAATATAAGCATGCAAGATATAAATACAAGTGAGAGATAGAGAGAGCAATCACAAACACGGGAGAGTTGTTTCGAGGTTCGAGCACCCTTGCTCTACGTCCCCGCCTTCAACACTATGAAGGATTTTCACTATAAACGATCCCACTGGATCATTCGGTGCCGCAACACCTACAAGGAGTTCACACTAGAACTCTTAGACTCACTAGTCCCTCTCTTATTCCCGCAAGAACAAGCATACTAGCTTGTCGAGGCTGCACCTCTACACCGAGCTCCCACAAGAACTCAAAACAACACGAACTCGCAAGTTCGCCTCCTCAAATACAAGATGAAACACTTTGGTGATCTCAACACTTTGATCACCTAAAAACACCACAACAAAGATCCCTAGAAGATTGATATAGCAATGGATAACTCAAGTATGTGTGAGAAAACACGATAGAATAGTGGAGGAAAAACTAAAGAATTCTCTTTTGCAAAACACTCTTGAAATCTCTTCTTTTGATATGGAAGTATTTGCTATAAAATAAGTAGAGATAAACACTTAGCGAGGTAGAAAAAACTAGCACAAAAACTCTCTTAAAATCTTGTAGAAAACAGCCAAAGGGAAGCCCATTTTATAGGCTTCCAAAAACTAGTTGATGCAGGCCAAATCAGCAGCTGATGCTGCTGTCGGTCGATCTACCGGTCGACCGGTTAACGGTCAAATTTCTAATCGTTGCAGCCTGCCGGTCGACCGCCCGGGTGACCGATCCTTGGCTTTGACCTATCGGTCAACCAGGGCTAGATCCAAAGAGCAGAGCTCTCTGGACCGTCGACTGCACAGTCAACTGGCCCTACCTGTGCACGTTCTGTGCACATCGGTCGACCGCTCGGTCGACCGTCAGACAGCCTGGTCAGCAAACATTTGGAATTAAAAACTTGGTCAAATAAATCCTTATAAATTCTCATAAATTCACATAAAATATACAAAAATAAGTTAATTGAAATATTTTGATGTATAAACATGTTTGATTAAAAATCAACACATATTACAAACATTTTGTACTATTTTTGTAATATAGAAATTTTGCCTTAAACAAAAATCTGTATTTTTCAGAAACAATCTCCAAATTGAAAATGATTTTTCCAAAGCTTCTCTAAATACAAAAACAAGATATTTTAAACACTTTTGAAGATTAATGTGTATGGATATGATCCAATACACATATATGATGAAATATCTATGTTTTTGACAATAAGCTCTAAAATAAGTTTTGATAAATCCAAACTCAAAAATATTCTGTGAAAACACATATAAATTTTGTGTGTGTGTGTATGAACTTGGGCAATCCACAACTAATCTATCATTTACATTTTATTTAAAATAAAATCTTAACATTTACAAACACGACACAAGTCTCCTGAAAATCTTCTCTTGAAAATCTTCTTCTCCTTCTTGACTTGGTCCAAAACTTTGATCCAATGAGCTAGACTCCTCTTAAGTACTTGATGCGATCTTGATGAACGAGCTCTTAAATCAACACGTGCTAGCTCCAAACTTGACTTCGAATTTTTGTTGAAGCTAAACATCTACTAAGATGTTGATCAAATATCTGAGACTAAATAAACACAAGATCATTAGTACCATAACTACATGAGTTAATCATCATCAAAACTAGAGGATGGGCCTTTGGGCCCACAAAAAGCTAGTTTTTGTGTGTGTATCTCATGAGTTAGCACTATCCCTACTCTTGATTTTAACAAAACTAAATTCTTACAGAAATTCAAAAATACAAATCTTCTCATAAAGCTATTATCCTTGCATCTTGATCCTTTGAGCTTGATACTCATGATGAGTCCCATGTTTGTATCTGTTTGTGCTAGAGCTCTTGGATCATCGTTTGAGAGCTTCAAAAATGTGTGGGTCTTCAAGAAGAATCCAAATGCAACAAAAGAAAATCCTGAAGCTTATATAGTTAAAATTGTTAGTATCTATAACCACACGTATTTTACTATCATTAAAATAAAGGGTAAATATCCTTTAGGCCAACAATCAATTTTTATGATGAAAAAACACATAGATTTATTCTAAATAATTTTTGAAAAAACTTCAAGTGAAGCTCTCCCTAAACACATGCATATGATAAATATACAAGTTAAAATCAATGCATCAAAAGCATAATAACATATTTTCAATACGAATTCTTATGCAAAACATTTACGCTTATAAAGATATAAATATAAAGAGTCATATGCATAAATGATTTCCTCCAACCATCCTATATCTCCATCCTCTAAAACAAGGGGTTGATGGTGTAAATCACCTAGAGGGGTCTAGGTGATGAGCTAATCTAACGGTCAATTAATGCGAAATTAAAACTTCTTAAACTAAACACCACGTATAGCACAAGAGTGTAGCCGGATTTCCCGTAAAGGGCTCTAGACTAACTCCTCAAGATTCCTCTAAATAAGAGTTGAGGTGCCGCGTTGCTCTCTTGGTTGAATACAAGTGTTAGCAAACAATCCCCAAGCATATAACAATATAAGCACAAATATATATCAAGCATATAAAGATGAAAGCTATATAAGCATGCAAGATATAAATAAGTAAGAGATAGAGAGAGCAATCGCAAACACGGGATATTTGTTTCAAGGTTCGAGCACACTTGCTCTACGTCCCCGCCTTCAACACCATGAAGGATTTCCACTAAAATCGATCCCACCGGATCACTTGGTACCGCAACACCTACAAGGAGTTCCCACTAGAACTCTTAGACTCTCTAGTCCCGAACACATCGCAAGCCCACTAGCTCGCCGAGGCCGCACCTCAAACACCGAGTTCCCACTAGAACCCGAAACAACGCGACACACATGTCCGCCTCCTCAAAGTACAAGATGAAGTCTTTGGTGATCACAACACTTTGATCACCTAAAAATAATCTCACAATAACACTCCTATAGGATGAATATGTCAATGGATAGCTCAAGTGTTTGTGAGAAAAACAAGGATGGAATGTGTGGTGAAAAACTCAAAGAAATCACTTTGAAAACTCTTGATAAACTTTCCTTTTAATTGGAAATATTTGCTCTCAAATAAGTGAGAAAAACACCTAATAGGTTTGGAAAAACGGGCTCAAAACCTCTCCCCAAAATCTTTTTAAAAACAGTCCCAAAAGCCCTCCTTTTATAGGGGGCTAGAAAAACTAGCCGTTGGGGCATTTTTTTCAGCCCTGACGGCTGTCGGTCGACCGGCCCGGTCGACCGCCAACGGTCAGAATTCTGACCGTTGGAGTCTCGGTCGACCGGCCCGGTCGACCGCTGCCTGGAACAGAGAGCAGAGCTCTTTGCCGGTCGACCGGGGCTTTCCAGAGAGCAGAAGCTCTCTGGCGGTCGACCGGGTCGGTCGACCGGTCCTCCAGCAGACTTGGCGTGCACATTCTGTGCATGTCGGTCTACCAGGACCAAGCTCGGTGACCGGCAGAAGCCAGACAAGACATTTTTGGGAAAAGAAAACTTGATATTTTGACACAAATAAAACCCATAAAATCACCAAAAATAGTTTCAATATTATACTTGGATAAACAAACATGTTTGAGCCAAATCAAGACATGTTACAAACAATTTGAACTATTTTTGTAACTTATAAATTTTGGCTAAAAACAAAATCTGTATTTTTTCAATTTGGTTTTTCCAAAACTTCTCTAAATACAAAAACAAGATATTTTAAACACTTTGAAAGCATAGAGTGTATGAATATGATCCACTACACATACATGATGAAATATCTATGTTTTTGACAATAAGCACTAAATATGATTTTAGTTAAAACATATATATACTTTGAATTCTAAAAACCAAACTGGTATTTTGTCAAAATGAAAAGTCTTTTCCAAAATGAAAATTCTTTTATGAAAACTCATCTAAATCAAGAGTGTGTGTGTGTATGGTATACTTGAGCAATCCACAAACTATTCTATCCTTTACATTTTATCTAAAAATAAAATCTTATAAAGAACAAACCTAGACTCAAGTCTTGATCTTGAAGTCTTCACTTGAAGTCTTCTCCTCCTTCTTGACTTGTTCCAAACTTGATCCAACGAGCTAGACTCCTTTTGAGTACTTGATGTGATCTTGATACACAAGCTCTTGAATCAAATCGTGCTAGCTCCAAAACTTGACTTTAAGTCCTTTATTGAAGCTACACACCTACTAAGATCTTGATCATAAATCTGAGACTAAATAAACACAAGATCATTAGTACTATAACTACATGAGTTGATCATCATCAAAACTAGAGTGATGGGCCTTTGGGCCAACAATCTCCCCCTTTTTGATGATGACAAAACTCATGGAGTTATATATGCATGGATTAAAGTAAAACTTTAAAGAAGCTCCCTTAACTCATGCATTACAAATAAACAAATAAATATGCAATGAAAGCTCATAAATATGTATGTAAATATACGGAGATAAACATGCATGAACAAGCATGAAACACATCAAATTCTTTTTCTCCTATTTACAAAACAAAGTAATATGCATAAACAAAAATTCTTCTCCCCCTTTATGTATAAAGAAAGGAAAACATGCATATATACTAAAATACTTCTCCCCTTTTTGTCAATCATCAACAAAGGGGTTAAAGTAAACATAACACAATGTTCTCCCCCAAACAAAAAAAATCAACAAGGGGTGAACTCAAATCAATCAATAAAGAGATATATGCGATATACATTCATGAAGAGGAAGACACTAAGTTAACTTCCCTACATATATGCAGTACATGAAGAAGGGATGACAAGCCCTAATTCACATAACACATAATATGCAATGCATAAGAGGAGATGTCAAGCTCCCCTACACACGTGTACCGCATAAAGAAGAGTTGTCAAGCTCCTCAATATAAGATACACTCAACATGAATCTATATGTAGAAGAGACGTTAAGCTCCCCTTGCAAATAGGCAATACACATCAAAACATTTTTAATTTTTCTTATTAAAATAAAATTTTGAATTTTCTCAATAAAAACAAATTTTGAGATATCATAGTAAATCAAATTTAAGATACCAATTGTAAATAAACATTACAATGAAATTTTGATACCAAATGTAAATAATCATTACAAATTTTGAATTTTAATTGTAATTGAAACATTTTATTAATTGAAATAACAATGAAATTTTGATACAAATTGTAATCTTGATACCAATGAAAGAAAGCATTTTATATTTTGATACCAATATAAATTTTCATGGATACCAATTGAAATAAATAGTTCAATTGATACCAATTGAAACCTATTGTACATTTTGATATCAATAAAGAATACCAATTGTAAAAAAAATACCAATTGAAGATAATGCATAAGCTTATAAAAAAATATCAATTGAGAAATCAATTGAAAATTAAGATTTGAAGTAAGCTTAGTATAAACATACTTTGTGCTTTAAACATGTAAATATCTTGAGAATCAAGCACCAACAAATCATATATATGTATGAAAAGAGAATACCAATAGAAATTGATATTAATTGAAGTGAAGCATACATATATAGGAAACAAAATATGAGTATATACAAAATAAATATCAATTGAGATACCAATTGAAAATAACAATGTAAATCAAGTATATAACTCATAATTACCACCCTTTATATGCTCAAGATAAAATATTTTTCAATAAAGCTTACAAGGCATACTCGCCCATCCGTCCACCCATAAAAGGGTAGGTAGAGGTTTTCGAAAATGATTTTGAAAATATTTTAGTATTGAAATCACTACCAAATGAAGAATAATAACTAGTTAAAAGTAATTTTTGAAAAACTAGTTATAGATCCTTCAAAATATGAAACCAAATCATATGTCTATCATGAAACATACTAAATACACAAGAATTGACACTCGAAATCTATAAGGCTCAAAATAATCATGAAACAAAGTCATGAATAAACAAATAAAGTGTGAGTGCACAAGAATCATGTGATTAGCATTTTTCATGAAGATAATCAATGAAGCTCAAAACAAATATCATTTTATCAAAACAAAAATCATGAAAATTCATTTTTCAATTAAAGATGAAAATCATAAAACTCATTTTTCATCTTAAAAACAAACTTCTAGGTATATGTATGTTTTTATCCAAAACTAACAATATGCATACATATCCTAAACATAAAAAGAGTCCATAATATAAATTGCATGAATGCAAATGACTCAAGGGGTATACATGTAAATTTATTAGATTTGAATAGAAATGCATATGCATGAAGTAAGAACAAGAAAATTGGCAAAACAAGTGTAAATGAGAGAATCACCAAAACTAGGTTATACATGTGCATATAGTGAGTACAAATGAACAATGAAGTGCAAATGTATATGAATCAAATGTGGCTCACTACTTGTACAAATATAAACACAAGTTTTAATGGAATCTACATCTAACCATGTATTTACCACATGAAGCACAATCATAAAAACAAACATGCTAAAAATCATCAATTATAAAAGCATGTAAATAAATTAGGAGTTTAGAGATAGTTATCAAACCAAAGAACTATACTTTAAGTCTCCAAAACATGGTGGTTGTCCCACCAAACCTCCTTGATAGCGGTGCATCAAATATGTGTCCATCAAGTCCATGTGCATCCACCATCAAGGCACCAATCCTCTCACGTTTTGTGAGAGCCCGCACCTACATCAAATACAAAAGGTGGGGATTTTGGTACCCATTTTCTTTTGGGTCCACGAGGGTTAGCATCTAATGGAACCCAAACATTTTTCTTATTAGCAAAATTAATATGATGTATCTTATCAAAACAAAACTTTGCTAAATGGCCTTTGCGGTCACAATGTGTACACATGTACATTCTACTATGCACATGTGTATGAGTGTGATCGTGGCGTGCAAAATGTGCATAAGCATGATGTGGGTGTTGTGCATGAACATGGAAAACTTGTTTCTTTTAAAACAAAGATTCCAATCTTTTATGATTAAATGCACATTTGCTCAAAGTTGAGCTCAAACAATCAATTTTATTTTTCAAAAATTTAACTTCATTTTTATCAATGGTTGTAGCATGAAGAGCATGATCAATAGTCTTTTTCCTTTTAGAAACATTTACTTTTTCTTTTTCAACAATTTTTCTTTTCAAGAAGTATTTTCATGCAAAGCAATTTCTTTTTATTTTTTTCACCAAAACAATTTTATTTTTTAAAGTAGTATTTCCTTCACAAAGATAATTTAATTTAGAAAGCAAGGAAACATTCTCATTTTCAAATTTTCATTTTCTTTTGAAAAACATTCCAATTTTTCTTGTAAAGAATCTTTTTCATTTAACATGGCATCAAAATTGTTTTTCATTTTCTTGTTGTCCTTTTTAAGTAATTCATATTTTTCTAGTTGTTGACAAAATGATTCAAGCTCATCATAAGACATATCAACATATTCTTCTATCTCGGATTTGGTAATTACCTCAAGGGGTTATTCCCTTGGACTATGTAGCACACGTTGGAAGCGTCACTTCCAACATCCGAGTCGCTCCCCGCATAATATTGTTCTTTTTCGCCAAGGGAGATGATGGTGTTCCAAACTACAAAAGCTGAGTTAATGTTAGTAACCCTACATAAATAATCATCATTTAGGGTACTCTTCAAAGCATGGATGGCTTTTGAGTTAGCCTCAATATACTTGCTATTGTTAACATATGAATTTTTAATAGTAGTAAGATAAACATGAATGCCTAGGCCTTTGAGGTAGAAAAACATCTTAACCTTCCAAGTATGGATGTTAAGGATGTCAAAGGTGAGAGGTGATATGAAATCCAAGGTGTGTGTACAAATATTGTGATTAGCTATAAATGAGGATCTTTAACTCTAGGTTGTTAGACCTAAATCAAGAGCACTTGGCTCTAATACCAATTGTAAATCACCTAGGGGGTGAATAGGTGATGAGCTAATCTAATGGTCAATTAATGCGGAATTAAAACTTCTTAAACTAAACACCACGTATAACACAAGAGTGTAGCCGGATTCCCCGTGAAGGGCTCTGGACTAACTCCTCAAGATTCCTCTAAATCAGAGTTGAGGTGTCGCGTTGGCTCTCTTGGTTGAATATAAGTGTTAGCAAACAATCCCCAAGCATATAACAATATGAGCACAAATATATATCAAGCATATAAAGATAAAATTTATATAAGCATGCAAGATATAAACAAGTAAGAGATAGAGAGAGAGAGAGCAATCACAAACATGGGATATTTGTTTCGAGGTTCGAGCACACTTGCTCTACGTCTCCGCCTTCAACACTATGAAGGATTTCCACTAAAATCAATCCCACCGGATCACTTGGTGCCGCAACACCTATAAGGAGTTCCCACTAGAACTCTTAGACTCTCTAGTCCCGAACACACCACAAGCCCACTAGCTCGCCGAGGCCGCACCTCAAACACCGAGTTCCCACTAGAACCTGAAACAACGCGAACACACACGTCCGCCTCCTCAAAGTATAAGATGAAGTCTTTGGTGATCATAACACTTTGATCACCTAAAAACAATCTCACAATAACATTCCTATAGGATGAATATGTCAATGGATAGCTCAAGTGTTTGTGAGAAAAACAAAGATGGAATGTGTGGTGAAAAACTCAAAGAAATCACTTTGAAAACTCTTGATAAACTCTCTTTTTAATTGGAAATATTTGCTCTCAAATAAGTGGAGAAAAACACCTAATAGGTTTGGAAAAACTGGCTCAAAACCTCTCCCAAAAATCTTTTTAAAAACAGTCCAAAAGCCCTCCTTTTATAGGGCTAGAAAAACTAGCCGTTGGGACATTTTTTAGCCCTGACGGCTGACGGTCGACCGACCCAGTCGACCGCCAACGGTCAGAATTCTGACCGTTGGAGCCTCGGTCGACCGGCCCGGTCAACCGCTGCCTGGAACAGAGAGCAGAGCTCTTTACTGGTCGACCGGCCCGGTCGACCGGGGCTTTCCAGAGAGCAGAAGCTCTCTAGCGGTCGACCGGCCCTCCAGCAGACTTGGCGTATACATTCTGTGCACGTCGGTCGACCGGTCCGGTCGATCGGCAGAAGCCAGATAGGACATTTTTGGGAAAAGAAAACTTGGTATTTTGACACAAATAAAATCCCATAAAATCACCAAAGCTCTACAAAAATAGTTTCAATATTATATTTGGATAAACAAACATGTTTGAGCAAAATCAAGACATGTTACAAACAATTTGAACTATTTTTGTAACTTATAAATTTTGGCTAAAAATAAAATCTGTATTTTTCTAATTTGGTTTTTTTAAAACTTCTTCAAATACAAAAATAAGATATTTTAAATACTTTGAAAGCATAGAGTGTATGGATATGATCCATTATACATACATGATGAAATATCTATGTTTTCGACAATAAGCACTAAATATGATTTTGGTTAAAACATTTATATACTTTGAATTCTAAAAACCAAACCGGTATTTTGTCAAAATGAAAAGTCTTTTCCAAAATGAAAATTCTATTATGAAAACTCATCTAAATCAAGAGTGTGTGTGTATATAGTATACTTGAGCAATCCACCAACTATTCTATCCTTTACATTTTATCTAAAAATAAAATCTTATAAAAATAAATCTAGACTCAAGTCTTGATCTTGAAGTCTTCTCCTCCTTCTTGACTTGGTCCAAACTTGATCCAACGAGCTAGACTCCTCTTGAGTACTTGATATGATCTTGATGCACAAGCTCTTGAATCAAACCGTGCTAGCTCCAAAACTTTACTTTAAGTCCTTTGTTGAAGCTACATACCTACTAAGATCTTGATCACAAATCTGAAACTAAATAAATACAAGATTATTAGTACTATAACTACATGAGTTGATCATCATCAAAACCAGAGTGATGGGCCTTTGGACCAACAGATGGATTGTCACAAAGTATAATATAAGAAGATACATACTATCAACACATACAAAAATACGTGTCAAGATCAATATACTAACACATAAATAGAGACCAAACCATATCTCAACCAAATTCTCATATATATTAGCCAAATGAATTCTCATACTATAAACAAATAATCATACCATAGATAAAGAATCTCATACCATAGATTAAATTCACAAACCATTTCAGGGTTCCAAAATATATGCCAACATAAAAAGAAAATATCACAAAGTCAAAATGCTAACATCCACAAAGTGAAAATACATAAGTGTTTTAACACAAAACAAATACTATCATCCACAAAGTAGTTAATACAAATACCATCATCCACAAAATACTTAATACAAAGAAGTGTTTTTGAAATATCTCTAACATCTGTCATAGCTCTTTCTCTCTCTTTTTGTCAACATCACAAAAGGGGAGCTCAAGCATTATCATCTCCAAGGGAATAAGTGTCCGACTGAAGATCAGGAGGAGCAGGCAATGAACGATGCATCTCAGAGGCATCAGAAGGAATGACCCACGGATCAAATAGAGGACCCGTAGCAGGAAAAGGTCGAGTGAAACCATCTGGAAAAGGAATGGGCCAATCATTCCAGGAAAAACTCACGTCCATGGATCTTTGGAGATAGCGAATGGAGGAGCACACATACGACATGTCATTTTGATGTTGTTGTCATAGCTCAGATTGATTCACCAACATCTGCTGGGTGGAAGCGGTGAACTTAAGAAATAAATCCTGTATTTGAGTTATAACAGTAGCGTATGGATCTGATGAAGATGAGGTAGACCCAGAAGCAAATGGTACTTGGGACTGGACAGGAGAGACGGTGCATAAACACGAGTGCCAGTTTGCATCCTTTTTAAGAGTGTACTATTTATGTCCACAGAGATAACAATGGCCTTCTCGCCAGAAAAATCAACTTTTAGATGCTTTAAAAGACAAGTAATAATCATTTCGTGAGGGAGATTTCTACTCGGAATCAATAGGTGTTTAGAAAACATAAAGTCGACAATGAGTTTAGAATATTAACTCTAACGCCTTTTAGAAAGCAATAGATGAAAAGAGGAGCAGATCCCCGAGCGTGACTATATTCTCCTGATTTTGGAAGGAGATTATAGAACACGATCTTAGTTAGAACTTGAGCGATAAGAGTATAGTACTTTACCTCCTCATTTCTCACTAGACCCGGGTTCTCATCTTCATGCAGAAGACAAGAGACAGTGAGAGCAGTCTCACCAGCATGATTGTCAAAATTATGTAAATCAAAGTGAAAGATATGTGCACCCTCACATGATAATTGAAAGATTCGAGTGAATCTCTCAAGAGAAATATTGATATCGATATTCTTAACCCTAGATTGAATTCGATTATCATTGAAGGACATGTTAGAATAAAAATATTGAACTAGCTTAGGGTAAACTTGTTCCTTTACAATATCAAAGTACTCTAAGAACTTGTTCTCAAAATCGGGGCAATGTCAGATGTTCAAAATCAGCTAGTACCACAGTGTGACCCGAGATAACATGTTTGTTACGAATTATGGAATGTTTAAACATGCAATTATTATTAACAAACATATTTTTGGGTCTAGATGAAGATTCCGGCTGTTTTGATTTATCAGTTCGAGGACACTTGGTGGACATTATACATAAGGTGGAGATGAATTGAGAAATCAACAAAAATTATGCATAAAATATAGGAACAAGAAATTGAAGAATCAAGGAGAGATAGATGAAAATTACTGTGGTAAAAATCCAAATAAACTTTCCCAATCAATAGACTTCTAAGTGAACTTGTGAAATTTAAGAAATTTTGGAAAGAAATTGAGAGATGAGGGAGAATTTAGAGGTGAAAGGAGTTGGGTTAGAAGAGGAATTCGGCAGAGGAAGAGAAAGTATGAGAGAGCTATGAATAACTAGGGTTTTAAAAATGTTTAAATTGTAACAAGTTCGAGACTCGTTCGACCAGTCGGTCGATCGAAGAAACCCAAGACCACTATAAAAAAATGTCGAAGTCGGTCGCCCGACGGTCGGCTGATAAATCCAGAAAGCACTATAAAATAAATTTTAAAAAATCCGATCGACTGGTCGGTTACCCGATAAATCCTGAGAACTCTGACAAAAAGTGATCATCAATGTCGGTTGACCACTCAGTCTACTAACCTAAGTGGTGATTGTTTGTCATGCTAACTTGGTCGACCGGACCAGCTCAAAAATCAAAATTTTAAGGATCTTAAAAATGAATATTAAGATTATTTTTCAAAATGATAGCTAAGAGTTATTTAAAAGGATATTTAGAAAGTAAAAATATTTCTGGATAGGATGTGTTTTGTCAAAACAAACTAAATCTAAATCTATATGATAATTTTCACAAAATATTTAAATCATATTCAAAAATATTTTTCGCCCATAAGTATAATAGTATACATATAGTCATTCAGGCAAGGGATGTTAAATACACTCATAGACATAGGATATGGAACACATAAGAAGTGTTTAAAGCTATCAACATGTATGTATACTACATTAACAAACAAGATATCAATAGAGCTTAAACATGTTTCTATTGAAATTTAGAGCAAATTAAGAACAAATCATGTAAATGCGTGAAACATGTTAAGCAAATAAAATTGAGAGCAAATCATGTACATGCATGTTTAACAACTCATCATAGCAAACAAATAAATAAAAAGAGTAGAGTTCTAGACAAATCAAAGTTTTTGATAAGGTGGAGATGTTACTGATATACGCTAACAATCTCTAAAAAGAGGTGGTTGACTCCCACCAAGCTCCCTTGATAGCAATGCACTAAATTTGTACTTCATCAAGCTCCATACATCCACCACCAAGGTGATGTCTCCCTACGTCTTGGAGAATGACTCACCTACATAAAAAATTTTAGGAGTATTCTTTGGTACCCAAATCTTTCTGGGTCCTATATTGTTAGTACTCTCACGAACCCAAACAATTTTATTTTTTATATTTAACTTGGCATAACAAAATTTGGCTAAATGACCTTTACGGCTACAATGTGTACAAGTGTATACCTTGTCATAAATAAATGCATGATTGTGTTGTGCATTGTGAACATGCATGGTGTGTGCTTATGAAATATGTTTCCTTTGAATTTTTCCCTTTGAAAATATAGCATCTAATTTTAACATTGAAAGCACAAATCTTTAAAATAGAATCTAAAATATTTATCCTATTTTTCAAAAATTGAAACTCATTTTTATCAAAACTCATTTTAGAGTTTTTCCCTTTACAAATATGATTGTGATTTTCAAAATCATCTTTATTCTTTTAAAAGCACAACGAAAGTTCTTCTTTTTCTTTGAAACAATCTCAAGTTTATTTTTCAAAGCCTCATTTTTCTTTTTTCAGTTTTTTGTTTGAAGAATTGAAAGCTCATATTTATTTTATAATTCTTCAAATATTGTGCAAGTTCATCCATGATAAGCTCATCATCATTTAGAGATGGTTCAATGATTACCGTCAGTGATTCCTCTCTGTTTACCATGAAGCAAATATTTGCGAAGTCGATTTTTTCTTCTTCAGACTCTGTCTCCGAATTATCCCAAGTGACCACCATGGCCTTCTTCTTTTTGTGCACTTTTTTGGAGGAGGTCGCATGGAGAGAAGGATAATCAGCAATAAGATGCCCTGTCTTCTTAAAATGGTAGCATTAAGACATCTCTTTCTTTTCTTTGTTCATTTCTCATTTGAGGTCTTATTCTCCGAATGTTGCTCATCCTTCCTTTCTTGTAGAACATTTTGCCAACCTTCCTAATAAATATGGCAAAAACTTCTTCTCTCTTTCGTCCATTGCTTCATCTTCTTCTACAATGGTTGGAGTCGCTTTGAAGGCTATAGACTTCTTTAGCGGTTCCCTTTCTTCAGGAACTTTCATCTCCATCTCATATGACTTGAGGTTCCCAATAAATTCGGAGAATTCTATCTCCTCACGACCATTTAGTTCCTTAAGAGTTATTCCCTTGACCTCCCAAGCTATGGGAAGAGCTCTAATAATTTTCTCACCTTTTGATCGTTGTCTATTTTATCACCTAAGAAAGACAATCCATTAGCGATTTTAGTGAACAAGAAAGCATTTCATCAATAGTTTCATTTTTAAGCATATAAAAATTCTCATATTGAAAACGAAACAAGTTAATTTTAGATCTCTTGACCTGAGAAGTTCCCTCATGAGTTATAAGCAAGTCATTCCAAACTTCAAATGCGAATTTGCAATTATTAACATGTGAGAGATCATCATCATTTAATGCTTGTGCCAATACATATTGTGCCTTAACATTGACAACATAATCTTTGGCGGTTGCTTTGGACCATGTATCCTCATCACCGTAAGATTCAACAAACTCCTAGGTAATAGCCTTGGCTATTCCAACTCCTACAGACTTAAGGAATAGAGTCACCTTAACCTTCCATATAGAAAAGTTCAACCCATCAAATTTGGACGGGAACTTGATGCTAGAAAAATCGTGAGATGCCATGAATGCAAATAAGCAAGTGTATAGAATGCAATAAATATAGCCAAAGAAGGATCTGCCTAAGGTGGTTAAACCAAAAACTAGAGATTAATCTCTGATACCAATTGAAATTACCTAGAGGGGGGTGAATAGGTGATGGCTTTATAATTATGGCAAATAATATGGAATTAAACATTACTAGAAACTAATGAGCAAAAGTGAACAATATCAACACAAGAGCAATATTGTAATAATAAATAGAGCAATAAAGAGCATGAAACAATTATAAAGAGTGAGTAGAGTTAGAGAGTGTGAGAGAAAGCAATCACAAGCATGGATGATTTATTTTGAGGTTCGAGCCACCGCTCTACATCCCCGCCTTCATTACAATGAAGGATTTCCAGTATAACTCGATCAAATATGATCACCTCTCTACACGTTTTCACATGAATGAACTGGACCTGCAAGTCCTTCACTCGGTGCAGCAACACTTTACAATGATGAACCCACAAATTCGCTTGAGGTTGCAACCTCTACAATGCTTCTATACAAGAACGATGTGACAACTCAAAAATCACTTAAAAGAGGCTCACTAAAAGATTCCTATAATCAAAAGGCGAGATTTGTACCTCTGAGATTGTGGTGAGTGCAGCTTTGAGAATGTAGGAATGAAAAATAAAGCTTTTGGGAAATTCTTATATTAAGAAAGAAACTTGTAGGTCACCTTGAGGGGGTTCAATAGGTGACAAGGTAATCTAATGATGAATGATGCAGAATTAAAAACTATTTATGTAAATTAAATCTATTAAGTTAAACACACAAAGTATAACGCAAGAGTGTAGCGAAATTCTCGGTGAAGGGCTCTGGACTATCTCATGAGGATTCCTCTAGATTAAGAGTTGTGGTGCCACTATGGCTCTCTTGGTGAATACAAGTGTAAAAAATAATCCCAAGCATATAATAATTAAGCACAAGATATATCAAGCATATAAAGAGATAAACAATGTAAGCATGCAAGATATGTAACACAAGTGTGTGAGAGAGAGAGAGAGAGAAAGAGCAATCGCAAATACGGGAGATTTGTTCGAGGTTCGAGCACCCTTGCTCTACGCCCCCGCCTTCAACACTATGGAGGATTTCCACTAAAAACGATCTCATTGGATTGTTCAGTGCCGTAACACCTACAAGGAGTTTAAACTAGAACTTTTGGACTCACTAGTCCCTCTCTTGTTCCCGCAAGAACAACACATGCAAGTACACTAGCTTGTCGAGGCCGCACCTCTATACCGAGCTCTCACAAGAACTCGAAACAACATGAACCCGCAAGTTCGCCTCCTTAAATACAAAGTTGAACACTTGGTGTTCTCAACACTTTGATCACCTCAAACACTCTCACAACAAATCTTCTATAGGATCGATATGGTAATGGATAGCTCAAGTTTGTGTGAGAAAAAATTAGGATAGAGATATGGTGAAAAACTTAAGAAATCTCTTTTGAAAACACTCTTGATGAACTTTCCTTTTGATATGGAAATATTAGCCCTAAAATAAGTTGAGAAAACCTCTTAGAGAGATAGAAAAACTAGCTTGAAAACCCACTTAAAATCTTATGAAAAACAGCTCAAAACAACCCCAATATATAGGCCTCCAGAGACTAGTCGTTGGGATCCAACTCTGCAGGAAATCCTGCTGTCGGTCGACCGCCCAGTCGACCAGCCAACGGTCGAATTTCTGACCGTATGCCTCCGGTCGACCGCCTGGTCGATCGGGCCAAGTCTGTCGGTCGACCGCCAGGTCGACTGGCCGCACCCGAGAGCTGGGTGCTTTCAGTCGATCGACCGCGCGGTCGACCGACTTTGTAGGCTGGTCCTTTGTGCACGTCTCGTGCACATCGATCCATCGGTCCGGTCGACCGACCGGTCGACCGCCAGTATAGTCTGGCTGAAATCTGGGACTAAAAATCTTATCTTTTTACCTCCCATAAAATCTCATAAATTTTCATAAATTTTACAAAAAAATTCATTAACATACTTTGATATACAAACATGTTTGATTAAAAATCAACACATAGTACAAACATTTTGAACCATTTTTGTGATAAAGAAATTTTGCCTTAAACAAAAATTCGTATTTTCCAAAATCAATCTCCAAACTGAAAAATGATTTTTTTTCAAAACTTCTCCAAATACAAAAACAAGATATTTTAAACACTTTTAAAGCTTAGTGTGTATGGATATGATCCAATACACATATATGATGAAATATCTATGTTTTTGACAATAAGCTCTAAAATAGGTTTTGATAAATCCAAAACTTAAACATATGATATAGAAAACATCAAATAAGTTTTTTTTAAACTTTTGAATCAACCAATGTGTATGGATGAACTCTATTCATGAAACATAAAGATGTTACTTTGAAGCTCAAAAATCAAAACGGTATTTTTCTAAACTCAAAAACTATTTTGTGAAAACACATAATTTTTGTGTGTGTGTGTGTATGAACTTGAGCAATCCACAATTAATATATTCTTTACATTTTATCTAAGAACAAATCTTAACACTTACAAAATTAGACACAAGTCTTCTTGAAAATCTTCTCTTGAAAATCTTGTTCTCCTTCTTGACTTGGTCCAAACCTTGATCTAATGAGCTAGACTCCTCTTGAGTACTTGATGCGATCTTGATGTGCGACATCTTGAATAAACACGTGCTAGTTTCAAAACCTGACTTCAAATCTTTTGTTGAAGCTAAACACCTACTAAGATCTTGATCAAATATCTGAAAGTAAATAAGCACAAAATCATTAGTACTATAACTACATGAGTTAATCATCATCAAAACTAGAGCGATAGGCCTTTGGGCTAACAATCTCCCCCTTTTTGATGATGACAAAACTCATAGAGTTATATATGCATGGATTAAAGTTAAGCTTCATAGAAGCTCCCTCTTAACTCATGCATAACAGTAAACAATAAATATATTCAATAACGTGCATAAACTAAACCAAACATATATGTATAAACTCACCAAAGTCTTCTCCCCTTTTTGCACAAACAAGAAAATAAACATGCATATATAAATTCTCAAAATTCTTCTCCCCCTTTTTGTCAAGTCATCAACATAAGGGCAAAAACAAATCAAACAATAAAGATATATATGCGATATACATCCATGAAGAGGAAGACGTAAAGTTAGCTCCCCCTGCATACATGGATTACATGAAAAAAGGGATGATAAAATCCTAACCTACATAAAGCATAATATATAATGTATAAGCGGAGATGTTAAGCTCCCTCTACACATGTATATCACGTAAAGAAGAGAGGTCAAGCTCCTCAATAAGAGATACACTCAACATATGTCTATATATATAGAGAAGATGTTAAGCTCCCATATCATATAGGCAATATATATCAAAAAATTTTGAAATCACTTTAAAACAAAATTTGAAATTTATTAAGTCAACAAAGCAAATTTTGATACCAATGAATTCAAATTGTAGTTGACAAAACAAAAGTTGGTACCACTTGTAAATAAACAAAATTTTAAGATACCAATAGTAGATTTTTGATACCAATTGAAACATTGTAAATTTTGATACCAATTGAAACATCTTGTAAATTTTTGATACCAATTAAAAGGTAAAATATGAAGCATATTTTGATATCAATTGAAATACCAATTGAAAACAATGCATAAGCTTATTAAGATACCAATTAATATTTAAAAATTAGTCAAGCATAGCATAACATAATTTATACTTTAAACATGTAAGGATATGGTAAAACAAGCACAATCAAATCATATATATGTATGAAAAAGAAAATATCAATTGAAATTGATATTATTTGAAATTTGAAGCATACATATGTATACAGAAAACATATATGAATATACAAAAGTGAAATATCATGAAGATTATATGTATTACTCATAACTATCCACCATATTCATGCACATGATAAAAGATATACATTTAGGCATACAAGGCATGGTCGCCCAACCATCCTCCACCCTTAAAGGATAGAAGTTTTCAAAAATAAGATTTGAAAATAATTATAGATTGAAAACACTACCAAATGAAGAATAACTAACTAGTTAAAGTAATTTTTAAAAAACTAGTTAAAGATCCTTCAAACATGAAATCAAATCATATGTATCTCATGAAACATTGCTAAGTACACAAAAATTGACACTCAAAATCAATAAAGCTTAAAAATGTGATCATGAAGTAAAGTCATGAGTCAACAAAGAAATGTGAGTGCATAAGAATCATGTGAATAGCACAATCATGAAAATAATCATAAAGCTCAAAACAGCAAAGCATATGAAAATCATAAAATTTATTTTTATTAAAAATAAACTTCAAGATATATGTATGTTTTATCAAAGCTAAAAATATACATACATATCCCAAACACAAAAGAGTTCATAATAGAATTTGCATGAAGGCAAGTAACTCAATGGTATACATGTATATTTAGTAGTTTTAGACAAATATAACATATACATGAAGCAAAACATGTACAAAAATAGGAAAAACGAGTATAAATGAAAGAATCATCAAAACTAGGTTATACATGTACATGTAATGAGTACAAATGAGCATTGAAGTACAAACATAACATATAATAATCAAGTGTAGCTTACTACTTCTATATGTATAGATATAATACATCTATATAAGTATTCACCTTATGAAGTACAAAACCAAAACATGCTAAAAATATTTATACAAAGGAAAGTAAATAAAATAGGAGTTTAGAGATAGTTACCAAACCATATGAACTATTCTCTAAGTCTCTAAACCATGGTGGTCCTCCCATCAAACTTCCTTGATAGCGATACATCAATAGGGATATGTCTATCTAGCTCCATATGCATCACCACCAAGGCACCATACCTCTCACGTCATGTGAGAGCCCACACCTACATCAAACACAAGAGGTGGGGATTTTGGTACCGATTTTCTTTTGGGTCCATGGGGGTTAGCATCATAAGGAACCCAAACATTTTTATTTATAAAATTTGTAGAATTTAATCTATCAAAGTAAAATCTTGCAAGATGGCCTTTGCGGCCACAATGTGTACTTATGTACACTCTAGCATACATATGAGGAGTGTGATCATGATGTGCATAGTGTGCATATGTATGCCGTGGGTTATGTGCATGAACATGTGGAGCTTGTTTCTTTTGAAACAAGGTTTCCAATTTAGAATGGTTAAGTGCACAATTGCTCAAAGTTGAGCTCAAATAACTTATTCTATTTTTCAAGACTTGAATCTCATTTTTATGAACAGTAGCATGAAAAACATGCAATGAGCATTATGAGAATCAACAGTCTTTTTCTTTTTAGAAATGTTTTCCTTTTATTTTGAAACAAATTTTCTTTTCAAAGAGTTGTTTTCATCCAAAGTAATCTCTTTTTCTTTTTCCACCAAAGTGATTTGATTTTTTCAAAGATTTATTTCCTTCACAAATATCATTTAATTTTGAAGACAAGAAAATATTCTTCTTTTTCAAAATTTCATTTTCTTTTGAAATGCATTCAAATTTATTTTTCAATCTTTTATTATCCCTTTTTAAGCACATTATATTTTTCAAAATTTTGTTGATAAATTAAAGCAAGCTCATCATATGACATGTCAACATCCTCATCAAGCTCGGATTCAGAATTTACCTCCAGGAGGTTATCCCCTTGACCATGTAGCATATGTTGGAAGTATCACTTCCATCATCCGAGTCATTCCCGGCATATTATTGCTTTTATTCACCAAGGGAGACTAGAGTGTTCCATACAACAAAAACCGAATCAAAATTAGCAATCCTAGATAAATATTCATCATTTAGGGTAGATCTTAAAGCATGAAGGGATTTTGCATTAGCCTCAAGTTTTTTGCCATTTAAACAATATGAATCTTTAATAGTGGCAAAATAAATATGAATACCTAGGGCTTTGAGGTATGTTGACATCTTAACCTTCCAAATTTGGATGTTAAGAACATCAAACATAAGATGTGTCATGAAATCCATATGTGTGTAAATAAATATTGTGATTAGCTAAAATGAGGATCCTTAACTCAAGGTTCTTAGACCCTAATCAAGAGCACCAAGCTCTGATACCTGATTGTAAAATGAAAGCGATGAAAATTACTGTGTAACTTTGGGCTAACAGGTCGTATCCGCGAGGAGGAATGCGATAGAAGCTTTTCGGTGTTTTTATTAAGTAACAAAGATTAGAGTTGGTGGTTTAATTTTATATATATATATATATTGAAAAAGAGAATGGAGAGAAGAGAAGGCCTTGAAAAAGGTGATCTTTAAAAAGTGTTGAAAATTGTTTGGTTGTTTTTAATATAGGAAGAAGATCTGAGCTTACTATCTCACTACTCAATGATGTGTTCTTTTCTTGAAATTCTTAGTATCTCAACTTGATCATAGGTAAAAACTTAAGCTTGAGTTTAGAAAGTTTTAAGCAAAGCAAATATGATAGTTTGGAAAAGTTAACTCTTTTTCTTAAAAAATCATCTTGAATTGAATGTTAAATCAAGTCTTTCATGTATGAAATAAAAACAAGTTCAAGTGATGTTTTTAAAAGAAGTAGAAGTTTAGAAATCTAAACCCATCCTCATGTGCCTTCAAGAACTCTTTCAAAGAAGGCATGCATATGGTTCTATTGGGTCTTTACATCAAAGCCATTCAAAAATAAGAGGGATCGAAAAGAGGGAGATAGTGAGCCCAGAAAACAAATTTAGCTACTTATGGAAGATGAAAAATAAGACATGTAAATAAAGCAAGACATACCCGTGAATTGGAGTGGAATAAGGGAAAGCTTGATCCTTTATTGATGTCACTTCAATTTTCAGATTACAATCACTCTATTCCTCTCTCTCATTGGTATTTAAACTGAATTACAAATTAAAAAATAGAGATACAACTTCTATACTATCTAACAAAGAGCCTAAACTTTAAAAACAAAGAGAAAAACTTAAATTAATTTTTGGTCCCTTTTTCTCTGAAAAATACAGTATTTATAGGCAAAAACCAAATGGGGGAGGTCGTAAGAAGATAAGGGGAGCAAACGCTCCCCCAACAAATCCTAACAAGCCGTGGCTGCGTTTCCACGGCTTGTTAGGATTTGTTGGTGGGTCTCGCTCGTTTGGTGACTCCCCTTTATCTCCTACTGGTTTTCCGGTTTCAGATCCAAGATTTGACGAAACAGCCTTTGATCTTTGGCTTTGACTACCTGATTTGAGAAGTTCATTTTAACTGGTTTTCAACCTCTTTGATTTGCCATGATCTGCCCTGATTTCCTGAGCTTGAATTAATTCTGAATTAAATCAGAATTTGATGGGAGTTTGGGCTCGTTTCTCTTTCTTGTCCTTTAGCAATGAGCCTGCATGTTATAAAGAAAAATAGGACTTATTAATATGAATTATTTAGATAATGAAAATTGGTAATGTGACAATATATATGCAATATATGTGACCGATTACACCCCCACACTTATCTTTTACTCGCCCTTAAGCAAAACATCAAAAGTAATCCTAATCAATTATTTGACCACTTTCGCAGGTCACTCAATTGCACTGAGCATGTGCAACAAGCCGCTAAACCTCTAAGTTACCCCTAGAGGATGAGTTTTTTCTCGTGAGAATTTTCAGTGGATTGCACCCACAAAATCCATAAAGAAAGAGAAAAAATGTTAGTATTTTCGAAAATCATTCTGAAAAGAGAAAATATTTGAAGTATAATTGTAAGAGATCAAGTAATCTATAAGTTATAGGAATATCAAACTTTTCATTCCTAAACTTAGTCTCTATTTAAAAACATGTTATCAATCAATGTAAGGAGTCAAATTGTATTTCTCATCTAGTCTATTACTTTACCCTGAGTGATATGCTCCTTCGTGACCGTGAAATTTGACTAAGGGTTTTTTAACATTAACTCCTATCTTTATTTATATTTATTTTTGGTGGTATTTATTCCTCAATTCTATTAGGCTTTCTAATCTGCTCACGTAACAAGCCTTTAGTCGTCGGTGACACCCAAACTGGACAGTCTTAGGGAATCAGGTGCGAAAACACCCCTAAGGACTTAAACACTCAAGCAGATAAGACCACGAAACTAAGAGTTTTTAATTATAAAATTACCCCTTTTAGGCGTGAATACTTATGCTTCATGAGGCACAAATACCCAGCTTAATCAGAGGATATATATATATATATATATATATATATAAACTTATCTAATTCTCTTTTGCATAAATACCAAGGCTTTTTTAGGCCAAAGCACCTAGCTAATCAATAATTAAATTTGCTTATTTTTCATAGATATACAAATATATATTTTTTCTTTTTTTTGTTAAGGCATAAGAGTCTTTATTTTTGAAGTATGTAAGGTGTGTATATTTCTTCAAGGTAAAGATCAAGACTACATTACTTTCATCAATTTTCTTCCTAACCCTGAAAATCAAACAAGTCATCTTATTTTGACCAAGTATAAGAAATCCTAATTATGATTTTCCTATTGCTTAAACTTGACTTAATTTCTTACAAAAAAATACATTAAAATATTGTTCTTACCTTTCAAAAAGCTTTATATATATATATATATATATATATATATATATATATATATATATATATATATATATATATATATATATATATATATATATATATATTTCCTTTTTTCTTTTAGTTATATTATTCATGTTAGAGCCCTCTCCCACACTTATCTCATGCATTGTCCCCAATGTATAAAAGAAATGTATAGATGCATGAAATAGAATGTAAAAGAGGTGCATATATTATACAAAAATATGTACATCATGTTTCTCCTATACCTAGATCTTTTTTGGTCTCATTCCTCTAGTTCTCTTCCCATCATTCCAATGGGTCCTCTTTATAGGGCAAAGTGGGGAGGCCATTTTTTTTGTCATTTTAGCTCTCTTCCTCCCCAGTCTCACCTTCTTTAAGTTTTTCTTCCTCATATTTATATATTCATTATTCAAAAATTGATCACCATCACACTTCTTAGTTGGAACTTCCTCACTATGAATGTCTAAGAATTCTAACTCAGTTTCATACATCTCCTCAAAACTTAGGTCAACACTTTCCCCTGGAGGTGTGTATTTAACCAAAATATCTGTAGTCGATTCATCTAAACACATGAGTTCTTCTTCGAAGAGCTTTTCAAAGAGTAGGTCAATTGGAGGTTCTTGAATTATATTCTCACGCGATATATCATTAATTAGCTCAGCGAAAGTGAAGATATTCAAATAAAATTTTCTTTTTTTAAAGGGGACTCTAAAATTAGGATCTCTGACATATGCCTTATCATTAAGATAATCGCATTCATTCTTAAATAATTCATCAAGAAACAGAGACTCATTCTCTATACCTTCACTTTCTTCATCACAATTATTTTCAGCAAAGTTTACCTCAAATGTTTGGTCTCTTATCTTATGATGTTATTTTTCTAGGTTGAAGACATTCACTTCTCTAGTCATGTCCTCAAAGGTTAATCTCATAGACCCATTCCTACAATTAATAATAGCATTGGCAATAGTAAGGAATGGGTGCCCTAGAATAACAGGAGTTTGAGCCCTAGGATTGGACACAGGTTGTGTCTCAAGAACTATAAAATCAATAGGGTAGATAAGCTCCCCGACCCGGATAAAGACATCATTAATTTCTCCCTTTGAAACTTTCACGGAATAGTCAGCTAGTTGGATTGTGACTCGAGTTGGACTAAGATCGCCCAACCTGAGATGTTGATAAACTGAGAATGGAAGTAGGTTGATACTTGTTCCCAAGTCAAGAAGTGCGCGACTAATCTCGGCTTGTCCTATAGTGCAGGCAATGGTGGGACAACCCGGATCGTTGTACTTGACAGGGATCAGACCCGACAGTAGCTCACTAATATTAGTGGCTAAGAAAATTTTCTTGAGTACATTAGTCTTTCTCTTCTTGGCGCATATGTCCTTGAGAAATTTTGCATAAGATGGGACTTGTTGGATGGCATCAAGGAGTGGCACATTTATCTTCACTTAGTTGAAGATCTCAATTATTTTATCCATGTGTGGATTCTGTTTTTTGTTCTTTAGCCTATTAAGAAATGGTACTATAGGCTTGTACACTTGACTGTTGACTTATCTGTTTTAGATTCGTCAGATTTGAAAGGATTGGGACTAGATGAGGTGGATATTTGAGTGTGATTATGCTGACTAGGATTGGGTGGTGTTGACACTTGATTATTAACTTTCTTTCCCGACCTCAATGTATGAAAAATATTACATTGATTCAATGATTGATCCTCAACCAAATGAGGTTGTTGAGAATTCTTACGATTCATAGTTGGTTGACTGGGCAAGGTACACTTTTGTCTCTCATTCTGTGGATTGGCTCATTGACTCATTTGACCCTCTAACCTCTTTATTATTTGCATGAGAGAATCTTGGTTCTTCATGTACCTTTCCATATTTCTCTCAAAATCAGTCATTTTTCTTTCAAGTTGAGGATTCTGGAAGGAAGATGGCGGAGCTTGGTTGGGAAAGTTTTGTTGATAATTTGAAATATTGTTGGGAGAATTTTGAGGGTAATTTGGAATGTGGGGTTGATGATTGGAAGAATTATTGGAATGATAGGAGTGGCTTGCATGGTTCGACTGTGGGTGGTCATTGTTGTGTTAGCTCCATGAGAAATTCGGGTGATTTCTCCGACCAGGATTGTATGTTGGTGTATAAGGATCATTGTTCGGCCTTGAAAAGGCCGCATTCATCGGTTCTGAAAAGTGTTATTGAGCTTGAAACACAGGGCACTCCTCAAACACATGATTCATGGCTTGACAATAAGTACAGCCCGGAGTTGGAATTTAGTTTGAACTGACGTGATTGACTGGACTTGGTTCCTTAGTTTCTAAAGCTTTTAGTCTTCTCGCTAGGTTAGCTAACTTTGCCTCGTTAGTTATGGATGATTCAATTGAATGGAGACCTCCCTTTGAAGAGATAGAGTTTGAATTCCCAGAGCTTTCACTAGTTGGTTCTCATTGGATGGTCTTTTCAGCTAGATTCTCATATAAATCCTATCCTTCATTCTCATCCTTCTGCAAGAATCCCCTTGGCACATGCTTTCTAAAAGGGTCTTGGTTGAGTAGCCTAAACCGTCATAAAGAATTTGGCACTATCGCCATTTCTCTATTCCATGATGAGGACATTAGACAAAAAGGTCTTTGAAGCGTTCAAAGTACCTCCAAAACGGTTCACTAGGTTCTTTCTTAAACTGCATGATGTTTTTTCTAACGAGAACGGTCTTATGAATTTGATAGAATTTCTTCAAGAAGACCTTGATGAAACCATCTCAGGATGTGATAAAGCAGGCCGCTAAGCTATAAAGTCATTTCTTGACTAAGTTCATAAGAGCTAAAGGGACAAACTCAACCTAATAACATCATCTACAAGGTGTGGGGATTTCATCATTAAGAAAACTTCCTTAAATCTCTTATGAAGAAATAAGCATCTTCGGACTCTAAGCCATGGAACTTAGGGAGTGTGTTGATGAACTGTGGCTTAAGCTCAAAGTTGTGTTCACCAACCGACGGAAATTAGATGCAGGATGGAAGTGAGGTTCTAATGGGATAGAACCAATCCTGCAAAGATGTTGGTTGAGCCATAACCGAATCTGGTCTTGGTTCGAACTTGGGTGGTGCTGTGTTCTAGTTAACCTAGATGAATTAGGGTCTCTTAACCACACTTGCATACACAAACACAATCACAAACAAATTCACCAATACTCAATAAGAGAAAACAATCAAGCCTAGTTTAAGGTAACCTTGACCTAGACAATTCCTAACTGGTTGACTGTCCACAAGAGGTATAATATAGACTTTGACCACAGGCTAATCAGCCAGGTCAGGGTAAGATTGGTGGGAGGTATCCACGCAAAAGAGACGGGCCTAATTAAGCCAAATCACCAGCCTTTGGGGTTTCGCCCCTAAATCCCTTTCTTAGGCACTGTTTTGGCAGGAGTCAAATTCTAACACCTTCCCCCTTAGGATAATCTCCTAGTGAGTTCGAGATGTCCCTAAGGCCAACGTCTATCAGATTTTACTTAGGCTTAGGTTGTGCGTGCTTGGAGATAGTTTGTAGGCTAAGGAAGGGTAATGACTTCCCCACCTTATCTTGATTTGAGTTTTGCCCTTAGAATTGATTGTGCAGAGTGTGCAAGATATAAAAAAGTAACATTCACAAGCAAATATCACCTAAGAATGTTTTCTAACTATATGCTATGCATACGTACCCTGTCTCTAGCTATCTTCAATATTAATTATAAAAGATACATAATTAGACAAATGTCTAGAATGCAACTCTAAATGTTTTTTAGGCAATTACCAATCACTCATATTACTGTTGGATTAAAAACAGGGAGTGTGAATATCAAATATAGTAAGAATAATACACACAAACTGTATTTTTGCAAAGCGGTGTGTCCTGCAAAAATGAGTTTTTTAGTAATCCACAAATTTTCAAACTTGCGCTGCAATTTCTTGAAATTCTATTTCCTACTTTCGAGAGTAGGGACACAGAATAGCAAGTCTTCTCCTGCAAAGCTTAAATCTAAATCTAAATCTTGACGTCCCTGAAACAAGACACCAAACTTGTTAAAAAATAAGTACACCGTTCCCTCCCCGGCAACGGCGCCAAAAATTGATTGTAAAATGAAAGCGATGAGAATTACCGTGTAGCTTTGGGCTAACGAGTCGTGTCCACAAGGAGGAATGCGATAGAAGTTTTTTGGTATTTTTGTTATGTAACAAAGAATGGAGTTGGTGTTTTTCTTTTTTTATATATATGGAAAAAGAGAATGGAGAGAAGGGAAATGATTAAAAGAAAAATTGAAAATTTAGAGAAGGTATTGGAAAATGTGAGCTTTAGAAAGTGTTGAAAATTGTTTGGTTGTTTTTAATATAGGAAGAAGATCTAGGCTCACTATCTCACTACTCAATGATGTGTTCTTTTCTTGAAATTCTTATGCCTTAACTTGATCATAGGCAAAAACTTAAGCTTGAGTTTAGAAAGTTTTAAGCAAAGCAAATAAGATAGTTTGAAAAAGTTAACTCTTTTTCTTAAGAAATCTTCTTGAATTGAATGTTAAATCATCAAGTCTTTCAAGTATGAAATAAAAATAAGTTCAAGTGATGTTTTTAAAAGAAGTAGAAGTTTAGAAATCTAAATCCATCCTCATGTGCCTTCAAGAACACTTTTAAAGAAGAACGGCTTAGTTTAGGCATGCATATGATTCTATTGGGTCTTTACGTCAAAGCCATTCAAAAACAAGAGGGATCGAAGAGAGGAACAATAGTGAGCCCAAAAAACAAATTTAGCTACTCATGGAAGATGAAAAATAAGACATGTAAATAAAGAAAGACATACCCATGAATTGGTGTGAAAGAAGAGAAAGCTTGATCCTTTATTGATGTCACTTCAGTCTTCAGATTACAATCAATCTATTCCTCTCTCTCACTGGTATTTGAACTGAACTACAAATTAGAAAATAGAGATACAACTTCTATACTCTCTAACAAAGAGCCTAAACCTTAAAAACAAAGAGAAAAACTTAAACTAATTTACGGTCTCTTTTTCGCTGAAAAATACAGTATTTATAGGCAAAAATCAAACGGGGGAAGTCGTAGATAGAGGGAGCAAACGCTCCCCCAACAAATCCTAACAAGCCGCGAAAACGCGGCTATGGCCATGTTTTCGCGGCTATGGTGTGGCCAGGTGGCCACACCAGGTTAGTGGGTCTCGCTCCTTTGGTGTCTCCCCTTATCTCCTACTGGTTTTCCCGTTTCAGCTTCAAGATTTGACGAAATAGCCTTTGATCTTTGGCTTTAACCACCTGAATTGGGAATATTCATTTTAACAGGTTTTTAACCTCTTTGATTTGCCATAATCCGCCCTGATTTTGAATTAATTCTAAATTAAATCAGAATTTGATGGACTTTTGGGCTCGTTTCTCTTTCTTATCCTTTAGCAATGGGCCTGCATTTTATAAAGAAATATAGGACTTATTAATATGATTTATTTAGATAATAAACATGGTAATGTGACAATATATATGCAATATATGTGACCGATCAATACCACTTGTAGGTCACCTAGACGGGGGGGAATAGGTGACAAGCTAATCTAATGATGAGTAATGCGGAATTAAAAATTATTTATGCGAATTAAAATATTAAGTTAAACACACAAAGTATAACACAAAAGTGTAGCCGAATTCCCAGTGGACAGCTCTAGACTATCTCCTAAGGATTCCTCTAAATTAAGAGTTGAGGTGCCACTATGGCTCTCTTGGTGAATACAAGTGTGAGCAAATAATCCCAAGCATATAACAATTACGCACAAGATATATCAAGCAAATAAAGAGATAAGCAATGTAAGCATGTAAGATATGTAAACATAAGTGAGAGAGAGCAATCGCAAACATGGGAGATTTGTTTCGAGGTTCGAGCATCCTTACTCTACGTCCCCGCCTTCAACACTATGAAGGATTTTCATTAAAAATGATCCCACTGGATCACTCGGTGCCGCAACACCTACAAGGAGTTCACACTAGAACCCTTGGACTCACTAGTCCCTCTCTTATTCTCACAAGAACAACACACACAAGCACACTAGCCTGCCGAGGCCGCACCTTTACACCAAGCTTTTACAAGAACTCGAAATAACACGAACCCGTAAGTTTGCCTCCACAAATACAAAGTTGAACACTTAGTGATCTTAACACTTTGATCACCTCAAACATTCTCACAACAAATCTCCTATAGGATAGATATGGTAATGGATAGTTCAAGTTTGTGTGAGAAAAACTAGGATAGAGATGTGGTAAGAAAACTCAAGAAATCTCTTTTGAAAACATTCTTGATAAACTATCCTTTTAATATGGAAATATTAGCCCTAAAATAAGTGGAGAAAATCTTAGAGAGATAGGAAAAATTAGCTTGAAAACCCACTTAAAATCTTATGAAAAACAGCCCAAAATAGCTCCAATATATAGGCCTCCAAAAACTATTAGTTGGGGTCCAACTTAGCAGGAAATCCTGCTATCGGTCGACTGCCCGATCGACCGGCCAACGGTCAGATTTCTGACCATTGTGCCTCCGGTCGACTGGGCCAAGCCTGTCGGTCGACCGCCCGGTCGACCGGCCGCACCTGAGAGCTGGGCGCTTTCAGTCGGTCGACCGTGTGGTCGACCGGATTTGTAGGCTGGTCCTTTGTACACATCTCCTGCACATCGGTCCACCGGTCCGGTCAACCGCCAGTATAGTCTGGCTGAAAATCTGGGACTATAAACTTGTCTTTTTACCTTCAATAAAATCTCATAAATTCTACAAAAATAAGTTCATTAATATACTTTGATATACAAACATGTTTATTAAAAATCAACACATAGTACAAACATTTTGAAACATTTTTGTGATAAGAAAATTTTGCCTAAAACAAAAATCCGTATTTTCTAAAATCAATCTCCAAATTGAAAAACAGTTTTTTCAAAATTTCTCCAAATACAAAAACAAGATATTTTAAACACTTTTGAAGCTTAGTGTGTATGGATATGATTCAATACACATTTATGATGAAATATCTATGTTTTTTATAATAAGCTCTAAAATAGGTTTTGATAAATTCAAAACTTAAACATATGATATAGATTACATCAAATAAGTTTTTCTAAACTTTTGAATCAACAATGTGTATGGATGAAATCCAAAACACATATAAACCATATAAACTCATTTTGATGAACTTTATTCATAAATCATAAAGATGTTACTTTAAAGCTCAAAAACCAAAACGGTATTTTTCTAAACTCAAAAACTATTTTGTGAAAACACATATAAATTTTTTGTGTGTGTGTATGAACTTGAGCAATCCACAACTAATCTATCATTTACATTTTATCTATGAACAAATCTTAACACTTAAAAAACTAGACACAAGTCTTCTTGAAAATCTTCTCTTGAAAATCTTCTTCTCCTTCTTGACTTGGTCCAAACCTTAATCCAATGAGTTGACTCATCTTGAGTACTTGATGTGATCTTGATGCGCCACCTCTTGAATCAACAAGTGCTAGCTTCAAAACTTGACTTTAAATCTTTTGTTGAAGCTAAAACCTATTAAGATCTTGATCATATATCTAAATAACTACAAGATCACTAGTACTATAACTACATGAAGAAGGGATGACATGACCCTGACTCATATAAAATATAATATACAATACATAAGTGGAGATATTAAGCCCCCCTACACACGTGTATCATATAATCAATAGATGTCAAGCTCCTCAAATTGAGATATACTCAACATGAATCTATATATAGAAAAGATGTTAAGTTCCCCTTGCATATAGGCAATATATATATTAAAAAAATTTTAAAACAAAAGTTTGAAATTTCTTAAGTCAACAAAATGAAGTTTGATAATAATGAAATCAAATTATAGTTGACAAAAATAAAAATTGCTACCACTCGTAAATAAACAAAATTTTAAGATACTAATAGTAGATTTTTTTATACCAATTGACAGGTAACATATGAAGTATATTTTGATACCAATTGAAAATAATGCATAAGCTTGTATAGATACCAATTAACATTTAGAATAAACTCAAGCTTACCATAAACATAATTTGTGCTTTAAGATGTAAAGATATTATAAGCACAATCAAATCATATATGTATGAAAATGAATATACCAATTAAAATTGATATTATTTGAAATTTGAAGCATACATATATATAGAAAACATATATGAGTATACAAAGATAAAATTTCATGAAGATCATGTGTATAACTCATAACTACCACCCTTATCATGCACATAATAAATAGATTTTCAATAAAGCACACAAGACATGGTCACCCAACCATCCGCTCTTTAAGGGTAGAAGTTTTCAAAAATAAGATTTGAAAATAGTAGTATATTGAAAATATTACTAAATGAAGAATAAATAACTAATTTAAAATAATTTTTGAAAAACTAGTTAAAGATCCTTCAGATATGAAACCAAATCATATATATCTCATGAAACCTTGCTAAGTACACAAAAAATTGTCACTCAAAATCGATAAAGTCCATATAAAGCTTATGAAAACAAAGTCATAAGTAAACACAAAAAAATAATGTGAGTACACAAGAATCATGTGATTAGCATATTCATGAAAATAATCAATAAAGCTCAAGCTACCAAAGAATATGAAATCATAAAAATTTATTTTTGATTAAAAACAAACTTCATGGTATATGTATGTTCTATCAAAACTAAAAATATACATACGTATCCCAAACACAAAAGAGTCCATAATAGAATTTGCATGAAGGCAAGTAACTCAATGGTATACATATATATTTATAAGTTTTAGACAAAATCAACATATACATGAAGCAAAACATGTACAAAGATAGGAAAAATGAGTAAAAATGAAAGAATCATCAGAACTAGGTTATACATGTACATGTAATGAGTATAAATGAGTATTGAAGCATAAACATATAATAATC
Organism: Agave tequilana; assembly: GCA_038442645.1. Lineage (NCBI taxonomy): Eukaryota > Viridiplantae > Streptophyta > Magnoliopsida > Asparagales > Asparagaceae > Agave > Agave tequilana. Next base: position 73,916 of record JAVJIF010005094.1, read on the forward strand.
AAGTGTAGCTCACTACTTGTACAGGTATAGACACAAGTTTTAATGAAAACTACATCTAAACAAGTATTCACCTCATGAAGTACAAAACCAAAACATGATCATTTAACATAATAAGCATTAAAACCAAAACATGCTAAAAATATTTACATTAAAGCATGTAAATAAAAATGGGAGCTAGAGATAGCTAGTAAAACTAATAGGGCTCATCTCTAGATCTCTAAAGCATGGTGGTTCTCCTACCAAACTTCCTTAATAGCGATGCATCAAAAGGGTATGTCCATCTAGCTCCATATGCATCCACCACCAAGGCACCATACCTCTCACGTCATGTGAGAGCCCACTCCTACATCAAACACAAGAGGTGGGTTTTTGGTACCCATTTTCTTTTGGGTCCACGGGGATTAGCATCATAAGGAACTCAAACATTTTTATTTATAAAATTTGTAGAATTTAATCTATCAAAGCAAAATCTTACAAGATGGCCTTTGCGGCCACAATGTGTACATTTGTACACTCTAGCATGCATATGAGAACGAGTATGATCATGATATACATAGTGTCATATGTATGCCGCGAGTTATGTGCATGAACATGTGGAACTTGTTTCTTTTGAAATAAGGTTTTCAATCTAGAATAGTTAAGTGCACAATTGTTCAAAGTTGAGCTCAAACAATCAATTCAATTTTTCAAAACATGAATCTCATTTTTACCAATAGTAGCATGAAGAGCAAGGTAAGAATGAGAATCAACAACCTTTTTCTTTTTAGAAATATTTTCTTTTTCTTTTGAAACAAATTTCCTTTTCAAATTGTGATTTTCTTCCAAAATAATTTCTTTTTCTTTTTCCATCAAAGTGATTTTATTTTTCAAAGAATTATTTCCTTCACAATTATCATTTAATTTTGAAGACAAAGAAACATTCTCCTTTTTCAAAAATTGATTTTCTTTTGAAATGCATTCAAATTTATTTTTCAACCTTTTATTATCCTTTTTAAGCACATCATATTTTTCAAGAATTTGTTGATAAAATAAAGCAAGCTCATCATATGACATGTCAAAATCCTCATCAAGTTTGGATTCAGAATTTACCTCAAGGGGGTTATCCCCTTGGACCATGTACCATATGTTGGAAGCATTACTTCCATCATCTGAGTCACTCCTGACATAGTATTGCTTTTGTTCACCAAGAGAGACTAGAGTGTTCCATACAACAAAAGCTGAATCAAAATTAGCAACCCTAAATAAATATTCATCATTTAGGGTAGATCTTAAAGCATGAAGGGCTTTTGCATTAGCCTCAAGTTTTTTGCCATTTAAACAATATGAATCTTGAATAGTGGCAAAATAAACATAAATACCTAAGACTTTGAGGTACATTGACATCTTAACCTTACAAATTTGGATGTTAAGAATATCAGACATGGGAGGTGTCATGAAATTCATGTGTGTGTGAACAAATATTGTGATTAGCTAAAATGAGGATCTTAAACTCAAGGCCGTTACCCAAATCAAGAGCACCAAGCTCTGATACCACTTGTAGGTCACCTAGAGGGGAGTGAATAGGTGACTAGCTAATCTAATGATAAATAATGCGAAATTAAAAATTATTTAAGTAAACTAAAAACTATTAAGCTAAACACACCAAGTATAACACAAGAGTGTAGATGAATTCCCAGTGAAGGGCTCTGGACTATCTCCTCAAGATTCCTCTAGATTAAGAGTTGAAGTACCACTATGGCTCTATTGGTTGAATACAAGTGTGAGCAAATAATCCCAAGTATATATCAATAAAGCACAAGTATATCAAACATATAAAGATATATGCAATGTAAGCATGCAAGATATAAACACAAGTGAGAGATAGAGAGAGCAATCGCAAACGCAGGAGATTTGTTTCGAGGTTCAAGCACCCTTACTCTACGTCCTCGCCTTCGACACTATGAAGGATTTTTACTAAAAACGATCCTACCGGATCACTCGGTACTGCAACTCCTACAAGCAGTTCACACTAGAACTCTTGGACTCACTAATCCCTCTCTTGTTCCCTCAAGAACAGTACACGTAAGCACACTAGCTTGCCGAGGCTGCACCTTTACATCGAGCTCCCACTAGAACTCGAAATAACACAAACCCACAAGTTCGCCACCTCAAATACAAGATGAACACTTTGGTGATATCAACACTTTGATCATCTAAAAACACTCACACAACAAAGATTCCTAGAGGATTGATATAGCAATAGATAGCTCAGTATGTGTGAGAAAACAAGATAGAGTAGTGGAGAAAAAACTTAAGAAATCTCTTTTGAAAAATTCTCTTGAAAAACTCTCCTTTTGATATGAAAGAATTAGCTCTAAAATAAGTGGAGAAAACCTCTTAGAGAGATAGACAAAACTAGCTTGAAAACCCACTCAAAATCTTATGCAAAACAGCCCAAAACAGCCTCAATATATAAGCCTCTAAAAACTAGCCGTTGGGGTCAACTCAGTAGGAAATCCTGCTGTCAGTCGACCACCCGGTCGATGATAAATGGTCGAATTTCTGATCGTTGTGCCTCTGGTCGACCGCCCTATCGACCGGCCGCACCCGAGAGTTGGGTGCTTTCAGTCGGTCGACCGCGCGATCGACCGGCTTTGTAGGCTGGTCCTTTGTGCAAGTCTCGTGCACATCGGTCGACCGGTCTGGTCGACCGACTCCTGGTCCGGTCGATCGTCCGGTCGACCGCCAGCTGAGTCTGGCTGAAAATCTGAGACTAAAAATCTTATCTTTTTAACTCTAATAAAATCCCATAAATTCGCATAAAATCTGTTGGCCAAAGGCTTTCCACTCAAGTTTTGATGATGATTAACTCATGTAGTTATGTGTACTAATTATCTTGTGATGTTTAAGTTTCAGATCATTAATCAAGATATTAGTTGGTGAAAGCTTCCACACATCTTTCACATGTTGATTCAAGAGCCCGAGCGTCAAAGGTCATACATTGCACTTGCTCGGTGAATCAAGAGTTTTTGGATCGAGCCGTCTTAGAGATTGCGCTCTAGCTTGGAGATTGCGCTCTACAAGAAGACTTAGGTATCCATAGTTTTAGTTTGGGTTTAGATCCTAATTGTAAAGATTAGAATAGTATGATAAGCTCAAGTTCACAACACACACCTTTCATGTTTTGATTTTCGGTTTTAGGTTTAACCGATCTTGGTTTTCATGAATAGATTTTTTATCAAAACAAGTTTACATGGTTTATGTATATTAGATTTGTTCTATATACATGCATGCTTCAATGGTTTAGACAAACTTTGTTTGATAATCTATTCCATGTGTTTTATGTTTTGGTATTTACAACAAAACATATTTTTGGACTCAATGACAAAAATCATGATATATATATGTTTCTTGTATATTGAATTTCTATTCATATACAATATACTTCAAAGTGTTTAAATATCATATTTTTGTATCATGGATGAATTTTAGACAATATGTATTTTCTATTCAAAAATACAAGGTTTTAGAAAATACGGTTTTTGGTTTTTGGCAAAATTTCTATGACACAAAAATAGTCAAATATGTTTGAAATTTGTGTTAGGATTTTTAACACAGTTTGTATTTCAATATAAAATGATAAAACTATTTTTGTGGAATTTTAGAGATTTTGTAGGATTTATTATAATATTTTTTCCCCAGATTTCAGACCTGTTTTTGTCTGCCAGGCTTGGCCGGTCGACTGGTACGGTCGACCGCACCAAGAAGCCAGTCGACCGATCCGGTCGACCGACGTGCACGGATACGTGCACGCTGGCTGACTCTGTAGCCGGTCGACCGACAGAGAGCTGTTTGCTCTCAGGAATTCTCGGTCGACCGGGGCGGTCGACCGGTGGCCACAACGGATCAAAATTTGACCGTTGGGCGGTCGACCGTCCCGGTCGACCGGAAGGCTATTTTTGGCAAAACTGCTGCCAAACGGCTATTTTCTGGATTAGCCTATAAATACCCCATTTGCAAGAGTTTTTCTCTAAGAATTTTGTGCGAATTTTTCCACTCTCTCAGGTGTTTTTGCTGCAATCAAAATAGGTTTTTGGATTCAAATTGAACAATACATTTGGTGTTTTTGTTAGGGTTTGGAAAATCAAAGATAGGGTTTTTGGGAAAGGATTTTGATTGAACTTCTCTATCTTTGTTTCAGTTTTTCTCAAGGATTTTTCTTTGTGATTTCTGATTTCCATTCCTTTGGTTTTCTCCACACTTGAGCAAAAATCTACTATCTATATCTATAGGATATTTGTGTGGGAAGAAGAAGTTGTTTGTGGTTGTTGTTGTGACCACCAAGTTGTAACCCAATCTTTTCTTAGCTTTGTGCTTTGGGTTGTATCCCTCTTGTTGAGAGGTGATCCTTGTATTGGTTAGTGATTGGGAGTTTGTTGTATTGGTTTGGAATTTGCCTCAAGGAGGAGGTTGAGATTGTTGGATTGGAGTTGTGCCTCAAGGAAGAGGTTGTATTTGTAAGGAGGGGAGTTGGGAACTCCTTGTAATTGTGATTGCCCCAAATCCTCGGTGGAGGTTCCCTTAGTGAGAGTCCTTAGTGGACAAGCTAGTGGATTGGAAATCCTTCGTGTGTCGAAGGAGGGGATGTAGAGCTGGGTGCTCGAACCTCGGAACATATCTCTTTGTTTGCGCTTGATCCATTGACTCTTGCTCTCTCTCTCTCTTTACTTTGTGCAAATTGTTATATCTTGTACTTGCTTGTGTGTGCATCATTATAGTAATTGCAATTAGTTTTTAAATTTCGCATTTAGTTCACTAGATTAGCATTGTCACCTATTCACCCCCCCCCCCTCTAGGTGACTTTTCAATTGGTATCAGAGCTAGCGCTCCTGATATTTAGGTTTAACCACCTAGGAGTGTGATCTTGGTTTGCTAATCTTCATTTGCATTTTCATTTGCACACATATAGTTGCACTTATGGCTAGCCCTCCTATGTTTGACCATACTAGACTTGACTCTTGGAAAGTTAACATGACTAGATATTTAAAAACACTAGGTCATCTAGTTTATCAAGCCATCACCATAGAAGCCCTCCCTAATACTAGTAAGCATAAGAAGGCCAATGCACTTGCACTTCAAACACTTAGAGCATCTTTTGATAATAATCTCTTACTTGTTTTTGATAGTTTTAACTCGGCTTTTGCAGTTTGGAGCGTCTTGACATCTCCGGAGCTTCCAAGGATCATCAACAATATGAGGAGATCTAGGAGAGATGTATCCGAAGAGCCTTGTTTCATGGCATATGGGAATGACTCCAATGAGGTACAATCAGACTCTCAAATACATGATAGCTCTTATTGCCATGGATGTTTTGAGGTTCAAAATTTAAATGTTGAACTTGCTTCTAAGCTTGAAAAATTCTTGGAAAAACATAACTCTTTGAAAGAAAAACATTTTGATTTACAAAAAGAAATGAAGGATTTATGCTCTACTTTTGAAACCGTTTTGCAAGAGAAGGAAGAGATTACTAGTGAATGTGACTCACTAAGATCTCAACTAGACATTGCTTTAAAAGAAATTGAAGTTTTAAAAGGCAAAAATGATTGTGATGATATTTTGGAGCACAATGAGATTTTATCCTCAAGATTGGATTGTGTTTTCAAAGAAAACCTTACTTTGAAAAATAAAATTGATTCAATTACAAAAGAATTGAATTTGGTTTTGTCTAAAAATGAATCTTTGCAAAATGATATTGATTTGCATGTTTGCCATGCTAGCATTGCTTCTACTTCTTGCACTCCTATAGCTTGTTCCACTTTGTCTTCTAGCATAGAAAATGATATAGATAATTTGAAGAAAAGTGTTGATTATTTGGGCTCCACTTTGAGCCATTGTGCCATGAATCACACACGATTGGAAACCTTGGTTCGCAAGAAACAAGTTCCAACCTTGCATGCACACCCATCTAAGCATACACATGCTTTTCATGATCACCACCATCATATGTATGCTCACGTGTACACATGTACACATTGTGGTCGAAAAGGCCACCTTGCTAGATTTTGTTATGATCGTATTTATAATGAAAATTTAGCAACTAATTATGTTTGGGTTAGAAAGGATACTAACCCCCGTGGACCCAAAAGGAAATGGGTACCAAAGACCACCTCTATACTTTTTGATGTAGGTGGGAGCTCTCGCATCACGTGAGAGTTTTGATGCCTTGAGGTGGATGCGTTCTAAGCCTAAAAGAGAATTATTTGGATGCTTCACTCTCAAGGAGATTTGGTGGAAGGACCACCGTGGTTTGGAGAATTAGAGATGCTCCTTCATCGGTTTTGGTATCATTCTCTAACTCCCATTTTTATTTTGCATGCTTTTTATGTCCATCCTTTTATAGCATGTTGTGTTTTGATTCATTATGCTTGTGCTATGATCATTAGATTAAGGTTGTACATGTTTAGCTACTTGAGCACCCATGTTTCATTTGGAATCTACATTTAGTGTCTCACCTTGTTTAAACTAACATGTATGCCCTATATCTAATGCACAGGCATATGCATTATGACCATTTGGATGTTTATGATTACATGATTTTTTTTGTGTTTTAATGATTCGCGTTTTTTATTATCACCTTGTTGACCCGTTTTATGCTTCATGTTTTGACAACTTGCTTGAATGATAGTTTTCATTAAGACTAGGATTTATACTTGTACAACTAGTGAGCTACAAATAAACCTTTATATATGTTTGTGCTTGAACGCTCATTTGTATTCACTTGATGTACTAGTATAGTCTAGTTTTGATGATTATTACATTTGACTTGTATTCACTATCTTACATGTTTTGTTTTAACTTTATGTATATGTCCATCTTGTCCAAACTATCATTTATACATATACATCCTTGAGCCACGTGCCTTCATGCATATACTTTTGTGGACTCTTTATGTTTGGGATATGTATGTATACTTTAGTTTGTGCATGACATACATATGCCTTGAAGTTTAGATCATTGGATGAATTTCATGTAATTTCCCATTTATGATGAGAATCTTGTTTTTAAGATGATTTTTCAATTAGTATCATGAATTTCAAATTAGTGATTTCGCATCCTAGATGAACTTTCATGGATTTCATGATTCACTTATGTTTCATATCTTGATGATTATTTTTTTAAAAAAATGGACAATCAAGCTCACAACATTTTCATGTTGATATGTTTCTCACAACACTTGTACACTCACTCTATCTATGTTTTCTCATGACTTAGTTTTCATGAGTACAAGTTATGCTATATGGATTTTGAGTGTTTTAGTGCCATGTGGTTTACATGTGTCTTCATGAAAATTTTTTTTTGGATCTCATACTAGTTGATTCATATAACTAGTTATGATATTCTTCCTTGGTAGAGATTTTCAAACATACTACATTTTCAAACCTATTTTTGAAAACCCCTACCATCAAGGGCGGTAGGATGGGAGATCATGTTCATGTATGCCCTAAATTGAAAATCTTTAAAACTTGAATTATGATTGGGTGGTAGGTTATATGCGTCATACACTTGTATTTATTGTTGTTTCAATTGGTATCATTGAATTCTTTCAATTGGTATCGATATGACATCTTTTTGTATACTCATATATGTTTGTATTTTATATATGTATGCTTGCACTTCATATAGTATCAAATTTCAATTGATATCTATCTTTTACATACATATATAGATGATTTATTTGTGCTTCAAGATATCACAAATTTTGTTTATGCTTAGCTTGAACTTTTCAAATTGAAACAATGTTAAAGCAAATTTTCCATTGAGTTAATTTTCAATTGGTATCTTATTTCAAGTATATGCATATTTTCATTTGGTATTTCATAAAGGGGGAGAAAACTAGTATTTTATTTTTTTAATTGGCATCTTATCTCTCATTTGATATTTTATTTGGTATTCCACTCCCTTGCTTTATGATAGAAAATAAAGATTTCATTTGGCAAAGAATAATTGTTTCATTTGGTATCGAGATTTGTTTTTAAGGAAATTCAAAATTAGTATTGTTTAATTCCAAAATTGGTATCTAGTTTGTTTGTTTACAATTGGTAGGTTATTTGTTTACTTACTAATTGGTATCAAGATTTTCATTTTTTTTGTGTTTTCAATTGGTATATGTTCTCGTTTTGATTTCAATTGATTTGTTATTTTTCAATTGGTATCAATATACACTTCATTGCCACATTTTTTTTTTGTATCATATTTGATTTAACCCTTTATTAGTTCTTTGTTTTGAACAAAAAGGGAGAGAAAAATTTATTGTTTTTGATTTTATTTTTAACCCTTTTTGATGATTGACAAAAAGGGAGAGAAGAATTTGAGTTTTATATGCATCCTTGTGTTTGCATATAGTTTACATTTGATGAAAAGAAACCTTGTTTATATGCATCTCTATGCATGTTATATGTTGTTTCATTTTTATTGGTATCAAGAGCATGTTTTGATATTGTTTTAATCACATATAAACATGTTGTTAAGAACATTCATTGCATATCTTATATATTTTATTGTTATGCATGAGTTAAGGGGGAGCTTCTTTGAAGCTTTACTTTAATCCATGCATATATAACTACATGAGTTTTGTCATCATCAAAAAGGGGGAGATTGTTGGCCCAAAGGCCTTCCACTCAAGTTTTGATGATGATTAACTCATGTAGTTATGTGTACTAATTATCTTGTGATGTTTAAGTTTCAGATCATTAATCAAGATATTAGTTGGTGAAAGCTTCCACACATCTTTCACATGTTGATTCAAGAGCCCGAGCGTCAAAGGTCATACATTGCACTTGCTCGGTGAATCAAGAGTTTTTGGATCGAGCCGTCTTAGAGATTGCGCTCTAGCTTGGAGATTGCGCTCTACAAGAAGACTTAGGTATCCATAGTTTTAGTTTGGGTTTAGATCCTAATTGTAAAGATTAGAATAGTATGATAAGCTCAAGTTCACAACACACACCTTTCATGTTTTGATTTTCGGTTTTAGGTTTAACCGATCTTGGTTTTCATGAATAGATTTTTTATCAAAACAAGTTTACATAGTTTATGTATATTAGATTTGTTCTATATACATGCATGCTTCAATGGTTTAGACAAACTTTGTTTGATAATCTATTCCATGTGTTTTATGTTTTGGTATTTACAACAAAACATATTTTTGGACTCAATGACAAAAATCATGATATATATATGTTTCTTGTATATTGAATTTCTATTCATATACAATATACTTCAAAGTGTTTAAATATCATATTTTTGTATCATGGATGAATTTTAGACAATATGTATTTTCTATTCAAAAATACAAGGTTTTAGAAAATACGGTTTTTGGTTTTTGGCAAAATTTCTATGACACAAAAATAGTCAAATATGTTTGAAATTTGTGTTAGGATTTTTAACACAAGTTTGTATTTCAAAATAAAATGATAAAACTATTTTTGTGGAATTTTAGAGATTTTGTGGGATTTATTATAATATTTTTTTCCCCAGATTTCAGACCTGTTTTTGTCTGCCAGGCTTGGCCGGTCGACTGGTACGGTCGACCGCACCAAGAAGCCAGTCGACCGATCCGGTCGACCGACGTGCACGGATACGTGCACGCTGGCTGACTCTGTAGCCGGTCGACCGAAGCGGTCGACCGACAGAGAGCTGTTTGCTCTCAGGAATTCTCGGTCGACCGGGGCGGTCGACCGGTGGCCACAACGGATCAAAATTTGACCGTTGGGCGGTCGACCGTCCCGGTCGATCGGAAGGCTATTTTTGGCAAAACTACTGCCAAACGGCTATTTTCTGGATTAGCCTATAAATACCCCATTTGCAAGAGTTTTTCTCTAAGAATTTTTGTGCGAATTTTTCCACTCTCTCAGGTGTTTTTGCTGCAATCAAAATAGGTTTTTGGATTCAAATTGAACAATACATTTGGTGTTTTTGTTAGGGTTTGGAAAACCAAAGATAGGGTTTTTGGGAAAGGATTTTGATTGAACTTCTCTATCTTTGTTTCAGTTTTTCCCAAGGATTTTTCTTTGTGATTTCTGATTTCCATTCCTTTGGTTTTCTCCACACTTGAGCAAAAATCTACTATCTATATCTATAGGATATTTGTGTGGGAAGAAGAAGTTGTTTGTGGTTGTTGTTGTGACCACCAAGTTGTAACCCAATCTTTTCTTAGCTTTGTGCTTTGGGTTGTATCCCTCTTGTTGAGAGGTGATCCTTGTATTGGTTAGTGATTGGGAGTTTGTTGTATTGGTTTGGAATTTGCCTCAAGGAGGAGGTTGAGATTGTTGGATTGGAGTTGTGCCTCAAGGAAGAGGTTGTATTTGTAAGGAGGGGAGTTGGGAACTCCTTGTAATTGTGATTGCCCCAAATCCTCGGTGGAGGTTCCCTTAGTGGGAGTCCTTAGTGGACAAGCTAGTGGATTGGAAATCCTTCGTGTGTCGAAGGCGGGATGTAGAGCTGGGTGCTCGAACCTCGGAACATATCTCTTTGTTTGCGCTTGATCCATTGACTCTTGCTCTCTCTCTCTTTACTTTGTGCAAATTGTTATATCTTGTACTTGCTTGTGTGTGCATCATTATAGTAATTGCAATTAGTTTTTAAATTCCGCATTTAGTTCACTAGATTAGCATTGTCACCTATTCACCCCCCCTCTAGGTGACTTTTCAAAATCTACAAAAATAGGTTCATTGAAATCCTTTGATGTACAAACATGTTTGATCAAAATTCAACACATATTACAAACATTTTGAACTATTTTTGTGATATAAAAATTTTTGGCCTTAAACAAAAACCGTATTTTTCAAAAACAATCTTCAAGTTAAAAAATGATTTTTCTAAAACTTCTTCAAATACAAAAATAAGATATTTTAAAACACTTTTGAAGCTTAATGTATATAAATATGATCTACTACACATATAAGATGAAATATCTATGTTTTTGATAATAAGCTCTAAAATAAGTTTTGATAAATCCAAAACTCAAACACATGATATGAAATACCAAATAAGTTTTTCTAAACATTTGAATCAATAATGTGTATGGATGAAATTCAAAACACATATAAACCATATAAACTCATTTTGATGAACTCTATTCATGAAACATAAAGAAATATATTATGAAGCTCAAAAACCAAAATGGTATTTTCTAAAATCAAAACTATTTTATGAAAACACATATAAATTTTGTGTGTGTATATGAACTTGAGCAATTCACAACTAATCTATCCTTTATATTTTGTCTAAAATAAAAATCTTAACACTTATAAAACTAGACACAAGTCTTCTTGAAAATTTTCTCTTGAAAATCTTCTTCTCCTTCTTGACTTGGTTCAAACCTTGATCCAATGAGCTAGACTCCTCTTGAGTAGTTGATGTGATCTTGATGCGCGAGCTCTTGAATCAAAATGTGCTAACTTAAAAACTTGACTTCAAATCTTTTGTAGAAGCTAAACACCTACTAAGATCTTGATCAAATATCTGAAACTAAATAAGCACAAGATCATTAGTACTATAACTATATGAGTTAATCATCATCAAAACTAGAGTAATAGGCCTTTGGGTCAACAGAGAGCAGAGACTCTCATCGGTCGACCAACGTGTACAGTCAATTTTGAATAACTTGTGTGCACACGATCGACCGGTCGATTGATCGACAGAGCAAAAAGCTCAGCAGAGTGGTCGACCAGTAGTTCGAACGGCACAAGAATGAAACATATTTTGAAATACTTTTCAAATTTTCCAACAAAAATTCTTTGAAAAAACCATCACAAAATAAAGTCTATGTGATCAATTTGAGTCCATAATTTTGTGATCAAAGATCAACACAAAAACAAATATAGAATTATATTTTGCAAAAGTAATCTTCTACTCTTATAAAATAGTTTTTTTTTTCAAAAACCACTTTGAAAATCTAAACTTAAATAAGTTAAAACAATTTTCAAAATATAAGAGATAAAAGCTAGTTTGTGTGTGTGAATCTCATGAGCTAGCAGTATCCCTACTCTTGATTTTAACAGAAATACAAAAATATAAATCTTCTCATGAAAGCTATTAAATTTGCATATTGATCCTTTGAGCTCGATACTCGTGATGAGTCACATGTTTGTATCTGTTTATGCTAGGGCTCTTGGATCATCTTTCAAGGGCTTCAAAAGCATGTGAGTCTTCATGAAGAAGCCGAATGCAATAAAAAAAATCCTGAAACTTATATAGGTGAAATTGTTAGTATCTATAACCACATGTGTTTTATTATTATTAAAACAAAGAGTAATTAGCTTTTGGGCCAACAATATAGTCTTATCTATTTTGATCTAGGCTTACGGAACATTATGATGGTTTTTCTTTATTGGCTTGGGATATTTTATGGAATTGATGAGTTTAAGATGAGTATGAATGGTGTATTTGTGTAAGAAGGTAATATCAAGCTAAATTTTATTAAAACTGCGTGGGATGTTGTATCTGAATTTATGATCGATGTTAAGATCAGATTAATATATATTGATGTATCAGGGTGACTCCATCTTATAAGGAGATGTTCCTGAAACTTTTGATGAATTCAAAGATGATTATAAAGATTTTTGTGATTTATTAGTGTACTTAAATTGCATTAAAGTTAATTTGGTGATTAAAATCTTGGACTGTTACACTTGCAATGTAAGAAGAACTCAATCAATTTGAGTGTAATCAGTTTGACATCTTGTTCCTAGGCCCCATGATAGACCAATCATTGGTACTAGGTGAATTTTTAGAAATAAGTTGGATGAGTCAGTTAATGTAATTAGGAACAATGCTGGGCTAGTGGCCCAAGGTTACACTCAAGTCGAGAGAATGATTTTGAGCAAACATTTGCACCCGTAGCATGACTTGAAGCTATAAGATGGCCCTTATTTTTGCCTCTTATAAAAATTCAAATTATTTCAAATGAATGTTAAAAGTACTTTTCTAAATTGTTTTATTAAAGAGGAAGTGTATGTTGAACAACCCCCCGGTTTGTTGATCCTACACCTCCGAATTTTATTTTTAAACTAGAAAAGTTTTGTAAAGTTTGAAACAAGCTCCTAAAGCTTGGTATGAAAAACTTAGTGGTTTCCTTATGAACAAAGATTTTGTTAAGGGTAAAGTAGAGACCACTTTGTTTATAAAGCATATTGATGATGATATCTTGATAATACAAATATATATTGATGATATCATTTTTAGATCTACTAATGAAAGATTTGCAAGGATTTTGAATTATGCATGAAGGATAAGTTTGAAATGAGCATGATGAGAGAGCTCAACTATTTTTTTGGACTCCAAATCAAACAAAGGAGCAATGAAATTTTCATTAATCAAGCCAAGTGCAACAGAGAACTAATCAAGAAGCTTGGACTAGAGGATGCGAAGATTAATAAGACTCCGATGGCCACTGCGACCAAGCTTGATAAGAATAAACAAGGTAAAAATATTAACATTAAACTCTATCGTAGCATGATTGGTAGTTTACTTTACTTGACAACAAGTAGGTCCGGATATTATGTTTAGTGTTTGTATTTGTGCTAGATTTCAATCTTGTCCTAAAGAGTCTCATTTGATTGCGGTAAAATGCATTATTAAATATCTTAAGAGCACTATTGGTATGGACTTGTGGTACCCGAAGACTGGATAATTTTCGATGATGAATTATTTAGATGTCGACTATACCGATTGTAGAGTAGATAAGAAAAATACTAGTGAAACTTATTAATTTCTAGAAAATTATCTTGTTTCGTGATCTTCCATGAAACAAAATTTTATAGTCCTCTCAACCGTCGAGGCGGAGTATGTTACTGCCGGTGCTTGTTGTACAAGTTCTTTAAATAAAACATACTCTTCTTGATTATGATTTGCATTATTATCATATTAAGATTTTTTGTGATAATACTCGTATTATTCATATGATCAAGAATGTAATTCAACATACTAAGACAAAGCATATAGAGATTCAATATCACTTTCTTAGAGATCATTATGAGAAAAGTGATATTGAAATTGATTATGTTTCTACCAATTTTCAATTGGTCGATATTTTTATAAAATTACTTGATTATAATAGATTTTCTTTCATTTGTGGTAAATTAAATGTTTGTATAATGGATCCTTGATTCAAATGCTTAGTGTTTTTGAATTTTCAATTCGGTTTCTATTTTTATTGTTTGATTTCAATTAGTATTTGATATAAAATAGGTTTTCCAATTGATTTATATTTTGGGAACTTTTCAATTGATATCTAAATCATTTTAACTTTCAAATTGATCATGTTTTTCAAATTTGATGTCTTCTATCTCCTGTTTGATGCATGACAAAAATAAGGAGAATTATACATTGAGTTATTTTGTCTTAAATTCATTACCCATATTTTATGCAATGTTTAGCTAAGGGAGAAGAATACATTACTCTTCTTATTGCATATTATTTTGGTAGGTGGAGGCATGGAAGGATGGATTTTCATTTTTATGCATTATTGTTCTAAATTGCCAATTCTATTTATATGCATGCGACTTGCTTATTATTGATATATCTATATGTCATGTTAAACTTGATTCTTATAAGCATAATTTCATGGGAGCTTTTTCAAGCTCTTCATATTTTTGTGTAAATAACTTATGTATTTTGTCATCATCAAAAATTGAGAGATTATTGGCCCAAGGGTACAATCACCACTTATATTTTGATGATTATAAAATTCATATAGTATGAGGTACTAATTAAGTTTAAGTGTTTATAAGTTTACAGGGTTCAAGAATCAATATCTCGTTTGATTCTTCCTTAAAATGAAGGTATTGAAGTGTTCAAGATGATTCAAGCATGAGATTCAAGCTTAGAAGATCGAAGCATGTATTTTTAATGAAGCCCACTTGATGAGGACCTAAAGATCTGTGCAACCCTTGTTAAAAAATAGGGTGTTTAAATTTAGAGTGGTTCATTAATGCTCACGATAATTTTAACACACAAAAAGATTTTTTAACAAGTTTATATATACATGTTTTTGATCCATTTTACCATGATTATTATCTCTATGTGTCTACATGTTTTTCATGGTGAAAATGATTGTCAAAACATTTCCAATAAATAAATATATATATATATATATATATATATATATATATATATATGTATATGTATATATATATATGTATATGTTATTTGAAAAATCAAAAGTATACCTAAATACAAAATTTTGGGATTTTTGCTTGGTCCGATCGATCGCCAGAGCGTGCAGTGAGTTCTACATAGAGCTCGATCGACTGAGCAATCAACCGGAAGTGCACACAAATACTAATGTATCTGTGCACAGGGTTTCGACCAATTTTGCCCAACTTCAATGTCAGAAAGTTCTGTATCTGGTTTCGGGTCGACCGCCCGAGCGACCGCTGGCAATGGCTATTTTAAATACTCGTGGCTGGTTGTCCGGAAGTCAGACCAAATGGGCAAGATGGTTAGTTTTTGAATTAATCCAGTTTTGTCTTTTCTTAAACAAGTATTTTTCATTTTATTAAGGTTTTAACACCTGTTTTATGCCAGATTAATCCTCTAATGATATTTCCCTATTGCCTATAAATAAGAGTCGTTAGGAGAGTTTCAAATCAATCAAAAATTTTTATTAAGAGACATCAAGAAAAATCTAGAGAAAAGTTTTTGAAAAATTTCAAATTTTCAAGAGCTTTCATTCAAAATCCTTTTCTAAGTTTTAAGCTCTCTAGTTCATTTTTTTCAACTGAATTTTTCTCTCATACAATCTTCTTGAGCCTCAATTTTCATCTCTAAATTCTAGGAAGTTGTAAAGAGAGAATTTGTGATCTTTGTGGTCGCCAAGTTGTATTCTTCATTAGCTTTATCCTCATCTCTTGTGTAGAGGTTTGAAGATTGGAGTTTGGTGCTCTGGGTCTTATGTAAACCGTTAATATTGTAGTTCCGTTGTGAAAATCCCAAGTGGATAGTGAAAATTCTTCACGAGGTAAAGGCGGGGACGTAGACGAGTTGCTCGAGGCTCGAAATAATTTTTTTGTGTTTGCGATTACTATTTCTCTCACTCTTTCTCATACTCTATTACTTATACTTGTTTTATTGCTTTCGTTGAACTTTATTCTACTTACTCTATATTGCTTGCATCATTCAAACTTATCAATTTTCCTCATTCAAGCAAGATGGCAATTGTTGCACCTCAACTCTTAATTTAGAAGAACTAAGAGGGGAAGTTCTACATCCCTTCACAGGGAATTTAGCTTCACTTCTTGTTTTTGAGTTAATCATTTTTATTGTTCATTTTAGTTATTGCATTTTCATATTAGATTAGCAATTCACCTATTCACCCCCTCTAGGTGATTTTCATGGGGGACACTCTCATATCTGGGCGTATAAATATCAGGGATCCTGATGAAGGACATTTGCATTAGTGGGGTAGAGACTCCAAGCTGGGGACACTCACACAGCAGAAGGTTTCGACTACCTATAGACTAATCGAGAGGGAGCCTGTAGGCTAGTGCTTACGTTACCATCTTTGAGTGGGGGGGCATTCCCACCATGAGATGTACAAGCGTTTAGGAATCTGATGGGGACACTCCCATTAGTATGGTGGCACAAAAATGGCTAAGAGCAAAAACACATTTTTATTTCACGATTTAAAATAAAATACACGGACTTTAAAGGAAACATATGGGATGCTATTGGTTGAGGTACTTTCCTATCTTTGTAAGAGGAATCAGGTCACTTAATTACTTTGTACTCTATGATTGTATGATGCGGTTAGGTAAAAAGCGGAGCGCTTGGCTGCCGACATCAGAGGCTGCTCCAAGGGTTAGAACGTACTCTTTGAGAAAGTCTTAGCAAACAAGTTTTTTCAGATACCACCCGAGACGTGTGCAGTGGGCAGTCTTGTGTCCCTTATTGTCATTATAGAAATAATAATCTTTTATGCTGAGAAAGTGCTGGGTTGGGTTTGATCAGCTTCGGGCGTCTTACCCATGGTTGACCCTTGATGGCACTGAAGACCTTATTGATGGGAACCTCAGCAGGGTGAAGTGTTATTTCGCTCTGAAGGCTCGGAGTGGATTTGAAAAGTTACCCAAGTTTGAGCCATTGTGCTATGAACCACACACGATTGGAATCCTTATTTCGAAAGAAATAAGTTTCTCATATGCATGCACATCATACACGGCATACATATGCCTCTCATGTTCACACACATGACACTGTATGCTCATGTATACACTCGTACACATTGTGGACGTAAGGGCCATCTTGCAAAGTTTTGTTATGATAGGATACATAATTCAAAATTTGCAAATAAATTTATTTGGGTTAGGAAAGGTGTTAACCCCCATGAACCCAATAAGGTATGGGTACCAAAATCCACCCTTATTGTATTTGATGTAGGTGTGAGCTCTCACTTTACGTGAGGGTATTGGTGCCTTGATGGTGGATGCGTTTGAACTTGATGGACACTATATTGGATGTATCACCTTCAAGGATGCTTGGTGGGAGAACCACCAAGGTTTGAAAACCTAGAGATTTGCCCTATTGGTTTTGGTAACTATCTCTAACTCCCTATTTATGTTTACTTGCTTTTATTTGAATGTTTTTAGAATGTATTGGTTTTCATATTATTCATATTCATTATGTTTAAATGCAATATTTATTAGATTTGTGATATACATATGTAGTATTTGAGATACATCCATATTTATATGGACCATTATTTTGTGTTCTCACTATAATTTAACTATTGTGTATATCCTATCTTTAAAGCACGGGCATTTACCCTAATGATCATGTTGGTTTATGTTTTTGCACTTCATATTTTGATTACATGTTTAGATGAAATTTTTATTAAAACTTGTGTTTATACCTATACAAGTAGTGAATTACGCTTGATTATTATATGTTTGAACTTCATTGCTCATTTGTACTCATTACATGTACGCGTATAACCTAGTTTTGATAATTCTTACATCTTTACTTTTTTTCATAAAATGTGTTTGTCTTCATGTATATGTTAATTTTGTCTAAAACTATTACTATTCTAGAGTCACTTGCTTTTCATGCAAAACTTTTATTATGGACTCGTTTATGTTGGCTATGTATGTATACTTTCAGTTTCAACAAAACATACATATACCTTGAAGCGTATTTAGTTTTGATGATTTCTTATTTATATGAGTTTCAATGCCTTATTTTCATGATTTTGTTGATTACATGACTTTTACACTCTATTTTTAGTGTTTACTCATGACTTTATTTTCATGAGCTTTATATGTGCTTTATAGACCTTGAGTGTCAACTATTGTGTGATTTTCTTATTTTCATGGGATATATGGTTTGGTTTCATTTTTAAAGGATCTTTAACTAGTTTTTCAAAATTCATTTTAAACTAGTCTCTTGATTCTTAAATTGGTAGAGTTTTCGAACATGTTATATTTTCAAATTCTTAATTTTTGAAAACCCCTACCTTAAAAGGGCGGATGGTTGGGCGACCATGCCTTGTATACCCTTGTTGAATATCTTTTAAACATGTGCATGAATAGGGTGGTAGGTATGAGTTATACACATGATCTTCTTGGAATTCTATTCTTGCATACTCATATATGATTTATTATATATATGTGTGCTTCAAATTTCAATTAGTATCAATTTCAATTGGTATATCCATTTCATACATTCATATATATGATTTGATTGTGCTTGTTTTCTCCAGCACAAATTATCTCTTGCTAAGCTTAATTTAGTTTTTAATGTCAATTATTTCTCAATTGATATCATATACAAGCTTATGCATTATTTTTACTGTTATTTCATAAATGGGAGAAAAAATCTTATTTTATCTTTCAATTGATTTTATTTTTCAATTAGTATCTTACTCCCACTCTTTATGATGAAAAATATTTTGCTCTAGTATATGCTTACATTTTCAATATTGGTATCAGTAATTTTAATTGGTATTATTTTTAAATTGGTATCCTTATTGCAAACTATAGTGTTTACCTAAAAATTTGGTGTTTACTTTCAATTGATATCATATCCTTTTATTGGTATCAATTCAAAAAAAGATTATTTTTTCAATTGGTTCTTTCAATTGATTGTGTTTATTAGTATCAAAATTTTGTCTTAAGATATGTTTATTGTTTATTTGTCTTCACCCCTTTGTTGATGAATGACAAAAAGGGGGAGAAGAATTTAGGTTTACATATGCATATTTTACTATGTGTTTATGCATATATCTTATTTTATTGTTTCTTAAGCTTCATTGCATATCTTTATATGTTTATTGATTAATGCATATGTTAAGGGGGAGCCTCTATAAAGCTTATCTTTAATCCATGCATATATAACTCCATGAGTTTTGTCATCATCAAAAAGGGGGAGATTTTTGGCCCAAAGGCCCGTCGCTCTAGTTTTGATGATGATTAACTCATGTAGTTTTAGTACTAATGATCTTTTGATTATATAGTTTCAAATTTATTATCAGGATCTTAGTTATCAACAAAGGAGTTTTGAGAGCTAACACATGTAGATTCAAGAGCTTGCGCATCAAGATTGCATATAGCATACGGTTGGAGTCTAGCTCTTTGGATCGTGTTTGGATCAGGTCGTCTTGAAGATGAGGATCGACAAAAAAACTTCAGTTTGTCTAGTTTAAGATTGTGTTTAGATCTTGTGTAAAGATAGATAGTGTTGATATGCTCAAGTTCACACACACACAAGTTCAATTTGTTTGATTTTCAGTTTAACCGAGATTTGGATTTCAAGTTCATATATATATATATATATATATATATATATATATATATATATATATATATATATAGTTTTCATGAATAGATAGAATCAAAACAAGTTTACATGGTTTAATATATATTAGATTTGATTTACATATATATATGTTTCATATATTTAGAAAAACTTATTTTGATGATTCTATTCATGTGTTTAGAGTTTTGTATTTAAACAAAACTTATTTTTAGATTTCATGTCAAAAATATAGATATTATTTTTACATGTGTTTAGAGTTTTTGTATTTATACAAGTTTGGAAAAATCGAATTTCCATTTCAAAGTTTGGTTTTCGGAAAATATCGTTTTTCTTTTAGGCCAAATATTTTATATCACAAAAGTAGTTCAAATAGTTTGTAATATGTGTTGATTTTTAGTCACACATATTTGTTATTCATATATCTTACAGGAACTTATTTTTATGGAATTTATAGGATTTTATGGGATTTTATTGGAATTAAAATGTTTAAGTTTCAAGTCCCAAAATATCAGCCAGACCATGCTGGCGGTCGACCGGAAGGTCAACCGGACCAGTGGTCGGTCGACCAGACCGGTCGACCAATGTGCACAAGGACATGCACGGACCCAGCCTACATGGTCGGTCGACCGCACAGTCGACCGACTGTAAGCACCCAACTCTCGGGTGTTGCCGGTCGACCGGGGGTCGACCGGGCAGTCGACCAGAGGTACAATGGTCAAATATATGACCGTTGCGCCGGTCAACCGGCCGGCCGACTGGAAGGTCATTTTTGACCTTTCCTGACTGCCAATAGGCAGATTTTTTAGGGCCTATAAATAGGACCCCTCTTAGGCTATTTTAGACAAGTTTTTAGAGAGCAAATTTTCCCATCTTTTCAAGTATTTAGTAGCAAATTTTGAAGAGTTTTTGGGCTAAAAAATTTATCTTTTATTTGTTTTCAAGGGTTGAAAAATCAAAGAAAAATAGAGTCTTTGGGAAATTGGTTTTGATCTTCATTTCTATCTCTATCTAGTATTTTTCCCAAGTATTGTTCTTTGTGAATTGTTTTCCAAACACTTTGTTTTCTCACCCTCTAGCTATCATCTCCATCCAATCTATAGGATCTTATTTTTGGTGAGAATATAGTTTTGGTTTATTGAGATCACCAAGAGTTGTTTGTGGTCTTTGAGATCACCAAGTTGTAATCGCTTCTTTACTTTGGGTTTGTGTTCATCCCTCTTGTGTAAAGGTGATTGAGATTGTGATTTGGGATTCTAGCTATTCTTTTTTGCGTGGAGGTGATTGTGGTCGAGTTTGATTTTGTGCCTATCCCTCTTTGTGTAGAGGTAATTGTGGTGGAGTTTGGCTTTATGCCCTTATCCCTCTTGTGTAGAGATGATTGTTGTTTTGGCTTTGTGCCTTACCTCTTGTATAGAGGTGGTTGTATTGGAGAAAGGAGTTGTGTACTCCTAAGTTTGTTTTACCAAATCATCGGTGTAGGTTCCATGTGTGGTAGGTCCTGTGTGGACATAGTGGAAATCCTTACTGTGAAGGCGGGGATGTAGAGCAGTGACTCAAACCTCGAAATATATCTCAATATTTGCGTTTAATCCACTATCTCTAAACTCTATCTCTTTTATCTTGCATTGCTTTATATTGTTCATATCACTTATATGCTTGGTATTGTTTGTGTGCCCATACTTGTGTTGAACCAAGAGAGCTTCATATGACACCTCAACTTTTATTTAGAGGAATCAAGAGAAGTTAGTCCAGAGCCCTTCTCCGAAAATTCGGCTACACTCTTTGATTACACATAGTATGTTGCAATTAGCTTTAATTCTGCATCATTTATCATTAGATCAGCCAATACACCTATTCACCCCACTCTAGGTGTATTTTCAATTGGTATTACAGCCTACGCTCCTGATATTAGGTTTAACCGCCTAGGAGAGAGATCTTGGCTTGCTAATCTAGATTTGTATTTGCACACATATAGTTTATACAGTCATGGATCACTTTGCCCTTCCCATGTTTGATGTTTCTAACATCGATATATGGAAGCTTAGGATGAGTACTTATTTAAAAGCCCTAGGTTTTTATGTCTATCTTGCCACTACCTAGAAAATCTATTTTAGTAATGCCAAGTACATTGAGGCTAACGCACAAGCCCTAGCTGCATTAAAGCATTCACTTAGCAAAGAATATTTGTCTATGATTTCTCATTGTGATTTCGTTTTTGCAGTGTAGAATACATTGACCTCTCCCACGCCACATACGACAAATTATGTGGAGAAGGAACCCTTGGTGGATGAGGCCAACCAAGCTTGCTTCATGGTCCAAGGGAATGACTCCCTTGAGTTACATTCAGAAACTCATTTAGATGATAGTGCTAGTTCTTTAGGTGATGACTATATGAATGCCGACGCCTTAAATGAAGAACTTTCATTATTTTGTGAAAACTTGCTTGAAAAGTATGAAGTTTTGAAAAAGAAAAACTTTAAATTAAAAGAAGAAAAAAATGAATTTATTTTCAAAACTAAATATGGTTTTACAAGAGAAAGATGAGATTTTAAGTGAAAGGACTCCTTGAAATCCCAACTTGACCTTGCCCTAAATGAAAACAAAATTTTAAGGAATAAAAATGATTGTGATGATGTTTTGAAGAAAATGAGGTTTTGTCTTCAAAACTTTATACTGTCATAAAAGAGAACAATTCTTTAAAAAATAAAAATTACTTTAATTTCAAAAGAATTGGATTTAGTTTCAAATGAAATAAATCTTTGAAAAATAATTTATCTTTTCATGTTTGTCATATTCCTAATGCTTCATCTACTAGTGATAAACATGTTGCTTGCTCTACTTCTTCTTCAACCATTGAAAATGATATACATGCTTTGAAGAAGAGTGTTGATTGTTTAGGCTCCACTTTGAGCTATTGTGCCATGAACCACACACCATTGGAATTCTTGTTTTGAAATAAACAAGTTTCTCATATGCATGCACATTATACACGGCATACATATGCTTCTCATGTTCACACACATGACACTATGTATGCTCATGTGTACACATGTACACATTGTGGACGTAAGGGCCACCTTGTAAAGTTTTGTTATGATAGGATACATAATTCAAAATTTGCAAATAAAATTATTTGGGTTAGGAAAGATTCTAACCCCATGGACCCAATAAGGTATGGCTACCAAAATCTATCCCTACTGTATTTGATGTAGGTATGGGCTCTTACGGCACGTAAGGGTATTAGTGCCTTGATGGTGGATGCGTTTGAGCTTGATGAACACTACATTTGATGAATCACCTTCAAGGATGTTTGGTGGGAGGACCACCATGGTTTGGAGACCTAGAGATTTGCCCTATTGATTTTGGTAACTATCTCTAACTCCCTATTTATGTTTACTTGCTTTTATATGAATATTTTTAGCATGTATTGGTTTTCGTGTTTTTCATATTCATTATGTTAAATGCAATATTTATTAGACTTGTGATATACATATGTAGTATTTGAGATACACCCATGTTTATATGGACCATTATTTTGTATTCTCACTATAGTTTAATTATTGTGTATATCCTATCTCTAAAGCACGTGCATTTACCCTAATGATCATGTTAGTTTATGTTTTTACACTTCATGTTTTGATTACATGTTTAGATGAAATTTTTATTAAAACTTGTGTTTATACCTGTACAAGTAGTGAACTACACTTGATTATTATACGTTTGTACTTCATTGCTCATTTTTACTCATTATATGTACGCGTATAACCTAGTTTTGATGATTCTTACATCTTTACTTGTTTTCTCTATTTTTATACATGTTTTCATAAAAATGTGTTTATCTTCATGTATATATTAATTTTGTCTAAAACTATTAGATATACATGTCTATCCTAGAGTCACTTACTTTTCATGCAAAATTTTTATTATGGACTCGTTTATGTTCGGATATGTATGTATACTTTTAATTTCAACAAAATATACATATACCTTGAAGCGTATTTAGTTTTGATGATTTCTTATTTATATGAGCTTTAATGCCTTATTTTCATGATTTTGTTGATTACATGATTTTTACACTCTATTTTTAGTATTTACTCATGACTTTGTTTTCATGAGTTTTATATGTGCTTTATAGACTTTGAGTGTCAATTATTGTGTGATTTTCTTATTTTCATGAGATATATGGTTTGGTTTCATTTTTAAAGGATCTTTAACTAGTTTTTCAAAAATCATTTTAAACTAGTCTCTTGATTCTTAACTTGGTAGAGTTTTCGAACAAGTTATATTTTCAAACTCTTAATTTTTAAAAACTGCTACCTTAAAAAGGCGGATGGTTGGGCGATCATGCCTTATATACCCTTATTGAATATCTTTTAAATATGTACATGAATAGGGTGGAAGGTATGAGTTATACACATGATCTTCATGGAATTCTATTCTTGTATACTCGTATATGGTTTCTTATATATATGAATGTTTCAAATTTCAATTAGTATCAATTTCAATTGGTATATCCATGTCATACATACATATATATGATTTGATTGTGCTTATTTTCTCTAGCACAAATTATCTTTTGCTAAGCTTGATTTAGTTCTTAATGTCAATTATTTCTCAATTGATATCATATACAGCCTTATGCATTGTTTTTATTGTTATTCCATAAAGGGGAGAAAAAATCTTATTTTATCTTTCAATTGGTTTTATTTTTCAATTAGTATCATACTCTCACTTTTTATGATAAAAATATTTTGCTCTAGTATATGCTTACATTTTCAATATTGGTATCAATAATCTTAAATTGGTATTATTTTCAAATTGGTATCCTTATTGCAAAATATAATATTTACCTAAAAATTTGGTGTTTACTTTCAATTGATATCATATCCTTTTATTGGTATTAATTCGGGAAAAAAAAGATTGTTTCTTTCAATTGGTTCTTTCAATTGATTGTGTTTATTAGCATCAAAATTTTGTCTTAAGATATGTTTATTGCTTATTTGTCTTCACTCTTTTGTTGATGAATGGTAAAAGGGGGAGAAGAATTTAGGTTTATATATGCATATTTTACTATGTGTTTATGCATATATCTTGTTTTATTGTTTCTTGAGCTTCATTGCATATCTTTAGATATTTTTTGATTAATGCATATGTTAAGGGGGAGCTTCTATGAAGCTTATCTTTAATCCATACATATATAACTCCATGAGTTTTGTCATCATCAAAAGGGGAGAGATTGTTGGCTCAAAGGCCCGTCGCTCTAGTTTTGATGATTAACTCATGTAGTTATAGTTCTAATTGTAAGCTGTCTAAAATTCACTGAAGACAAGTCGGCAAAAAGCAGAGTCCAAGCTCCAGACGCAAGGCTAATCATCTCCACCAGCGCAGCACCAAGACGCGAGGGTTAAAACCCGCGTCTCGACATCACTGCAAGGACCAAGACGCGAGGGTTGAAACCCGCGTCACGACATCACTGCAAGGACCAAGACGCGAGGGTTGAAACCCGTTTCTCGACATAACTGTAAGGACCAAGACGCGAGGGTTAAAACCCACATCTCAGCATTATTGCAATATTAAGACGCAGAGTTCAAAGCCCGCGTCTCACGTGAAGCTTGACGCAGAATTAGAAGCTCGTATTTCTTAAGCGGCACCTCAATGGCAAAACGCGAGGCCCAAAGTCTGCTTCTCGGTTATAACTGCCCTCATTACTGGGTCAATTACTGCCCACGTAATGAGGGAGTTAACTCCCATTATGGAGTGTTTTTAGGGACACTCCCTAAAACCTCTATAAATAGCCCAGTTTGCTATAGAAAAGGGGTCAAAAAATTCTTGGTAAAAAAAACTTCGGTTGTAAGCCGTAGAAGCACCAAGACTTCCAGCTGAAAAGAAAGAGAGAGTTCAACTCTTCTAACAACCTACTGCGTACAAGTTTATTTTTGCCTACAATCTATTTGAGATCCTTGGTGGACAGAAGCTGTGTTACTTCGTCTACTATCTAAAGAGAGGATTCCCAAGAGGTCCTGACGTTCACCGGTCAACGAAAAAAAGATTCACTTTCCATCGCCACATCAAGAACCCAGCTTTAAATAAAGGGGAGATCTGAGCTTGAATAACTCCTCTCTCTTGTAAGAGGATTATTGATCTGCTGTAATTTTCTTTACTATCAAATAAAGAATTTATTCCTCAATCTTCAATTTTCCTTACCAAACAAGAGATAGAGACTCCGCTGGGGACCACTTTCTCTATCGATGAGCAAGTTATGGTGCAAGGTGACGTCACCTACATGGGAAAAATGGTCGAATCATCATTGTCGAGTTCGACCAGACAAAGTATGAAGAGTTCCTCTCTTCCAGCTCCAGAGCCCTAGAGCGTGGCAGTACCGCAAGGTCCCCTCGGAGACCCGCTCTCCAGTTTGTTGGCCCAGAGGCCTTCCACTCTAGTTTTGATGATGATTAACTCATGTAATTATGTTTACTAATTATCTTGTGATGTTTAGTTTCAGATCATTAATCAAGATATTAGTTGGTGATTGCTTCAACAAAGGAGTTTTGAAGCCTTTCACATGGTGATTCCAGAGCCCGAGCAACAAGATCATTCATAGCACTCGTTAGAGTCTAGCTCGGTGGATCACAGAGTTTTGAATCGAGTCGACTTGAAGACAGAGTTCATCAAGAAGACCTCGGTACATAGTTTATAGTTTGTTTTAGATCCATTTATAAAGATTAGAATAGTGTGATATGCTCAAGTTCACAACACACACACGTTTCATGTTTTGGATATTGGTTTTTGATTTTTGGTTTTAACCGATATTGGTTTTCATGAGTAGATAGTATATCAAAACAAGTTTACTTGCTTTTATGTATATTAGATTCATTCTATATACATGTATGTTTCATGTCTTAAATAAACTTAAGTTTGACATACCTATTCATGTATCTAGGTTTTGTGTTTTTAACAAAACGTATTTTCGGAATTAAAGTCAAAAACTATGATATAGATATATGTTTCTTGTATATTGGATTTCTATCCATATGCAACATGCTTCAAAGTGTTTAATCATGTTTTGTATTTGAATGAGTTTTGGAAAAATCGGATTTTCATTTGGAAAATTCAAGTTTGAAAAAATACAGGTTTTGGTTTTCGGCAATATTTCCTTAACACAAAAATGGTTCAAAATGTTTGATATTTGTGTTGAAATTTTTAAACACATGTTTATATATCATATATAATGTTAGAAACTATTTTTTGGAATTTTAGAAGATTTATGGGAATTTTTAGAATTATTAAAAACAAGTTTTTCTGACACAGAATGCCTTCTGCCAGGCTCTGGCAGTCGACCGGTCCAGTCGACCGGACCCAGAGTCAGTCGACTGACGTGCACAAACTTGTGCACGTTAGCCAGGTACTTGAGCTGGTCGACCGCACGGTCGACCGACTGCAAGTCCCCCACTCTCTGGTGGGGGGCGGTCGACCGGCGGTCGGCCGTAAGCAAGGGACGGTCGACCGACCAGAGAGCATTTGCTCTCTGGATTTGGGCGGTCGACCGAAGGACTCCAACGGTCATATTTTTGACCGTTGGCGGTCGACCGGGCGGTCGACCGCCAGCCGCCAGAGCTGCCAGATCAGCTCAACGGCTAGTTTTGGATTGGGGCTTTATATACCCCATCTATTTAGGGTTTTGCTAAGTTTTTGAAGGAGAAAATTTTATACTCTTCAAGTGTTTCAAGCAAAAGTTTTTGGTGCAAATTTCTTAATCTCTATTTGTTTTAAAGTGTTTGATTTTTTCAAAGAAAATAGGGTTTGGGAATTAGTTATTTGGTCTTAAATTCTATATCTATTTGGTATTTTTCCTAAGAGATTTTCTTTGATCAAAACACTTTGTATTCCACACTTGAGCTATATCATTCTATCCTATTCTATAGAATCATTTATTTGTGTGAAAATTGTTTGTGGTTGAGGAAACCACCTTGTTGTAACCATTTACTTGTTGTATCCCTCTTTAGTAGAGGTTGATTTGGGTTGTGGTTGACTCCCTCTTTGGTAGAGGTTGAGGTTGAGGTTGTGGTTTATTCCCTCTTGGTGAGGTGGAGTTGGAGTTGGTGCTTGTATCCCTCTTGGTGAGGTGGATTTGGTTGTATTGGTGGAGTTTGGTACTCTGGTCTTCAGTAGACCATTTGTATTGCCTCAATGGAGGTTGTATTGGTTGAGAGAGAAGTTCGGTACTCCTAGTGGATTGGAAATCCTTCTCGGTGAAGGCGGAGACGTAGAGCTTGGTGCTCGAACCTCGAAACACATCTTATTGTTTGCGTTTGATCCATTGACTCTCTCTCTCTCTCTTTATTTGTGCCTTGCATCTTTCATATTGTCATATCATTATTATATGCTTGGCTTGTTTGTGTGTGCCTCACTTGTGCTTAACCACGAGAGCTTCATATAGCGCCTCAACTCTTATTCAGAGGAATCAAGAGGAGTTAGTCCAGAGCCCTTCACGGGAATTCGGCTACACTCGTTGGTTGCATTAAGTGTTGTAGCAATTAAGTTTTAAATTCCGCATTTAGTTCATTAGATTAGCCTTATCACCTATTCACCCCCCTCTAGGTGATTTCAATTGGTTTCAGAGCCTACGCTCCTGATATTTAGTTTAACCACCTAGGAGTGTGATCTTGGTTAGCTAATCTATCATTTGCATTTGCACATTTATATTGTTTACACACACTCGTGGATTACTTGTCACCTCCTATGTTTGATGTCTCCAACATTGACATGTGAAAATTTAGGATGTCCATGTATTTGAAAACCCTAGGTTTGCATGTTTTCCTTGTCGCTACCAAGAAATGCTATCTTGGTAACCGCAATCATGTAGGGGCCAATACACAAGCCCTTGACGCTATTAGAAGCACGCTAAACAAAGAATATCTTATGCCTGTTTCTAACTTTGATTCCGCCTTTGCAGTGTGGAACAAGTTGACCACCTCCAAGCTTCAATTGCCAATTCAACTGGAGGAGGAATCTAGCGGAGAATCCGAGTCACAATGCTTCATGGTCCAAAGGAATGACTCCCTTGAGGTATATTCGGAATCTCAACTAGATTGTGATTATGCTAGTTCTTCTAGTAATGAGCATGTTGATCCTAACACTTTAAATAAAGAACTTTCTATTGTTTTGTGAAAAATTGATAGAAAAATATAATTTTTTGAAAAAAAAAGAGTTTGAACTAAAGAAGAAAACAAGGTTTTATATTCAAGACTTGATTTGGTTTTGCAAGATAAAGTAGAGATTTCTAATGAAAGGGATTCATTGAAATCTAGACTTGATCTTGCCTTAAAGGAAAATGAATGTTTAAAATCTAAAAATGATTGTAATGATATTTTGAAGAAAAATGAAAAATTGTCTTCAAAAGTTAATTTTGTTTTAAAAGAAAATGAATCTTTGAAAATGAAAATTGCATCTATTTCCAAGGATTTAGAAGTTTGTTTAAAGAAAAATTAATCTTTGCAAAATGATTTGTCTACACATGTTTGCCATGCTAGGATAGTTTCACCTAGTTCACCTATTACATGTTCCACTTCTTCTTTAACTAAAAATGATATATCTATGCTTAAGAAGAATATGGATTGTTTGGGCTCCACTTTGAGCCAATGTGTTGAGAGCCATACACATTTGGAATCTTTGTTTCGAAAGAAACAAGTTCCTATTATACATGCACACCCTGCACGGCATACACATGCTCCTCACGGTCACAACCATCACACTTTGTATGCTCATGTGTACACATGTACACATTGTGGACGTAAGGGCCACCTTGCTAAATTTTGCTATGATCATACACATGATGTAAATTTAGCAAATAAATTTGTTGGGCTTAGAAAAGGTACTAACCCCATGGACCCAAAAGAGTGTGGGTACCAAAGACCGCCCCTTTGTATTTGATGTAGGTGTGGGCTCTCGCATGACGTGAGAGTTATGGTGCCTTGAGGTGGATGCGTTTCGAGCTTAAAGATTGCTATTTGGATGCATCACTTTCAAGGGATGTTTTGATGGGAGAACCACCTTGGTTTGGAGAACTAGAGAGGTGCCCTCATCGGTTTTGGTATCGATCTCTAACTCCCGTTTATATTTGCATACTTTCCATGTTCATTGTTTATAGCATGTTTTGATGTTTATTGATTATTATGATTATGCCGTGTTAATTAGATTAGTGATATACGTGTTAATTATTTGAGACACCCATATTTAATATGGACTTATATCATTGTGTTGTCACTTTGTTTTAAACTAATATGTATGTCCTAGATCTAATGCATGTGTATAAACATAATGATCATATGGATGTTTATGATTTTTATTTTGATGCTTTATGTTTTGATTAGTATGTTAAATACCATGATTATTAGACCATTGACATACATGTATAGCTTTTAAGATCACCCATGTTCATATGGATCATTCTTTGTGTTCTCACATATGTTTAGCTATTATGTATATCATAACTCTAATAGCATGTGGATTTACATAATGATCATATTTATATTTATCATGTTGATTTATGTCTTGTTTTATGCTTCATGATTTGATTACATGTTTAAATGTTAGTTTTCATTAAAACTAGGATATATATACTTGTACATATAGTGGGCTACAAATAGATCATTTATATGTGTTTGTGCTTGAACACTCATTTATACCCATTAGATGTGCTAGTATAGTCTAGTTTTGATGATTCATGCATTTGACTTGTATTCTTATTTTATCCACGTTTTCATGTTCATTTGTTTTCACTTCATGTATATGTTTATTTTGCCAAACCTTAAGATATACATGTATACCCCTTGAGTCATTTGTTTTCATGCAAATCTTTATTATGAACTCAAATTGTATTTAGGGATATGTATGTATATTTCTTATTTTGTCAAAACATACATATGCCTTGAAGTATAAATTTCTAATGAAAATTTAGTTTTTCATGTTCTCATGTTTAAAGGAATTTCACATGAGCTTATTGACTATCTTTCATGATTATGTTCTTCACATTTTATTTGAACACTCACCTTTATTGTTTACTCATGTTTTTGTTTTCATGAGTCATATTTATGCTTCATTGATCTTGAGTGTTGGCTATCATGTGAATTTCATGTTTCATGAAAAATATTTTGTTTTTATTCCTTACTTGAAAGATTTCGTACTAGTTTACAAGTTTTTCCATTTAACTAGTTCGTATTCTTCGTCATGGTAGAGTTTTCATACAATATTTTCAAACCCATTTTTGAAAACCCCTACCTTCCACGGGCAGTTGGTTAGGAGACCATGCCTTGTATGTTCATATTGAAAATCATTTTAAACATGTGCATGAATGGGTGGTAGGTAATATGAGATATACACTTGATATTATTGTTGTTTTAATTGGTATCATTGGATTCTTTCAATTGGTATCAATATTGACATTTATTGTATACTCATATATATTCTTAGGTATGTATGCATACTCTTCAAATAGTATCAATTTCGATTGGTATCTAAATTTTCATATATATATATATATATTATATATATATATATATATATATATATATATATATATTATATATATATTATATATATATATATATATAATATATATATATATATTACTTGTGCTCAAAAATATCACAAATTTTGTTTATGCTAAAGCTTGAATTTTAATGCCTATCATGTTTCAATTGATTATTTTTCAATTGGTATGCTAATACAAGCTTATGCATCATTTGAGTTGGTATTTCATAAAAGGGGAGAAAATCTTGTATTTCATCTTTCAATTGGTATTTTGTTTACCATTGTTTTGTATTCCACTCCCTTACTTTATGATAGAAAATGATTAAAAAAAATTTATATTAATTTCAATTTGGTATCATATGCTTAAAAAGAATAATACTTTCTATTGGTATCAAGATTTCATGTTTTACTTATCAATTGGTTTATGTTTTCATTTTGATATAAAATATTGATTAAGATTGTTTTAATGCCTCACTTAGTTTCAATTGGTAGGCATTTCTTAAAATGTTTTTATGTTCACCTTCAATTGGTATCAATATGCACTTCATTGACACATTGTTTTTAATTGGTATCATATTTGATTGTACCCCTTATTGATATCGTTTTGTTTTAAGACAAAAAGGGGAGAACATTTTGTTTTTGCTTTCTTTCACCCCTTTGTTGATGATTGACAAAAAAGGGGAGAAGAATTTGAGATTATATGCATGTTTTGTATACATGTTTTATGTTTATAAAAAGGAGAAATAATTTGTTTTAGTATCAAAAGCATGTTTTATTAGTAGTAAAGTTTTACCTTTTTAAATTGATATCAAGAGCATGTTTTTCAAATTTATTTGTTTTATGCATGATTGATGCATATTCATGTTTAGTATTTCTTGCATATATTTATTGTTTATTGTCATGCATGAGTTAAGGGGAGCTTCTTTAAAGCTTAACTTTAATCCATGCATATATAACTCATGAGTTTTGTCATCATCAAAAAGGGGGAGATTGTTGGCCCAGAGGCCTTCCACTTTAGTTTTGATGATGATTAACTCATATAGTTATTTTACTAATTATCTTGTGATGTTTAGTTTCAGATCATTAATCAAGATATTAGTTGGTGATTGCTTCAACAAAGGAGTTTTGAAGCCTTTCACATGGTGATTCAGAGCCCGACAACAAGATCATTCATAGCACTCGTTGGAGTCTAGCTCGATAGATCACAGAGTTTTGGATCGAGTCGACTTGAAGACAGAGTTCATCAAGAAGACCTCGGTACATAGTTCATAGTTTGTTTTAGATCCATTTGTAAAGATTAGAATAGTGTGATATGCTCAAGTTCACAACACACACACGTTTCATGTTTTGGATATTGGTTTTTATTTTGGTTTAACCGATTGGTTTTCATGAGTAGATAGTATATCAAAACAAGTTTACTTAGTTTTATGTATATTAGATTCATTCTATATACATGTATGCTTCATGTCTTAAATAAACTTAAGTTTGACATACCTATTCATGTATCTAGGTTTTGTGTTTTTAACAAAACGTATTTTCGGAATTAAAGTCAAAAACTATGATATATATATATATATATATATATATATATATATATATATATATATATATATATATATATATATATATATATATATATATATAATTTTCTTGTATATTGGATTTCTATCCATATGCAACATGCTTCAAAGTGTTTAAATATCATGTTTTTGTATTTGAATGAGTTTTGAAAAAATCGGATTTTCATTTGGAAAATTCAAGTTTGGAAAAATACAGGTTTTGGTTTTCGGCAATATTTTCTTAACACAAAAATGGTTCAAAATGTTTGATATTTGTGTTGAAAATTTTAAACACATGTTTGTATATCATATATAATGTTAGATACTATTTTTGTGGAATTTTAGAAGATTTATGAAAATTTTTAGAATTATTAAAAAATAAGTTTTTCTGACCCAGAATGCCTTCTGCCAGGCTCTGGCGGTCGACCGGTCCGGTCGACCGGACCCAGAGTCGGGGTCGGTTGACCGACGTGCACAAACTTGTGCACGTTGGCCGGTACTTGAGCCGGTCGACCGACTGCAAGTCCCCCACTCTCGGGTGGGGGCGGTCGACCGGACGGTCGGCCGTAAGCAAGGCACGGTCGACCGAACGGTCGACCGACCAGAGAGAATTTGCTCTCTGGATTTGGGCGGTCGACCGAAGGACTCCAACGGTCATATTTTTGACCGTTGGCGGTCGACCGGGTCGACTGCCAGCCGCCAGAGCTGCCAGATCAGCTCAACGGTTAGTTTGGATTGGGGCTTTATATACCCTATCTTTTTAGGGTTTTTGCTAAGTTTTTAAAGGAGAAAATTTTCATACTCTTCAAGTGTTTCAAGCAAAAGTTTTTGGTGCAAAATTTCTTAATCTCTATTTGTTTTAAAGTGTTTGACTTTTTTTAAAGAAAATAGGGTTTGGGAATTAGTTATTTGGTCTAAAATTCTATATCTTTTTGGTATTTTCCCAAGAGATTTTCTTCGATCAAAACACTTTATTTTCACACTTGAGCTATATCATTCTATCCTATTCTATAGGATCATTTATTTATGTGAAAATTGTTTGTGATTGAGGAAACCACCTTGTTGTAACCCTTTACTTGTTGTATCCCTCTTTGGTAGAGGTTGATTTGGGTTGTGGTTGACTCCCTCTTTGGTAGAGGTTGAGGTTGTGGTTTACTCCTTCTTGGTGAGGTGGAGTTGGAGTTGGTGCTTGTATCCCTCTTGGTGTGGTGGATTTGATTGTATTGGTGGAGTTTGGTACTCCGGTCTTCGGTAGACCATTTGTATTGCCTCGGTGGAGGTTGTATTGGTTGAGAGAGGAGTTCGGTACTCCTAATAGATTGGAAATCCTTCTCAATGAAGGCAGGGACGTAGAGCTTGGTGCTCGAACCTCGAAACACATCTCGTTGTTTGCGTTTGATCCATTGACTCTCTCTCTTATTTGTGCCTTGCATCTTTCATATTGTCATATCATTATTATATGCTTGGCTTGTTTGTGTGTGCCTCACTTGTGCTTAACCACGAAAGCTTCATATAGCGTCTCAACTCTTATTCAGAGGAATCAAGAGGAGTTAGTCCAGAGCCCTTCACGGGAATTCGGCTACACTCGTTGGTTGCATTAAGTGTTGTAGCAATTAAGTTTTAAATTCCGCATTTAGTTCATTAGATTAGCCTTATCACCTATTCACCCCCTCTAGGTGATTTCACAGTTCACTCTGAGATCCCCTCAGACGCGACTGGCAAGAAGGATGTCATGGCTAACCGCATCATTCGTAATGCCCGCGTCAACGTCTCCCACGAGACCCGCGAGGATAGCGTTGCTGATGATGCTCAGCCCGCTCATGCCCGTCCTCTCCCTCAGCTCCAGATTATCAGGGGTGCCCAACAACCCGTACGGCAAACGGAATGCTGAGCGACGACAGAGACGACGTGCGCGTCAACTACAGGCACGAGAAGCTGGAACGACTATCTGTCCAGCAGATACAGGACGCAAGGTTTAAGCCGCGTCTCTTCTGAATCACGTCAGACACGCGAAGTTCACGTTTGGAAACCTAAATGCGAGGCTCACCAAACTTGCGTTTCTAAAGCTCCACTTCCAAACGTGATGTTCAGCAGCGCGAGGTTCGTGCCTCTCATCCAAGACACAAGACTCGAGTCTCTACAGTTATACGCGGGACCTAGAAGGCCTGCATTTCTCAAGTGTCGCTAGCCAGATGCGACAATCAGCAATGCAAGGTCCGCGTCTCTTCTCAGTAGAGGCGCGAGACCCACGTTTTAGAGCCATAACGCGAGAGCCGCGTCTATCTTACAGGACATGAGCTTCACATCTCAGAACCCTGCGTCTCAGCTTCGCGATGCAAGGTTAGCTCTCAGAAGCTGAAAAGCCATCAACAACCCGAGACTGATCTCTTTGGTTCTCCTCCGACAGATCTAAGAAATTATTTGACGAAGAAAAGGAGTGCTAATCAGATCACTCCGTCTTGTTGCTGTGAACGGCTCATCATGGCAATGCTCTTTGAATGCCGCTGCAGCTTACATATAAGCAAACAGTCGGTATTCAGACGATTGACCCCAACCTTCCGATCAGCCAAAAGGTATCGCTCCCACAGGAGGAGAACCTTCTCTGACATGGAGTATCCTGAAGTCACTGCAAACATGACAAGCAAAAATAGGGAAAAACAACCAGCACTCAGCTCCAATAAGTCTGACACGGAACCTAAAGGAGTGTATCGGCATACTCGCACTCGGACTGGTGTGGTTGCCCCGATCAACTAGAGTGCCCTCGCTCGAGGCATTGAAGTAAATGAATCATATTCCGCCGCTGCAGAATCGCAGGCTTCGAACTCTTCCATAGAGAAGGAAGCATTCGTGTACATGACAAATACTCCTGAGAAGGCGGCCAGGCGCTTTGAACAATAAGCCCAAGTCCATAGGGAATAATTCAATATGATTCGTGCTCAACAAGAATCCATCGATTCCCTCAAACAGATTCTGGCACAATTGCTTGAAGACAAGAGGAAGTCAACCGACAAAACTTCTTCTAAAAAGTCTAAAGGCAAATGAAAGATTGAGAAAGCTCATCTTCTTCTGTACATATCGAGGAGAAGAAGCAATCTGATTCTGAGTCATCTAAATCCTCGTCTAAGGAGGAAGGCAACCCGGACCATGGGAGTATTCATTCTAAAAGAATGAGTCAATTGAAGCACCGTCTAGAAGCCCTTACCAACCGGAAAGGCCTCCAAGAAGTAGGAGTGATCCGGCCATATCCGGCCTAGTGGGACCTTGTTCCATACCCTCCTAAGTTCAAAGCTCCAACCCTACGAGCTTTTGACGGTAAAGGGTCACCGAACCAACATATGTACTTCAAGTCTCAGACCGGAAATGTAGTAGGTAATGATGCCATCCTGGCACGTTTGTTCATCGGCACTCTAAAAGGGTTTGCCTTTGAATGGTTCATGAAACTCCCAGAAGGCTCTATCAAAAATTAGGGTATTTGGAGAAGCTCTTCCTGACACACTTCTTTGAAGATGACTCAGAGATCACAATGCCTACTCTCCTGGCCACGAAGCAGCGAAAGGGAGAGTCAGTCAAAATATTTGTGGAAAGATTTCAGAATATGGGACTCCGATGTCCTAGCGGTATGACCCAGGCCACCCTGGTAGAAACATGCCACCACAATCTACAAACTTCACTCTTAGCCCAAATATGAGTTACTGAGAACCGCATCTGGAAGCAACTGGTCCAGCAAGGTGAACAGGCTGAAGAAATTGTTGCCAGAATTAAGGCAGAAGAAAACAAACCCAGACCCAAAAATCGACAAGGCGCATGCCAGAAACATCTTTTCAATCAAAAAGGAAAGATAATTTAGCGACGGAGATAAAATCCCCCGTCAAACCTCAGCCCGTCAGGGGAGGAGGTTCTTCAAGTCGTCACGCGCCAACAAGCAGTATTCTTTCAAGGACAAGCATGTCGACTCGTTGTTCAAGCTACTCAATAAGAGCAACAGATTGAAGCTTCCTGAAGCTAGACGTCCTGAAGAAGTCAGTAAGTCTGATAATCCTAACTACTGCTTGTATCATAGGATGCTGGGGCACCCAACCAAGAGTTGTTACGTCTTCAAAGACATCCTTCAAGCTCTGATCGATGCAGAAGTGCTAAACCTCCATCCAGAATAGAAGAAAGTGACGGCTAATATGATATCATTCCTTCAGTTTGGACAACAGCCTCCAGCACCGTTAGGAGTAGTTCCCATCCCGAAAGGGGAACTAAGAATGATCAATATGGACCCATATCATCAACAAGAGAAGGGTCTTGTACCTGTCCCCACGCCTCAGGGAGAAATTATATGGGTTCATCCTGACCTTATGGAAGGCCAACAATGGACTACTGTTACCAACAGAAAGTCCAAAGGCAAAACAAAAGCTTCATCCTGCAATGTGGTGTGCGCTTCTTCCCGGGAAATAGAAACCGACATTCCCTCAATAATTGATTCGGAAGAGGAAACAATCGTCTTTGCCGCAGAACCCAAACAACAGCTCATAGTAGAAACTTATTTGGGTCAGTCATATTTAAAGAAGTATGACGAGATGGTGGCAAGCCCTCCTAAACCTACTACAGAGTCAGCCAAGCCCTCCGCAAAGCAACCAGTGGAGAAGCAGAAAGAGCTTCAGTTTTTCAAGGCTCTTCCAAAGGACAACGCGGAAGGATCCACCACACCTTACCGCTTTGACGTCCTGGCTCAATTGGCCAATATCCCGGCCAGAATCACCTTTTACGAGCTCCTGAGACTATCAAAGTCAACAAGAAAAGCTCTGAGGGAAGCCCTAGCAGATGCTGAGATTTTCATGGCCCAGATCCCGACTGGATCACAGGAGGAAGAGGAAGACTACTGCCTCCATGCCTCCCAAAGTGCTCCCTGCATCACCTTCACGTCAGATGACATGTAGGTCAAGGGAAAACATGATCGGCCCCTGTACTTCACAGGGTATATTGGATCGTCTGAAGTGAGCCATATTCAGGTAGATCTAGAATTCGCGTTGAGCATCATGCCTCACCGGGTCATGCAGCACTTAGGGATCCCCACCCACCGATTGAGCGCCACCCAGACTACTATCTATGGTTTCAACGCCAATGGTACGCGCCCAATGGGGAAGATCAAGCTCAAATGCCAAATCGGGGACCTAAAGTCTAAAGTGACGTGCTATGTGATCGACGCCGACACTTCGTACAATTTACTGCTAGGACGACCGTAGATTCATCGTAATTCCATCGTCCCCTCCACTCTCCATCAAGTTATGAAGTACATTAACGGAAATGGAAAGTTTGAATGGTGATTGCCGAAAGGCATCCGTTCAAGAGGGTAGAGAACTATTTCACAGATTCTCTCCTGTACCAAGACTCTCTGAAAACGAATGAGAATTCACAGCCAAGAGAACTTGACTCTTGTAATGATGCTGACACTGAGCCAGAGGTGGAAGAAAAGTGCATGTGGGAATTAAATCCACTTGTAACGAGCATTAATAGTTCGATGTTAATAACACCGTCCATGATATAGGCGAGTAGTATATTAATGAAGAGTTGAATATGGCTTACTTTTATGTGTTTGCTTCTGATTCAGTGCATCAGACACTAGTACCGACGTGGATAGTGACCCCTGGTCGGCAATAGATGCTCTGACATCATTGCATGTACCAATAAGGTCATCCTTAAAACATACTAAGATGTTGGTGATGCGCAAGAATCGGTCTTCATGGTCCCAGTAAGACACAAAGGCCAAAACCAATTCTTTCGGAAGAATCAAGTCCGAATTGATGTCTCGTCAAGAGTCAGAAAGCGAAAATGAATCTTCTCAGTTCACTCATTATGAGCCAAATATACTCAGGATGATGGAAAACATGGGGTATGATCTGACAAATGGTCCTGGTTTGAACTTCGGCAAAGGGAGAAGAACACTACTCTGGTCTTTCATTCTAAAAGGAAGACCCCTGACTATTACCATCGAACTCGCAAGGGTTTGGGCTATGTGTCAACTTCAATTCCGTCAGCGTCTGAGTCCGAAGAGTTACTATATCATAATCACTCGTCTGGCACGTCATCGTGGGAGTCGGACGTTAGTGTGGGTAACCTCTTTAGAGATTTCAGTAAACATGGTGTCAACAAGCTACTGGAAGACAGAGATGAAGAGACGATCCAATCTGACACAGATCCTTGGATCAAACACTTAAACACTCTTTGGGATATTCGCTTCGAATAACGCGAATCACCCACAGAAGATAGGTCACCCAGATTAATCTGGGAGATGTGGCAAATCCTAAGCCTATGTTTATAAGCGAAGGCCTATCATCCTCCGAGAAAGAAGATTTAATATCTCTTGTGTGGCAGCATATAGATGTTTTCGCTTGGAATTACGAGGACATGCCCGGGCTTGATCCTCGAGTGGCTATGCATCGCCTTAACATTAATTCGAATGTAAAGCTAGTCAAACAGCAACAACGATGGTTTCGTTAGGAAACAATAGGAACAATCCAGTCAGAAGTCAAGAAGCTTATGGACTCTGGCTTATTAGGGAGGAGCCGTTTACCAAGAAAAACGGAAAGATCCGAATTTGCATTGATTTTCGCGATTTAAATAAGGCCTGTCCCAAAGACGATTTCCCTCTCCCAATCACGATGTCATGATTGACAATACGTGCAGATTTGAACGAATGTCCTTCATGGATGGATTCTCAGGATACAATTAAATCAAAATGTACCCTAATGATGAAAAGCATACTTCTTTCAGGACACCACTGGGGGTATATTGTTATACTGTCATGCCCTTCAGACTGAAGAACGCGGGGGCAACATATCAGAAAGCTATGAATGTAATTTTCTATGAACACATGTGTAAAACGGTGGAATGCTACGTTGACGACATTGTAGTAAAAAGCCGCACCAAAGGTGACCACATAGCCGACCTGAAGACAGTCTTTGAAATCATGCGGGCACATCAGTGAAGATGAGATGAACCCACCAAATCCTTCTTGGGGGTAGCCAGCGGTAAATTTCTAGGGTTTGTAGTGACATCCAAAGGAATTCACTTAGACCCAAAAAAAGCCCACGCTGTTCAGGAGATGCAACCTCCAAGGAATCTCAGAGAGCTTAGAAGATTGCAAGGGCGATTAGCATACATCCGGAGGTTTATCTCAAATCTCTCCGGAGGATGCCAACCCTTCACCAAATTAATGAAAAAGGGTGTCTCATTCATTTGGGATGATGCTTGCCAACAATTGTTCGAGGAAATCAAACGATCCTCACGCAACCACCTGTCCTTACAGCTCCGGTGTCGGGAAAACCTTTCCTACTATATGTCCGGGCGATGGATCATTCCTTAAGAGCTTTATTAGCCCAGAATAATGATCAAGGACATGAGCAGGCAATCTACTATCTGAGCAGGACTATGTCGGAGCCGAACATCGGTACAACCCGACCAAAAAAGAATGTTTGGCATTGGTGTTCGCTGTCCAGAAAATGCGACACTACTTGGTGGGCCAGATTATAAATGTATATCAAAAGTCAACCCTTTGAGGTTGTTCATGACAAAGACATCGTCACTAAATGGTCGGCTGGTAAAATGAGCTATACTGCTATCCCAATATGAGATGCGCTTTTTACCACAAAAAATCGTGAAGGGACAAGCGGTGGCAGATTTCCTGGCCGGATCCGAGAGCAACCAAACTTTACGAAGACCTCCCAAACGAAGTCGTTGAAGTTTGTCTGACCCAGACGTCTTTTGAAAGTCAGGTGTGGAACGCTTCTTTGACGGTGCATCGAGAACAGGTCCGCGAGGGCACATCATAGCAGGAGTAGGGGTAGTATTGGTCTCCCCACAGAATTATGTGATCCCTCGAGCTTTCTTATTAACCGAGCCCTGCTCCAACAATGTAGCAGAATACAATGCCCTTTGTTGGCCCAAAGGCCCATCACTCTAGTTTTGATAATGATTAACTTATGTAGTTATGGTACTAATGATCTTGTATTTAATTAGTCTCAGATATGTGATCAAGATCTTAGTTTGTATTTAGCTTCAATAAAGGATTTAGAGTCAAGTTTTGGAGCTAGCACCTGTTGATTCAAGAGTTCGAGCATCAAGACCACATCAAGTAGTCTAGAGGAATCTAGTTCATTGGATCATGTTTTGGACTAAGTCAAGAAGGAGAAGAAGACTTTCAAGTGAAGCCTTCAAGAGAAGACTTGTGTCTAGCTTTGTTTTTAGTAAGATTTTATTTTTAGATAAAATGTAAATGATATATTAGTTGGTGGATTGCTCAAGTACATATACACTCACACACAAGATTTATATGTGTTTTCATTATAGAGTTTTCATTTTGAAAAAATACCGGTTTGTTTTTTATACATATGTTTTATCAAAACTTTATTTAGAACTTAAATGTCAAAAATATAGATATTTCATCATATTTGTATATTGGATCATATACATACACACTAAGCTTCAAAAGTGTTTAGAATATCTTGTTTGTGTATTTGGAGGAGTTTGGAAAAATCAGTTTTCAATTTGGAAAAATCATTTTGGAAAAATACAGATTTTTGTTTAAGGCAAAACTTCTTTATTACAAAAATAATTCAAAATGTTTGTAACATATTTTGATTTTTATTCAAACATGTTTGTATATCAAAGTATATTACTGAACTTATTTTTGTAGATTTTTAGAGAATTTATGGGATTATTGAAGGAAAAATAACAAGTTTTAATCCCTAAAAATGATGTTTCTGGCCTTCTGTCGGTCGACGCTGGTCGACCAAGCGGTCGACCAGCCAGAGGTCGGTCGACCGGGTGGTCGACCGACGTGCACAAAACGTGCACGGCT
Organism: Agave tequilana; assembly: GCA_038442645.1. Classification (NCBI taxonomy): domain Eukaryota; kingdom Viridiplantae; phylum Streptophyta; class Magnoliopsida; order Asparagales; family Asparagaceae; genus Agave; species Agave tequilana. The sequence goes on from JAVJIF010005094.1 coordinate 115,637, forward strand.
TGTTTGGTTAGAGGGTCGATCGACCGCCCCGGTCGACCGCCAGAGAATTCTGCTCTTTGGAAATAGCCCCGGTCGATCGGGCGGTCAACTGGCAGAGAGCTATGCTCTCTGTATCCAGGCCACAGTCGACCGGTCGGTCGACCGGTGGCACAACAGTCGAAAATCCGACCATTGGCGGTCGATCGGTGATCGGGGTAAAACCGCGCACAAAAAGTGTATGTTTTGAAATCAAGATTTAAAGTGTGTGTGCTTTGCCTTCCTCGATACTTCCGTTATAGCATAGAGGCTAAAACGAGTCGAATTCACAAGGACGGGAGGCGATAGAAGCTTTACCGGTTGATTAACGTGTTTATTAAAAGTTCTTCAATGTTTGAAAGAATATAAAGAAAAGAAAAGAAAGAATAAAAAAGAGAAGTATACGGTGAAACACAAAGAAGTGAGAAACATAGAAAAGAATGGTTTTTGTGGTTTTTGATATTTCTAAAATAAAGTGAAAGCTACTAAAACTAATGGCTCCACCAATACACTAACCTCTTAGTGATAGTTACCTCACATATATCATTGGCCATCACTAGTCCTTAGTTCAAGAGCGATTCAAAGCATGACCCATATGTAACTCATCACAACCCAACTCAACAAACAAGTGCAAGCTACACTTAAATCATCAAAACCCAATAAGAGCAAGCATGAAGTAAAGTAATGTTAGCTTGTAAGTAGTTAGGAAGTTAGAGTGTTAGATCCATCATCATGAGCCATCAATGGCTCTTGCAAGAGCAAGGCCAAAACGAGGCTATTAGATTCATGTGGATTATCATAAAAGAAGTTAGCAAGTTGGTGGTTAGTAGTTAGTTGTCATGAGAGAAAAGTTAGCTACACATGTAAAAGAGATTTAGCGAGAAGAAAACATAGAGAGGTAAAGAGAGCATCTTTCATAAATTGTCACCTTCTTTACAAGCACTCTTGCATTCCAAGCATGTACCACTCTCTCTCCCTATTATAAGATCTACAAAATGAAAAATACAATGGAGGAAGAGGAACTAACCTAAGCTAAACTACCCTAAATTACAACATGAAATGAAAACTACTCCTAAAACTCTGCATATCCCCAACTCTGAAACCCCACGGGGGTATTTATAGGCACCAGGGGAACAGGGGGCCAGGGGACAAGCCCTGGTTCAAAATGCGGCCGCGACCGCGTTTTAAGCTGTACGGCCGCGGAAACGCGGTCCAGGCCGCGTTTTCGCAGCTCTACTGGGGTCGCGCGCAGCGCTTCTAGCCACGCGCGTCCCGTCTGTCCCCTATCAAGCCCTGTACCGGTTTCTGGTTTGTAGCCCCTGATTTTGACAGAATCAGCTCTCTAGGTCAATGGCTATCTTTAATAGGCCTTTAATCACCAATTAAATGGTGATTTAGGGTCTTCTTCTTCATTCACACCATGGACCTAGAATCAAGGAAGCAAAGCTTTATTAGCAGAATTTAATATGAAATTAATGTGAAGATGTGATACAAATTATGCAAAATTAGAGACTAATCAACCGGCCGGTCGACCGACAGCAGTCTGAACTGCTGAGTTGGCCTCCAACGGGCAGATTTTGGATGCCTATAAAAGAGGCTTCTCTTGGGCTATTTTAGATAAGATTTTTGGAGAGTTTCAAAGTCAGTTTTTCCTATCTATTATAGAGGTTTTCTCCACATGTTTTAGTGCCAATACTTCCATATCAAAAGGAGAGTTTTTCAAGAGTGTATAGAAAAGAGATTTCTTGAGTTTTTTTACCACAAATCAATCCTTATTTTTTCTCACACACACTTGAGCTATCTATTGCTATATCAATCCTATAAGGATCTTTGTTGTAAGAGGATTTTAGGTGATCAAAGTGTTGTGATCACCAAAGTGTTCAATCTTGTATTTGAGGAGGCGGACTTACGGGTTCGCGGTGTTTCGAGTTCTAGTGAGAGCTCGGTGTAGAGGTGCGACCTCCGCAAGCTTGCATGCTTGCGTGTTTGTTTGTTCTTGCGGGAACAAAAGAGGGACTAGAGAGTCCAAAGGAGTTCTAGTGTGAACTCCTTGTAGGTGTTGCGGCCGAGTGATCCGGTGGAATCGTTTTTAGTGGAAATCATTCATAGTGTTGAAAGGCGGGGACGTAGAGTAAGGGTGCTCGAACCTCGAAACAAATATCTCGTGTTTGCGATTGCTCTCTCTATCTCTCACTTGTGCTTATATCTTGCATGCTATTATTGTTTATATTCATTACTTGCTTGATATAATATGCTTCAATTGATATATGCTTGGGGATTATTTGCTCACATTTGTATTCAACCAAGAGAGCCATAGCGGCACCTCAACTCTTATCTAGAGGAATCTTGAGGAGTTAGTTCAGAGCCCTTCACGGGGAATCCGGCTACACTCTTAGGTTATACTTGGTGTGTTGTGCATAATAGTTTTTAATTTGCATAAATAGATTTAATTCCGTATTAATTCACCATTGATTAGCTAGTCACCATTTCACGCCCCTCTAAATGATTACACCCTCTTGATTGGAATGCAAATCGCTGATGAGATTAGCGTTAAAAATCTCAAAGCATAAGGTAACTCTAAACTCATCATTAACCAAGTTCGCGGGGAGTACGAAGTCAGACATGAAGACTTAGTACCCTATATCAATGCAACTATTTCTATGGCTGAAAAGTTTGGAAACTTTTACATCGACCATGTACCACGCCAGCAAAATGCGCACACAGATGCACTAGCACTCTCGCTGCCTCCTTAGCCCTTCCAGTAGAGTAGTAGAGAAAATACTTATTTATAGCCACGACTTGTATTGCCCAAGAGTCACTTTTGAAGATCGCCAAAGGCTGACAGGAGACTGTCAAGCCAAAAAAGCTTTAGAGACTTCAACAGGTCCAGAGCCCAGGGATTGGTGATTCCCGTACATCGACTATGCTTGTATGACACTGCCTGATGAACCCAAAGAAGCGGCTACCATTAGAAGGAAAGCCCCCAAATTCTATTATAATGCGATCACGCGAACACTGTATCGCCGATCGCATGACGGGATCCTCCTCCGCTGCCTATCACAAAAGGAGGCACAGGAAGTACTCCAAGAAGCGCATGGGCATGTGTGGAGCTCATCAGCCTGGTCCAAAGCTATGGGATCGACTCTGAAGACTGGGATATTATTGCCGAAGATGATCCCGGATGCCATCACTTATGCCAAACGATGCTACGCTTGCCAAGTCCATGGTGATTTCATCATCGAGCACCAGGATATCTCGCTCTACAACCTCTACCTGGCCATTTGAGATGTGGGGGATGGATATGATCAGCCCTATCAGTCCACCATCATCCAAAGGATATCAGTTCATCCTAGTTATAACCGATTACTTCTCTAAATAGGCAGAAGTTATGCCTTTGAGGAGGTAAAACATCTGATATGATCAAATTTGTTAAACATCACGTCATCTATCATTTGGTGTGCCACAACGAATTGTCCATGACAATGGGCCCCAGTTCGTCAGTCAGGCTTTTCAAAGGTTCTGCAATAAGTTAGAATCCAGAATGTGTCCTCAACGGCATACTACCCAGCCGCTAACGACCTCACAGAAGCTTTCAACAAAACTATTGAAAAACTTCTAAAGAAATTCGTTTCAAAAAGCCAACGTGATTAGGACGACAGGTTAGGTGAATGCTTATGGGCTTATCGCACAACTGTCCGAACCAACGAAGGCTACACCATTCTCTTTGGTATATGGGTGTGAAGCCGTACTCCCACTAAAAATCAAATCCTATCTCTACGTGTCGCCTTGACGGCAGAGATGACGAATGAAAAGAAGCATTGACTGCGACTCCAAGAGTTAGAGGTTTTGGATGATAAACGCCTGCAAGCTCAACAGCAAATCAGCTCTATCAAGCTCGAATTACCAGAGCCTTCAACAAGAAAGGTGATCTTGTCTTAGCCGTTAGAAGACCTATAGTGATGACACATAAGACAAAATAAAAATTCGAGCTCAAATGGGAAGGACCATTTGTAGTAGAGTCGGTCTACTCAAATGGAGCATATCGCCTCATAACCTCAGACGGTGATAGCTCATATGCCAATCAACGGCAAATTTTGAAGAAATACTATCCTTGATAGTACTCTTCTCCCGATCAGGTAATACTACACCTCTGACCGAAGCTCCAAATCCATGATCAACGCTAAGGAAAGCTTTCTTCTCTACTGGATCACAACACGGTCAATCAGCATCAAGCTAATCAAGTGCTGGTTACATCATGATGCATGATGTAAATATTGAAGAAGAAACAAAATGTAAAACTTCAGTCTTAGCTTGTTACTCTTCTCTAATGTACCTGTAGACATCTGACGCCTCTGATGGCTAAAGATAGAGGAAATGTTGGCTTTTAAGTCTAACATAAGTTTTCGATAACTCATCATGCTGAGGGGAATAGCATGGCTAGCCTAACTCAAACGGTAGTTGGTAAAGGTATACCAAATCTGTTGATAGCTGAGAGTTTGCTAAAAATCCTAATGGACTTGGTCCCATCCTCTCATCCAAAATCTCCTACCAATTCTCATCTACAGAATGGTAGGACCACAAAAATACATGTGTTCATCTTCCAATGAAATAAACTGGGACTTGTCAAGTTAATATTAAACCTCTGACAAACCAGATTTTTCAATCCCCAGTGGATTCAGTCAAGTTAATCATAAACCTCTGACAACAAAACTCATTAGTTAGAAATCATCGCTGTTAAGTTTAATAACTACACCTCTAACGGCAAATTTACCATATCAAAAAAAAATCCAATACTCCCCAACGAGTGCAGACTTCACTTGTCAATTCTCATCAATAGAATGACAAGTCCTCAAAATTGCTCATATCGTAAATCAACCACTGTCAAGTTAACACTACACCTCTGACACACCAAATTTACTTGTCAATTCTCATCAATAGAATGACAAGTCCTCAAAATTGCTCATATCACAAATCAACCATTGTCAAGTTAACACTACACCTCTGACACTTCAAACTTCACTTGTCATTATCATCAATAGAATGACAAGTCCTCAAAATTGCTCATATCGCAAATCAACTACTGTCAAGTTAACACTGCACCTCTAACACCCCAAACTTCACTTGTCAATTCTCATCAATAGAATGACAAGTCTTCAAAATTGCTCATATCATAAATCAACCACTGTCAAGTTAACACTACTCCTCTGACACCCCAAACTTCACTTGTCAACTCTCATCAATAGAATGACAAGTCCTCAAAATTGCTCATATCGTAAATCAACCACTGTCAAGTTAACAATACACCTCTGACACCCCAAATTTCACTTGTCAACTCTCATCAATAGAATGACAAGTCCTCAAAATTGCTCATATCGCAAATCAACCACTGTCAAGTTAATACTACACCTCTGACACCCAAACTTCACTTGTCAATTCTCATCAATAGAATGACAAGTCTCAAAATTGCTCATATCGCAAATCAACCACTGTCAGGTTAACATCACACATCTGACAAACTACTGTTAAGTTTAACACTACACCTCTATTAGTGATTAAGTTGTTGCCAAGATCAAAAGCAAACCTCTGACAGTTACTTTCCTCAGGCTTCCATATCGAAGCTAAGATGAGCGACGCTAAGTTAACATTATACTCTAGCGTCCAGTTCATTGCTAAGTTCAACAATACACCTATGACAATGACTTTCCCTCGAACTTCCCTATCAAAGTCGAGATGACCAATGCCAAGTTCAAAATACACCTCTACGATTACCTTCACTGTCAAGTTTAACATTACACCTATGACAGTGATGTTTTCAGTCTTCTCAAATGAAACTGAAATTCCCGTTGAGTCAAGTTAAAGTCAAACTTCTGACCCACATTCCTATCAAGTTAATATCACACCTCTGACAGTAATCTTAAATTCCTGAAATGAAATTTTTTCAAACTTTGACTTGTTAAATTAATTATCGCATTTTTAGCAAGTCAAAAGTTCCTTCTTCTATGTGTCTGATTTTCAAAAAAAAAGAATTCTAGACATATAAGAAGACAAGAAAAAGTGTCACTTTTATTAATATTCAAACATATGAAAGTGATACAAGGCGCTCTCTTATACAATAAGATTGAGTGTTATAATAAAGGAGCACAAAGAAGTCCCTCTCACTCAGCGAAAGGTTGCACTACTCCTCAAGACATCTACACTGCTCCAAATACAAATGTAGAAGAGCGCTGAAGAAAGGTTCTTCTCTTCTTCACTGAATCATGTCACAGTTGACCAGTGTTGAGATGACCGAGTGCTGATTACACCATGATCATGATGTAAACATTGAAGAAGCTCATCACCGAAACGAGAATAATGTGTTTCTCGAGGTCGAAATGCAGAAGAACATTCTGATTCCACCCGACCAACTGGTGTGGGCCGTAATCCTTCATTGATGAACATCTCCACCACCAGAAAGTCATCTAATGAGCATGGGTTTTTCCTCGATGTTACTTCTGGGAGTAAGATTGGTGAAGGGAGGATCCGAGACCTTACAGGTGACGCCCTCTTTCCCATGATCTACAAGAGGAGCATACCCACCACCATATCCACCACCATACCCACTGTGACCATGACAAACCTGGGGCAGTACTGGTGCTCATGTTTAATAAGACCTTGACAGATGTCATAACCGCATGATCCTCCTCGCTCATAAACAGGAGTTTGATTCCCCAAATGCTCATTAATCAAACAAGTTCGCTAGTCGAAATATTCTCCCAAGAGCCAAGCGAAGATGCAGAAGATTGACGGAGACTGCCAGAACCTGCAAGAAGTAAAAACCAAAAGGTTAAAATTCTGTTAAGTCAGGACTGTTAGGGCAAACGCGGTTGAAATTGTGAACTTCAGACGTGGATTTAACCAGCACAGATCTGAACGTGGTTTGATTTTAGACTCGTGTCCAAGATACGAGATGAGAGGTAGATCAGACGCAGAAGTCGCCATACCCGCGTTTGAGAAACAGGGGTTGCCACATTCACGTCCAGAGATCTCGAAAGAATTAAAATTCTTTAAGTCAAGAACCTCAAATGCGGGCTTTATGTACAAAGCTTGCGTCTCAAGATCCAAGTATAGAGTTTATCACACTCGCGTTAAAGGATTTGTGAGTTAGAGTTAAAAGTCAATGAGCTCGCGCTTCATTAAGAAGGCTGAAAGACGCGACTTCCGAACACGGGCGCATCAATCAGATTTCAAGAGAAGATCAATAGATCGAATCTCTTCAAGGGACAAGAAAATAGAAACTCAGCGGGAGTGAATATTTCATGGCGACAACTGGTTCCTACCCGAAGAAGAATTCTCTAGAGGTTGAACTTTATGCATCAAGGCGCGACCATGAAAGCACTTAAAGCGATGCTTTTTGATCTTGAAATCACTTGACTGCGATAATCTTTGGAGAAGATTAAAGGAAAGCAAGAAAACTTTGTGTTCAGAAAGCATTGAAGTTCGAGTTCTTGCTGTTCATTGGGACACATCCCCTTGAAGGGAATAGACAAATCAAGATGAAGACCTTCAGAGCGCATGCTCACAAAGAAAAACAGTCTAGATAATCGATTGTTAAGGGGGTGAGACCTATTATAGGCAAGCCATAAGGCCTGTAATTAATGGCATAAAAATCAAAGCCATCAGCCTTAATTCCCGCACGAACATCAAGTCCAATAAGGAGCTGACGCATGGATTGTCGCTTCGGGAAACATCGAAGGACACAAGTCCTCAATCGTCAACGCCGACCTGACATTAAAAGATCCAACAAGATCTTTAAGATGGGCTACATGTAACGCTTAGGAAGCGGCGTCAGGCGCAAACTCAAAGGTCGTGTTCACAAGACCGCAACCTTTCATACCTACTAAAGAGTCCACAACTGCGTATCTTTTATTAAGAACGCAGGTTCGCGCTTCAAGTTTGCGCCCTATCAAGGAACTAGAGCCGCGTCTCATCGAGCTAGTGTCGCGTCCTCATCCACCAGCTGAGGCTCGCGCGTCATTCTTGAGGGACCCAAAACCGCGCCTTTACTGCAGATGACATTCACGTCTCAATCATGAATTTAGTACAACTGAGTTTGCGCCCTATCAAGGGACCAGAGCCACATCTCTATTGAGCCAGTATCACATCCCCATCAACCAGCTGAGACCCGTGCATCAATCTTGAGGAGCCTAAAATCGCGTCTCCACTGCATCCTGAACTCTGCATCCTGACAGAATTAAGGGCCGCGTCCATGGATCCACGTCCTTTCATAAATATGAAGGCCGCGTCCCTTTATTGAAGAATACAAATTCGCATCTCAGAATAACGCCTTTTTGTCTTTAAGCCAGAGTTGTGTCCTTATCGAAAAGAAAGGTTCGCGCGTCTTCCTTGATGAGCCTGAACGGCGTCTCCATTAATGAGTCAGAGTCACGTCTCCCAGAATCGCGTCTCCGTTATGAATGAGAGCCACGTCTCGCTCAAGAACTCAGTTCAACCTGAGTTTATTATTCATGGCCATACCCTATCAAAATGACTAAGGACTGCGTCTCCATAAACAGTCAAGGAGTACGATTATGAAAACTGAGTTCATCCACGGCAACAAAGAATCTGAAGGGATAAAGATGAGACAAAATTTGAAGACTTTTATTATTTGACTCAAAAATGATAAAAGTAATACAGACACTTTTATTTGACCAATGGAGTGTTACAAAAAAGGGACAATATAAAAAGGAGAAGAAGACTAATAATCCTACTTCACCAAAGAACGGATTTGTTCCGAAGGTGACGCATCTCGTGCTGACGTGCTCTTTCAGCCTCCACCAGAGCTTGGACCTACAACTCCTCCTCAGACAAAAATCTCTTCGTAACCAGAGCGCCTGAAGAGACTCCAACTTGGAGGAATGAGCAGAAAGGTTTTCTTGAACCTGTGTACTGGCAGTTTCCAGCTCTTCCAGCCTTTTTCTAGCAGCAACAAGTTTTTGCTCATTGGCCTCAATCAAGGCTTGTGCCCTGGTAATAGTAATCCGAGCAGTGATGATAATTTGCTCTGCACTCTAGATGACGATTTCAGATTCCTTTGAATCGCCAATCAGCCTTTGGTGGTCAGCTTGGAAGTGCTGGAGATGGCGGGCTTCTACGGCTATCTGCTCCTCTATCTCTTTTCGCTCATGTTCTTGAGCGACAAGAAGCTTACTCAGTACGACCAAGCCTCATCTATTGAGCCAGCATTTTCTAGCGTCTTGAGCTCCTTCAGATGGCTCCCAGCTGTTCAACCAGCATCATGCATGCCCTGGCTTGCAAAGGACTTCCAGTGTGAC